>PKRV01001110.1:504913-635640 GCA_003709505.1 Hyphantria cunea | reverse complement strand
GTGGCATGTTACCATGAGCGTCTCCGTGATTCGGAGGTCACGTTAAGCAGTCGGTCCCGGTTGTTATCATACGATAACAGTCGTGAAGCTTAGTTGGAGGCCTTCGGGCGGCTTAAAAACATCCAACGGCAAGATTTACGTAGCCACAACGTATTCTTGCCAGTCCCCAACCCGCACTTGGCCAGCGTGGGGACGTATGGCCTTAACCCTCTTCTGAGAGGAGACCCGAGCCCAGCAGTGGGACATTATGGGTTGTTGTTTGTTTGTTTTTTTTTACACGCACGAAATAGCCAATCTCGTTGTCCCGTTTCGCCTGTGCCGAGCGTACAAGTGATAGCGCTGAGCGAGCGCTAGAGAGGCACGATCGACCTGAGCATTCGGCTTGTGACACATTTTATCATAATGTTTATCCTCCGTAAACCGACCATACAGGCAACCATTTTTTTAAAGTTACTCTCCCACTAAAAAACATTCATGTGTCACAGAGAACTTAACTAACGTGAATAGGATACGAGGAACACCAATGTATAGATAACACAGAGTGTTGTTCTACGTTTAATTTGGACCGACAACACTCGACGCAGTCAATAAAGGGACCGCAAAAATTTTGAGCCACCCGTGAGATAGATTTTTGTTTTTTTATCATTAATAAAGTCATCGAAATTTTTTTATTTGAATTTTAGACGTAATCATGTTGTAATATAATATTTGATTATTAATTTGTAAGATTCCTGTTTTCACTATAAATTTATTTTATCTAAATATATTTTCGTACGCGTTTAGAAAATAATGACGATCGATCGAGCCCCGCTCCCTGACCGATCGAGTTTCAAGAAATTATTATTTCATGCTGACTGTTGAACCTGATAGATCTCGATCCTGAGATTGAATAGAGACTTCACTATTTCCTTTACGCAATTTTTTTTTTTATTTCCAATACATTTTGAAATTAGAAACGTTTTCGTGTATCATAGATTAACTGCAGAAGAGCAGCATCAGCCGCTTACCAGGAAAACGTCGGTAGACACGGCATGTTTCCGCACGGCATCGACGTACTCACTACCGCAGACTTCCAGTCCGTCGGGCCGAGGAACAACGCCTACCTGGTGATCGCTCCGCAAGTGGCTAGCTACCCAGAGTACACTCAACCGCTTATCGATCATTTAGTCGATTTAAAAGTCGAACACTGGGATTACGCAATTCGTGAGATAGCCGCTAAAGCTCTACATAAATTGACCATAAAGGTTTGTTAACTTTTTCATTATTAATACCTACTGTCCGTTTATAAAATTATTTTTAAATTAAGAACGATCAATCTGACAGGTTTGACATTACTTCATTCGTATTTATGACTTAGGTTAAGTAGGTTATTTGTAATTTTATTTATTTATTTTTATATATTTTTTTAACGTCACAGCCCCATTTTTTGACTTGCAAGGATGTCTGAAGTAAGAATATACATAAATTATGTGTCATGAACTTGATGGTGTTTAATTGCGCTTCGTTATAAATTACAGATTCCGGATTACGTCGCGACCGTTGTACTACCGAAGTTAATCCACAAAACTGAGTCGATAGATCTGAACGTTCGCCATGGAGCAATACTGGCTATCGGAGAATCCATTTACGCTTTGTCTCGAGTTAAATTATCTAATGGTACGAATTTTATTAGTTCTACGTGACATGTGTGTTGAGTGACGATATATATATATTAACATTATCATAAACCAGCCTTTTTTCAATTTATTTCAAAGTGACCTAAAATATGCTCTTAAGTATATTTGATTATATGGTTACCTATGTATTATGTTTTCAGTTAGAGAAGGTAAATTAGGGTATGAAGCAACCTATTATATGTATGTATATATATATATATTATTTTGATCTTCAATATTTTAGTAAATTACCATACCATAAATGTCTGCCTCGTTGGCGTAGTGGTAGCGTATGCGACTGCTGTGCTTGAGGCCTCGGGTTCAATTCCCGGGTCGGACCAAATCATTGTATGACCTGCAAATATCCGTTTCGGAGTTAAGGTGGCTTTTTTGTATAATATGTATGTATTTACAAAAAAAGCATATATGAATTCAAGTCAGTCGTCTAGTATCCATAACACAAGGTGTGCTTAACTCGGGACTAGATGGCGTTGTGTGTTCGGTGTCCGAAATATTAATGTAAACATTTATTTATGATGTTATCGGCCCCTGTAAGACGGTATACCATTCGTAGGTGAGACAGCGGACTGTCTGATAGCCCCGGAGATGTCGCGCAGGGTCCGCGAGCTGGTGCCGTGGCTGCGCGCGCGCCAGCAGTTCCGCGGGCTGGGCGGCGAGCTCATGCGCCAGGCCTGCTGCCGCTGCGTCGCCTCGCTGGCGCTGGCCGCCGCGCCGTTCCACGGACACGACATCATCGGTAAACGGCTTACATACTGCACGACCCAAACAACAACCCATAATGTCCCACTGCTGGGCTCGGGTCTCCTCTCAGGAGAGGGTTGAGGCCATTCGTCCCCACGCTGGCCGAGTGCGGGTTGGGGACTGGCAAGAATACGTTGTGGCTACGTAAATCTTGCCGTTGGATGTTTTTAAGCCGCCCGAAGGCCTCCAACTAAGCTTCACGACTGTTATCGTATGATAACAACCGGGACCGACTGCTTAACGTGACCTCCGAATCACGGAGACGCTCATGGTAACATGCCACCAGCGGTCACCCATCCAGGTACTGACCGCGCCATCGTTGCTTACCCTCGATGATTGTTTCTAATCACCGAGTGCAACTGGGCTATGAGCGCCACACGATCCACTGTCTTAAAAATACACTTCAATCGAGAACCTCCTCCTTTTTTGGAGTCGGTTAATAATAAACAAACATTTTAACGATAAAACCGACATCAAGAACTGGACCAAAATTATCAGTCACCAATAAAAAAAGAATCACCAAAATCGGTTTACCCTGTCGAAAGGTAACAAATATTTTCAATATAATTAAACTACCATGATATAGTTCTTCCAAGCCAGGACAGATCAACATGTATATTGGTATTTTATGATGTGGTCGAATAGTACACTTTTTTCTTATTACCAAACATCTTTTGTTGAAAAAAAAAGAGTTGCCCACTAAAAACCTGTTTTTCCTACCCTCTGTACTACTACGCCAACGGGGCAGTCACAGCACAAAATTAAATCTGTAAAATAACTCCGGTTTTCTGTGATTAATAAAGAAAACCATTATTTCAGACGATTGGCTCAACTTGATCGAGGAATGTTTATCCCACGAAGTCCAGATTATCAGAGAGAAGGCAATCCACGCGTTGCCGTTAGTTTTCGACCAGTATCTCCGCGATGACGACCTCAAGTATGGCGAGGTGTCCGCCAAGGAGAAACGGAAGCAGTTATTGGAGAAGTATTGTGATCAGCTGTCGTGCAGTGGGGTCAATGGTTTGGTGTTGAGGATGGGCTATGCAAGAGCTGTCGGTAAGTTACTCCACTCTTCTGTTTTACTGAAAAAGACAACTCCCGCATTAGGATTATACATACTGTGTTGCGGGAACTTTTCAATTATACATGAAACGGACATAGAGAACACCCAGACTTGGTACAACAATTTATGTATCACACAAAGTTTTGTCCTATTTGAGATTTGAAGCCACAACAGTCAGCGCAGTAGAATTTTTTTTTTTTTTAATATTTAAGCTGCCAAAATGACTCTACCCTGCCTGATGGAAAGCATGAGCAGAATCTAAGAGTAGTGGTCACCATCCTCAATGCGAAAAAGAACAATGCAGCATGGTGACCCACACTATGGCGGCCTGGGGGGAAGGGGGATGGTGAGGGGGCGTTGGATTGGGGTATATGCCTCCGGTATCCTCACTCACTCGATGAAACACAGCGTAAGCGCTGTTTCACACCGGTTTTCTGTGAGGCTGTGGTATCACTCCGGTCGAGCCGGCCCATGCATGCCGAAGCGTGGCTCTCCCACGTATGAAATACAGTGTGGTGACAGTTTAAACAAAATAGTGCAGTTAATATAATAAGAAGAATTTGTACAAGTACTAAAACACTTTCTTTAATGTTGGTATAGTTGTTTTAGTTTGGAAATTATGTTCCTTGTAGGTAATCCGTATTTTTTACCGTGGAAGAGCCACGCTTCGGCATGAATGGGCTGGCTCGACCGGAATGATACCACAGCCTCACAGAAAACCGATGTGAAACAGCGCTCGCGTTGTGTTTCACCGAGTGAGTGAGGATACTTTAGGCCCATACCCTAATCCTCTCCTTGGGGGATGGCCTCCAAAGGCCAGCCCCTTATTCTATGTTTAATAAAAAAATCATGTTTTATAATTCACTACAAAACCTTAAAAAACTTATTTTTGCTTTTTGTAGTAGTCGAAACTCTGTAGAATGATATTTCGTTTGGACTATATACCTTTGGACCTTAAATAATTAACTTTCCTTTAATAAAATGTTTGAAGTTGTGATTAGTCCCTGGCATTATTAGTCGGACTGAAATAATTATCTAAAGTAGTTAGTAAAAGGTTATGAGCTATCGACTTAAACTACAAAAATTGTAGACACTTTACTATTGTTTGGTTCAAGTAAACACCACAATTACAGAAGCTTATTTTCATACTTTATCTACTTCCTATATTTATTGTTGTGAATTTCGATAGTCATCGAGTCATTCAGCATTATTTAAAGAGTTTTAAGAGTGTTAATAATAAAGTCTCTTTTATTCGTCATCATTTTTTTTATTATTATTATTAATAAGGCAACCCTTACACGTATTATTGTATTAATTTCCTTTGACAGGTTCGTTACCAAAATTTGTCCTCACGGAACACATGCCAATAGTAATCCAAGCACTTATCCAATGCACTCGAGTGACAGACTCGACTCAGAAGTGGGCGGAAGCGCGTCGTGACGCGGTCATAGGACTGACCGAAGTTTGTCAGACCCAGGGCATCCTCGGCTCCATCGACAAATACATCGGGGATATTGTCTCTGCTCTTCTAGACTGCTTGTCGGAGTACACCATTGATATGAGAGGCGATGTCGGTGCTTGGGTCAGGGAAGCCAGTATGTCGGGTTAGTGCAACTTTTGTGTGGGGAAAGATTTTATAGAATTGTGTATTTTTTTTTTGGCTGGCAAAGCGACTCTACTCTGCCTGATGAAAAGCATAAGCAGAATCCAAGAGTGGTGGTCACCATACTAATGCAACAATGCAGCGTGATGACCCACACCATGGCGGCCTTGTGATGCTTCTGCATCATTGGACCTCTGGTCTCGCACGCATAAAGGAAACGCGACATAACGAACGCTGTCGTTTTATGTAGATCTTCTGTGCGAGGGTAGTACTGGCCCAACCGTGCTGAGATCTATTTGCCGTGGGAGAGCCACGCTTCGGCAGGAATGGGCCGGCTCGACCGGAGTGATACCACGGCCTCACAGAAAACCGGTGTGAAACAGCGCTTACGCTGTGTTTCATCGAGTGAGTGAGGATACCGGAGACCCATACCCCAATCCAACGCCCCCTATCCCCTTCACCATCCCCCTTCCCCCCAGGCCGCCATAGTGTGGGTCACCATGCTGCATTGTTCTTTTTCGCATTGAGGATGGTGACCACCACTCTTGGATTCTGCTCATGCTTTCCATCAGGCAGGGCAGAGTCATTTTGGCAGCTTAAATATAAAAAAAAAAAAAAAAAATACTAACTTTTACATCAGTTGTGTGTTGAAGCAGTTATCCCGATCTATAACAGAGGTCACTGATTGGCCTACATCACTCACACCGAGATAATATATTGTGTACCACGTGAACCAATCGAAGACGAGTGTCGCGTGATGCGTGTGATTGAGATCTGTCCCTCTTTCGTATTGCTCGTGAACGTTTACTTGTTAAGAACATTTTGTAATCATGTTGTCCGCTAAAACAGTAATAGATATACGTAAGTGTCTTATTTGGTCTCACTATAGCTCATCCGCATTAAGAAAATAATGACGTATCGCTCAAACTCCTCTCTCAAAGGCCAGGGCTGCAAACTACAAGCAAACCTTCTGAAATTAGGCATAGTGTGTTTCTAAATGTTTATTTCTTTAATATTTGTGTTCCAGGTTTACTGTCTATCTGTCGGCAATGTGCCGTGGAAGCTCCACATTTAAATTCTCCCCAAGTGATAAAGGACATTATGAGTGGTGTCGCTCAGCAGGCTGTCGAGAAAATCGACCGCACCCGGGCTCATGCTGGCAGAATATTCACTTCTTTTATTTATAAGTAAGTATTTACATATCACATCACTGATCATAAAAGTATTCGCTAGATCCACTCACACTCATGTGTCCCGTGGCTAAATACAGGTCCTGACGGCATCGAAGTTACCGTGGCCTCGATTGTAGACTCTGAATGTAAATCTTCTAGAACTGTATCAAAAAATCGCTAATTTGTGTAGTTTCTCAGTATGATGAAGTAAACGATGAAATATTCTATTTTATCGTTTACTTACTTAATTACTCGGATACATGTTTTCGTACCATGAATGGCATCATATTTTATTTCTAAGTAATTTTATAGCTAATTTCTTAAAATACTTCTAGAAAAAATTCTTAGTGTTTTATTGAACTAATATTAAATTCATTCTCCACTATATGGCAAAACTTTGTGTAATGGGCAATAAAAATACAAAGGTACGTAGAGCTAACTATTGGGAAAATGAATCAAAAGAAGGTACTGAAACATATTCGGTATTGTTTCCTAATTTTCTATTTTTATATTTTTGAGTTATTTTTAATCTGTGATTGTTTTTAGCGATCCACCAATAACAAACATTCCTCACCACGACGCTCTGAAGAGAATCTTCCCATCCGAGGAAGTGGAACTGAAGCAACCGCAGCAGGTAGACGATGAGAAGGAACAGACGTTGACGAGTGAGAATTCTAACGTAGTGCTGTGGCTGTTCCCGGGACACACCATGCCTAGATTTGTGCAGCTCCTCAACTACCCAGATTATAGGTACAATGTAATAAAGGGACTGGTTGTCAGTGGCGGCGAGTTGACGGAGAGTTTGGTAAGTAAAATGAGTTCTTTAAATCATCATACCTTTTCTCAACTTTATTTGGGATCGGTGCAACGTGTTTTCCTCCTCCATTCTCCTTTCCACTCGTCTGTTCACTGCTTATTCTCTTTCTGGCCATATCCTGGTCATCCCTTGCTCTTATATCCGTCGAATTCTATACTTAACACTTTCTTAACTACATTTTGCTCATCTCTACGCATCGCATGACCATAGCAAGTTAACCTGTTGCTTCTCAACTTTTCATCTACTGGTGCTACTTTCAGGCTTTTTCTTCACCCATTTTCTTTAAGGGCAAGATCCATGCAGGACGGCAGGTCTGATGATCGTTTTATATATTTGCCACTTTATCGTTAAAGGGAGTTTGGTATCGCAAATAGATTTTTTGATTAAAAGCGAATGAAGAAAACATTGTACTATACTTACTTTCTTACTATATATAGCCCTTAAAATATAGCTTGATCTCTGTTGCAAATGATTAGTGTAGGTTTCTGTTATTTCCTTATTAATTCACGTGTATGGAGAACGAGTGTGTATTTGAGCAGGTATAAACCTCTATTGATTTGTTTTTATTATTGTTACTATTTTCATTTTGTTTTTCTTTTTCTCTTTTTTTTTCCTATTTTTTTATTTTTTAAATTCTTATTGTAAAGATTGTATTAATTGTGTGTACTACTAAAAATCATACATAACAATCTAATGTCCATGATGGTTGTCTGGAAGAGATCGCCGTGAGCGATAAGACCGCCAATTGTTGTAGTAATCCTTTTTGTCACTCATTTTATTTAGTATTTTTGTAATATGTACGCAATGAAGATAAATAAATAAATAAATAAATTAGTAAACCGACGAAGTTACTTTGAATTTCAAATCATCTATATTTCCATTCTTTACGTGCCTATTTACACAAATGAATTAAATATATAAATTTATACCTAAAAGTATCTCGTAAGATCTATACTGCTGATAATCACAGAGATTAAGCTATATTTAGAAGGCTATAATTGTGCTCAAGAATTAGCCACTTCGAAAATTATCATAAATATTTGAAAATATCACTTGTTTCGACATCTATTCTTAACCAACTTCAAAAAAAGAAAGAAGGAGGTTATCAATTCGACTGTTTTTTTTACGTTTGTTCCTCAGAACTCTCGACTGAGTGAACCGATTTTGATGATTCTTTTTTTTAATTGAAAACCGGTGCTTCCCGCGTGGTCCCATTGCAATTTGGTTCTGATAATGTCTTCCTTGAGATAACTACATATGTCTTCAATTTCCATATTAGTATTTGCGCGACAAATAGACGAATAACTCAAAATCACGCCAACCTATTTCGATGATTCTTTTTTTATTTCGAAGCTGATGTTTCTTCTGTGGACCTGTTTCAATTTGGTCCAGTTCTTGAAGTCGGTTGTTTTTGTTAAACTTTGAATGAAATTATCTACTGTAATGTGAAAAGTAAATTCAAATCTGTTCAGTTGTTTTGAAGAAGTGATATCAAACAAAAAACTGATCGACATAAATAAATTCTAAAAATATTTGTCCATCCCTATCTCCACTTCTCTTTTTTTAGTATCATATCTTAGAAGTCAGAAGGAAAAAAAGAACTATGTGTCTATTTTTTATTATTTTTGTATTGGATATGGATTGGATAACAAAAAATTGTCTTTGTTTTAACAGGTGAAGCACACCACACAATCTCTGTACGACTATCTAAATACTCTGCACTGTGATAAAGAAATGCTCACTAACATTTGTGATACCATCATAAAGGTGTTTGCGGACAATTTACACGTCAAAAGGATCATGGGGCCTATGTTCAACTTTTTGGATAGATTATTGAGTTCAGGTAAATACTAAAATGTAGTGTTATGTTTAGCAAAAAATTGGGCTTAAAAAGGGAATAGTGTGCCAGTTTGCATTTGTTGTTTTTTTTTTCATACTAATCCCAAATAGGTTTAGCGATTTTTTGAAATATAATGGTAGTTGAATACACATTGGTGTATGACCATACTTTGGGCCTTGAACTTGGCCAAGACTTACTCTTGGTCGTGGTCGTATGGCCAAGAAATTTAGCGCTGGATACTGGCAAAGTAAGCTTTATGTCAAAGCAATAAGTCTAGGCTTAGTAGATAGGATTAGCAAGCTGAAGTGGCGGTGGGCTGGCCACATTTGCCGAAGAACCGATAACCTTTGGGGTAAACGAGTTGAGACCGCGTCTCGGCAAACGTAGTGTAGGACGTCCACAGACCAGGTGGAGCGATGATTTGCGCAAGACGGCTGGCAGGAGCTGGATGCGAGAGGCCATAGATCGAACTAATTGGCGTGCTATTGGAGAGGCCTATGTCCAGCAGTGGACTGCGATAAGCTGATGATGATGATATTGATAGTATGCCGGATGGTTACCGTGTATTTATTTCTTCTCAAATATTAGATAAGCCAAGTGATAATAAAATATGTATCCAGAGCGTTTCTTGTAAGCATTTTCACTAATGTAAAGTAATATTTAAGATAAGTATTTTGTGTGTCTTTTAAACTTTAAATTTTTACTACATTCTATAGTTAAACTCAGTTGCATTCATGCAACTATTTTATTTATTTATTTTTATACCTGACCGGTTTCGCGAAACCGGTGCAAGTGAGTTTTATTCTACAATGTATTGCAACAAGTTCCATCAAATCGAGACTATAAATCAAATTTTACATTTTAGGTTCCATTTCACCCATATTGGAAGATGAGAATTCAACATTTGCTGCGGAAATTTTGAAATACCTACAGCAAGAACTAAGAGGCGGGAAAAACATTTATAAATTGTTAGATTCCATCAACGTTTTATGTCAATTGCTACAGGTAAGCTTGATTCGTTTTAAACTTCATTTCATCATGCAGTAAAATATACTCATTTAGGTAAATATATATTATACGTGTGTCACTAAAATATCTGGAAACAGTTGGGTCGTTACCTGTTGGCAGTCGCTCCACGTAAGACTTGAAATTGTAGTATCGAATATTACTCGAAGTTGTACATCGAAGTAGCAATGTACAACAAAGATGACCTCTATTTAGTTTGGAAAAGCTTCAAAGGAAAAAATAAAGAGTTAAAAAATGTTTGGCACAAGGGCGAGCTTAACCCAATCTTGCGTTTTCTATATTCTAACCGATTAGACGATGGTAGAGTACGAAACGGCAAAGTAATGTGTATTAAGCACTAAGTAGAAAAATACAATTCTAATAAATACACAATTCACATTTACATATTGAATAAATGCATAAATGCAAACTCAAATACATAATTAAACACGGACATATATTGTTAATTGATTATGAAGAAATTGACTTCAAAAGTATGTTGTTCTATTCGATTGTCTGATTTTTTGTTTTTATCGTGTTTTCACCCGACAGCGAAAGAAGGACGTACATCAAATTTAAAAAAAAAAAAACAATATTAAGAGTTTTTGGGGCCAAAAAGTAAATATAAAATAATAAATATGTTTTTAAAATACATAGTGTGGTATCAAAAGAAAGAATTTTTAACGGTCGTTACGAATAGTTCAGAATCAGTTTTTTAATAACTCATATGTTTATTAAAAAAAAACTGAATTTAATATAGATGAAAGATATTGACGCAGTCGGGTATTTTAGATAATTTTACTTGTTTGTGGAGGAACGGGTCACATGTCCCTCCAACACAAAGGGAGGATCCTCCAACCACGTGAGGTGATCATGCCCGGCAGGCCACGGTGACATGTATATATGTAATCTAATAGCTAATCGGCGCGAGAACTTCTATTGCGCGATTTAGGATTGGTAGTTTCTTAGTTTCCTTCGTTACTCCGTAGTTCGACGTAACTTCGGTAGATGGCGCTGTAGTGTATTTCTGTTGTTGCGTTGTATGCGGAAGTCGCCACATGTTTATCATCACCACTGATAACTTTGCAGTTTCCTTATTCTATTCTATTGATAGTGTTGAAGGTCTAATGTATACATTTCAAGAAAAATTAAATTCAAATATTCAGTGCAATGCAATATATATTGAGTTCTTCACTTCAGTCATTCAATAAATATACAGAATTCATTGCATGCGGTCGGTTATAATATCCAGCAGTGGATTGTTAAAGGCTGTTGATGGATGATCTGTCAATATGCACGTATAGACGTATACTATGGTATACGTATATACGTGCATATGGAGCACGTATATACGAGCAAGTGTATACGTTATACCATTACATGTGTATGCGTATACCATACGCGTGTTTGCGTTATATTATACCATGCTCGTGTATACGTATACACAAATAACAATGTGTCTTGGGTGAAAATCGAATCCTAATCGAAGCAGTCAGGCTCGCTATCCGTTTATTCTGACATTCAAGGTACATGTTTATTAGGATAAGCCCTGTGTAAAGCCAGAAAAGACGCGTAGCTCAATATACTTCTAACGCTGCTAAATTAATTCTAGTAAATAATAAGTCCAATAAATATATGGAAGCAATTAATCTTTAGAAACAAACTGAAGAGGTTCTCAAGTCGACGTGTATATTTTTTATGTTTGACCGCACTTAATTTTTTACAGAGTCACCCGATTTGAATAATACGTTTTTTATTGGATAGGGTATACCTCTTAATTGGTCCTAAATAAATTTAAAAAAGGGGTGACTTATTGTTTACTCAAAGATTTTAATGCTTTTTGGTGCCGATCCAAAATTACGTATGTATACTTAATAAATTTAAGAACTTGGTTATTAAGGTTTAATAAATAATACTTTCTATGTTTTGCTTTTCAGTTTTTTCGGAGGTTTAATTTTGTTAGGAAGTTTTTATTTAATACTATTCTATATTATAATTATGGACTGTAGCCCGTCGCAATATGCGACAAAACGATAGTTTCATAACATTTACATAAATTAATATGTATCAGACTAACTTGTATTGCATCGACAAGAAGTTAAATTTAAATTCATTTACTTAATTAATCGGAAAGAAAATAGACATTTAAATAAATTATCCTTTAGTGTGGTGGCGGAAAAAGAACACGTCACCACACCCCTACCCATACGAAGTAAACTGTGCAGGACAGCATCACTGAAAAAGAAAGAGAACTTGAAACAAAAGAAACAACAATCCATAATGTCCCACTGCTGGGCTCGGGTCTCCTCTCAGGAGAGGGTTAAGGCCATACGTCCCCACGCTGGCCAAGTGCGGGTTGGGGACTGGCAAGAATACGTTGTGGCTACGTAAATCTTGCCGTTGGATGTTTTTAAGCCGCCCGAAGGCCTCCAACTAAGCTTCACGACTGTTATCGTATGATAACAACCGGGACCGACTGCTTAACGTGACCTCTGAATCACGGAGACGCTCATGGTAACATGCCACCCGCGGTCACCCCCATCCAGGTACTGACCGCGCCATCGTTGCTTACCCTCGATGATTGTTGCTAATCACCGAGTGCAACTGGGCTATGAGCGCCTCTCTTGACTTGACTTGAAACAAACGCATTTTTATTTACGTGTGGTATCCGCCACGTCCCGTCACACTACCGGGGTGTACGGCGGGGCGGTGTGTCGGAATCGGACGGTCCAAATCCAAACAGTATCCCACTCTGTGCCTGAGACCGGAGGGATCCGGGAACTGCTGTTATTAATACGTCCGGACCCCTTACAGCACTTGACACAAACCATATACCAACGCGTCTGGTCTTGGTAAAGTATCCCAAAGCCTCCTTTCTAGGATGAGACCTATGTCCCACACTGGACAGTTGAGACACAAAACTGTTGTTTTTAAAATACTCTTTTAATTATTTTTTATTCGTTATCTTTAATGCAAAGACATCGACGTGTTATATTTCTTTTTGTCTTAATATTAATTGTTTATTAGATGGCAACAAGCCCAATGTGTTAGTAACAATTTATTTAGTCTAATATTAGTGATATAATTCACTCACTAGGGCTCTCATTGCATGACGTAACCAAGGTGCCGCAAGTTTGTTGCTTAGCATCATCGGGTTATCTTTGGAACTAGATCACATTCTTGTAAGCAGCGAGTTGGTTTTAATACGGATATTAAAGTTAAAATCGTTTGTTGGCGATCTAGTGAACATACCCGATGCGCTACAGAAACGCGAAAGTCCCAACAACATCTTAAAGCAATTGTTATATTGCACTTCGAGTGTCTCCACCGATTGCTTTATATATTTAGTCCACAGATTGCTCGTATACAACGTATTAGTAGTAGTAGACGTAGTCTGAAAATATGCTTTAAAGAGAGTATTTAAACCTCTCTAAAACTTTGTAACCCTTTTTCCAAACAAGCGAAAGGAGGAGTATGTCAAATTAAAAAATAAAAAGCTAATTAAGTTAAGCTAAAAAAATAACAATCATGGCTAAATTTCGCCCAATTGGCGACCTACTTACTATTTAATGATAACTAAGCGGAAGTCACTTCGAATATACAATTAAAACTTGACATGGAACAAAAAAATAGCAATAATACGTCTTACATAATATTATCGTATCGTATAGTTATGTTTTGCCTACGATATTAACGTACCGTGAAAATTGTGCACCCGTTTCTTTGAACGCCTCATTATAAATAAAGGCCTGACCTACCGAGCAGAAACGTAATTAGCGATGGACATTTTATAGAATACAAGCTGAGCCCCGCGGTGTTATCCGATAGTCTAAAAAAGTTAGCATTAGTTCTCCTTATATCTTTTGCTATCTCCTACTGATAGTCCCATCAACATCGCTCCAAACGGAAATTAGACATAACAAACAGACAGTCAAATATTTTAAAATTTGATAAAAAATTTATTAAAATTGATATACATTAAGTTTATTTGAAATTACAAATATACACTTTACTTTTGCCTGCGCTTCAGCCAGTCCAGTTGCACTCAGTGATTATAAACAATCACCGAGGGTAAGCAAAACGGCGCGGTCAATACCTGGATGGGTGACCGCTGGTGGCACGATACCATGACTGTCTCCGTGATTCGGAGGTGACGTTAAGCAGTCGGTCCTGGTTGTTATTATAGGATAACAGTCGTGAAGCTTAGTTGGAGGCTTTTGGACGGCTTGAAAACATCAAACGGCCATATACGTAGCCACAATGTAGTCTTGCCAGTTCCCAACCCGCTCTCTGCCAGCGTGGGGACGTATATATATATATATATATAGCTGTAATCCTCTCCTGAGAGGAGACCCGAGCCCAGGAAGAGGACGTTATGGGTTGGGTGTGTGTGATTCTTTACACCGATGTAACTTTATTCATTTGTCAAACAATTGAAATCAAACACTGAATATTAAGTGAAGCTTACCACAATAAATTAGGAGGAACCGCATCCAAATCCTGCAGCCACTTCTTAAAATTCTAAAAACTGTTGTTTAGAGCTCTGTTACTTTAATAAAGACTCCTTCGTGAGTTTTTACTATTAATATATTTCATGTCCAGACATTGACCTCCTAAAATTGTATTACATGTATAGATTATTAAAAAAGTTGCCATATTTCATCATACAGTTACGCTTAATTATTAAGTAAATTCACCGTCCTACAACTGTACTTTATAATTTTTATGGTTCCTAATTGTCACTGTTGTCAGAAATTGAAACGTGACCTTATTCAAAATTGTTGCCATATGTTTCGTTTTAAAGCCTAGAGCAAGAGAGCCGGTATGCTTAATCACTCGCAGGCGCTGTTTCACACCGGTTTTCTGTGAGACCGGTGTGAAACAGCCGGTCAAGCCCGCCCATGCATGCCGAAGCGTGGCTCTCCAACGGTTAGCTTTTATTTCCATATCCATTCGCATAAATATTATAATATTCGTTTACTACTATTGCTTTCTCTTTTTATTTTCCCTTCGTTTCGTTATACGCCGCATTTTCCCGTTTTTTTTAATCTTTAAAGTGCCTGGTAGAAAGTTAGCTTGTCCTATGTTAGGTTAATGAGACTAAAATATAGTTGAAAAAGATGCGAGCACTTGATACATTTCGGCTAATATTACGGTTTATATAAACGTGAGTATAATGTATACCCAAAAATGTATTTAAAATATTTTATTTTTTTGGAAGCACCTTCCGCTTTAAGTAATAGGCATTTTGGGTGGCGGGGGACCTTACCAACATATATTCCGCCGTTTCGCCGTCTCCTAGGAAAGCATAACTTGCAAGTAGACCGAAACGGCGGAGTTCCACACGCTCTCACTCCACAAAATCGCAGTGGTGGCACTTAGGCGTCTGCTCAGCCTGACCTGCGTCTGCTCAGCCTGACCTGCGTCTGCTCAGCCTGACCTGCGTCAGCCGGAATGAGAGGGTCCGTGACGCCTCTCGTGCCAATCCTCCATAACGGGTTTTACCGCCGTAATAACGACGTGCCTAGCGTTCAATCGCCCAAGTCCTTCCTTCCATTCCATCACGAGGACCTGGTGGAGTTGAGATTTCTGATCATCGATTTTTCGAGTCTCAGGGCTCCTACCCAACTCCCGCGCTGTTTGCAACCTCCCCCGCGACACAGGAATATCTCTTGGGTGCGGGGTTTTATTTTTAGATAAATTGTAAGGTAACATCATTACTGTACATTCCTATTTTTAATAGAACTTTTCCACATAGGTTGGCGGCGAAGTATGTAGCAAGTCCTTGGGTCAATTGGTGATTTACCTGTGCTACGCCGACCGCTACGTGCGCAGGTGCGCCGCAGCCAGGCTCTACGAAGCGCTAACCCTCTACGGCGACGTGTGCTCTGTGCCACAGGACAACATTGATCAGGTGAGCTTATAATAATAATCTACAATATAATAAATATTATGGGTACCAGTGCTCGCGCAGATTATCCGTTTGTCACATTTTTACAGAGTGAATCGTCAACAGTTTTATAACAACTAGTGACCTTGTCCTAGAAAGAAAGCAGTGTTGTAAAAAGTTTTTTAAAAGTGTGTCATCATATTTTTAACTACCCGTATTTTAAGTCTGTTACCACACAGGTATAAGATGAGTGATTGAATGATTGAAAGGCAAGAAAAGTGCATTTGATTTCACTATCGCACACACCCTTTTTTTTATAAGACATTCATTTTAGTAGTATTCACTTTAGGTTTCGTAGTTCGAGAATTGAGTAATAGTCAACGGTTTTCATAATATTAATAAAATGCTCGGATGTTGTAATGTTTCAAGCGTTCACCTCGCCTTCTACTGCACTGAATGCTGTAGGTTCGGCCCTATATGGGACCTTGAAGACTTGGTGTAGTTCACAATTTGTTGTTCTAAATCTTGGTGTTCTTGATGTCCCTTTCCTAACTTTTTGTGGGCGTATTTCTAATTTGGGAGTTCCTTTTTGGAGAAACTAAATAAAAACGTAGTAGTTATACGAAGTGACTTTCTACTTGTACTGAGCCGGTATTTACCAACGCAATATCTGAAGTAATAATAAAGTTCACTTACGTAACGAGAAGTTATCGCTGCAGCTCAAATCTTAATGTTTGCGACGAATGTACAAGTTTAGTGAACCGTTATCTACTCTAGATATACTCAATGGCACAAACAGTCACCTAATGTCTCGAGATATGTGACTCATTTTTGGATATTTGTGGAACTTCAGGGAAGGTTGAAACAGTGAGAAATATAAATAATAAGCAACGAGAAATACTAAAAACAATTGTTTTATTTTGTATTACAAACTGTTCTAACTTGTCAAGTATTTATAGGTGCGTTCAGAAATATGTCTGTTTCATAGCTGTGGTATGAGATCCGATTTCTGGTCTCTTTCGTGGGAATACACAACAGTTCTGTTCTAAAAATAAAAAGCCTAAAAGTATCGCTTGGTTGTAGAAATAGACATTAAATAATCGATTTTAAGACGATTATCAAAATCTATTACATTTAATGTAGATAATAATGTTGTATTAAGTTTTGACCACATTTTGACAAGAATATATTTTTTAAGTGTGTTTTCTTGTCGTGCCTAAGATAGTTTAGGACAGTTTTTATCACGCTTCGCATTGGTCTAAAAGAAGCCGAGTATGATTAAAAAGAGACGCACACAAAGTTGCGTAGGTATATGATATTTTTATCTATAAACTGTAATAGGAAGTAAATTTGTTTGTCATGAAGCCTTGACCTGACGAGTGATGAAGCTATTACGTAAAACGACAACAGCTGTGGCAAACAATTTACCATCATCCGATTACATCCGATAAGGGGTTCCACTATTCCATGTCTACCTTAAAAGCCTGGTTGTTGTTTAATCGGGTTAGGGTATTACTATCAGGTTTTCCCCTCCATTCGCTTCAGAGGCCAGTCGCGAGGAGGCGCTGGGAGAGGTACGAATGTGTTAATAACAGCAGTTCCCGGATCCCTCCCGTCTCAAACGCAGAGTGGCACACCGTGTGGTTTTAGTCGGTTCGATTCCGACACACCGCCCCGCCGCATTACCCGTGGGGTGACGGCCTGTGGGGTTCCCACACGTAAAAAAAGGGAATTACCATCAGCTATACTTTAAGATGTGGTAACGAATTAAGAATACACAGTGTCACCACTCTTAATTATGCTATGGGTGTCGTAAGAGCCGGTTAAATAGAACAAACTACGCGAGACAACTGCACTGCGAAGATCATATTATTATTATTAAACCCCAACCCTCCTTTTTAAGGAGAGGCTTATGTTCAGCAATGGGCTATGATGATGTAGGTGGTATATAGTATTTTATATCTCAGTCACAATAAAAGAAAATTGCTACCATTCGTCATATCGTCGTAAATATCATTATGTGGAATAATAATACGAAATAAAGTGTAAACTTTTAGCTGTATTGATTTATACGGCCGCAGTCGTTTTCACCTGGAAGCTGTTGTTAACGTATTAAATGTTTGTATGATCGGCTAATATTTGTATCGTGTTTTGGGTGTTTTCTATGTATAATATGTATGTATTTACAAAAAAAAAGTATATATGTATTTGTATCAGTTGTCTAGTGCCCATAATACAAACTCTGTTTAGTTTGGGACTATATGGCGTTGTGTATGAGATGTCCAAAATATTTATTATTTTATTTTCTACGATTCCGATATAATTGACTGCACTGATGGCGTAGCGATTAAAGCGGTCGCCAAGCTGTTCTCTTCTAAACTGTATGTAGCGGGTTCAACCCGCACATAGGACAATAGCTTGTGTCATCCACAAATTGTCATTATGAGATTGGTTGTATTTTGTGTACATCCCTGTTTGTAAAGACCCTCGCAAACCAGTATAATATACCAAAAATACCAAATGCGGGCGTTGTCTGTATATGCGCGCGTTGGAAAACAAAACGACTGCAAGAACTGGACCAAATTAAAATGGGACCTCACGAAAAGCACCAGCTTTCAACATAAAAAGAATATAAATAATAATAATACTAATAATAATACTAAATAATAATAATAATATAATACTCTCGGGATATTATTACTTTTAAAGGGTACTTAAATGGTATCGAGAAAGTTTGATCAAAAATTAGATTTTTTTCCTTATAATACGTCAAATAGGTGTACATCTAGTTTATCGCCGAGGATTAATGCGGTCAGTTTATACAAAAAAATCTTTGCAAATAGTATTATTTATTGCGCAATAAATTATCATATTATATGAACGTAATCAATCTGTTATTCTGTTCTTTTTTATAATCAATTTAAAAAACAGGCCATTAAACTTTGCAATCTATAAATTATTATCAATATAATTAGTTGTAGTAAATTAATTTAAATTTGCTCAGCCTATTGCCGCTTACTGCTGGATAAAGGCTTCCCCCAGGGAGCGCCGGATGACCCGGTCTTGGGCTGTTTGTATCCCTCATTCGCATTTGCATCCCTATTATAGGTTAACAATATTTATTTAACTGATTTTCACTTACTGTCAAGATATTTTTGTCTTCATGGCACATATTGTTTTTGATGTAAATCTAATGTTTACTGAGTAACATGATATTATTTTGGTAATCTGTAAACAATAGTGTTGGTTACATGTTCATAAATTTTGTCAAACATTGTATCTAGTTATAATCCAACATGTATTTTTTGTTCCAATAAATAAAATAAAAAATAAATAAATAATACAAACTAATTTAAATGTGTTCTCAGAGAAATATATCGAGAGTCCTTATGAATGCCAATTTTATTTTCCTAATTTTCTTAAATACAAACCTTGTCCTGACAATAGCAAACATTGGTGCAGTCGGTCGGAAGTTATGCGCGTACATACATATTAGTAATTCATTTATATTTATATATATAGATATATTATGGCATCCGTTCCAACGTAACATATTTAAATAATTATTTTTCTTACAGATAATGTCAGTCTTAGCTGAAACGGACTGGGAGAAAGAAGTATCTGAACTAAGGCCGATAAGAAATGACCTATGCGATTTAATGGGCATCAGGAAGCCCGTCATGAAACAGAAAACGCCTTTACAAGACTAACATGTTTATTAAATAACCTAAGTGCTTTTGCTAATTATATTAGCTTTTATAGGTGAACTAATTTTAGCAGGCACGACTTGCTACTGCTTATGATATTTGTCTGTTTTATTGCGAAGATTCTGCAGCTGTCTTATTGCCGTTTTCAATAACCTATAATTAGTTATTGGCGATAGTCTATATATTTTTCAATATGAATTAATCTATACCTTCGTTGATATGCAGGATCATTCTATGGACGAGGGGGCGTTGTCAAAAAGAAACAAATCTCTCAAAAATTACTCTTTATAAAGTAAATTCAAACCCTTTTCAATGAAGTATTTCTAGTTAAAACTGGAGATATTTTTAATATGATTGATTCAATACTTTCATTGATTTGCAGGATCCATTTTTTTGACAGGGTTTAATTGTCAAAAAAAGAACAAATAATCGTTTTTAAGGTAAATTCAGATCGTTTTCAACACTTACTGATGTAGCCGGAGTCTTTTTTTATGTAATTTATGTAAGGCACTGCCAAAATGACTCTGGTCTGCCTAATGGAAAACATAAGCAGATTCCAAGAGGTCACCATACTCATTACGAATGCATATAATGCAATAATTCAACATGGTGAGTCACACTATGGTAGCCTAGCGATGGTTCTACATAGGTTATTGACGGTCGTATGGTATTCAATCTTCAAATCTGCTCGCTTAAACGATAACGGACGACAGCCGATAGTCCCACGACAATTTTAACTGCCTCGATGGCGCAGTGGTAGCGTATTCGACTGCTGTACTAGAGGTCTCGGGTTCGATTTCTGAGTCGGACCAAATGTTTGTATGATCTGCAAATATTTGTTTCGGAGTTTGGGTGTTTTCTATGTATTATATGTATGTATTTATACAAAAAAGTATATGTGTATTAACATCAGTTATCTAGTACCCA
The DNA here is from genome assembly GCA_003709505.1 of Hyphantria cunea. Taxonomy (NCBI): domain Eukaryota; kingdom Metazoa; phylum Arthropoda; class Insecta; order Lepidoptera; family Erebidae; genus Hyphantria; species Hyphantria cunea. Next base: position 615,199 of record PKRV01001110.1, on the reverse strand, counting down.
TAGTTCAAGCTCAGTGATTAGTTTGGGACTAGATGGCGTTGTGTGCTAAAATGTCCGAAAATATTTATTTATTTATTTAATTTGTGTCTCGTGGGACTATCGGCTGTCGTCCATCGATATTTTTTTATTACTTAATAAATATTTACGCTTGTGATAAATTACGTGTAGTTGAAACAGTGACGTCATATTCTATTTTTCTTGGCCTATCTGTTACATAAATGACCTTTGACACAATTTCACATAGCGATAACGATCCTAACACGTTTAGCTAGCTTTGTTGCATATTATACATTTAATGATTTGATTTATCAGGATATCGTATGATGCATTTATGTTACTCGATGTAATAACTAATAAACTTATCAATTAATTTATATTTAGTTTGTTTTATTTACAAATATTCTTAACCTATAACAGTTTTAGGTACAATAGTGAGTATTCAACGACAATATCGTAATCAGAATTCATATAAAAAAATAGCGTTTATGTCTTTTAAATATGGCGGGTGTAAATTTATCCATACTTATAAATGCGAAAGTAACTGCCTGTCTGTCCTGCTTTCACGGCCAAAACGCTGCACCGATTTTAATGAAATTTGGCATGAAGGTACTTTACGGCTGGCGGCTGGATGCGAGAAGCCATAGATCGAACTAGGTGGCGTGAAAATGGAGAGGCCTATGTCTAGCAGTGGACTGCGATAGGCTGATGATGATGATGTACTTTGATTCTTGAGGAAGATCATAGGCGCCTCCTTGCTGTGACAACCGACAAACACGCGGGCGGAGCCGTTCGCATAGGGTTGTTTTATTATAAATTCAGTTATTCAGTATTAGTGTATAATTATGGTGTACTTTCAATTATTTGCTAATCATCTGTAAAAATTGAGGGTGTTCAAGAATGATATAGTCGTTAAAATAGGGATTACTGAAAGTAATAATACAGTAATTATTCGTCGTAAGCAATTCAAACATAAGAAAAAGAATAAACGCTATATGTTTTACATGTTTTCTCTTTAACCAAGTAATTGAAGCTGCGTAGGGTCCTGAGGCGCCTCTGCGACGAGATTAGACCAAAACGTTCCGTAGTTCTTGAGAACAGTGCCACTGCAAGGAAAATAGTTATTTGTTATTAATAATAGTATATTATATCAGTTTTATATGTCTGACATTTGACACAGGGAGCGATATCATACAGTAAGTCAGATTATTTTTTACCATCCGAAGCTTAACAGAAAAACATGAGTTATACTAAAGTAGAGATGAATTGTTAAAGATTCGTTCGACTATGTAAATTTTTTTTGAAAAATTCTGCGACAATCCAAAGTGAAGGGTAATAGTTTTGGCAATCGTTTGTTAGTTCGTACGTTCCACTAGCTACTCAACCGATTTTAATAATTACGATGACAATGGATACCTAATAATGGCAAGGATAGACTGCGACAAGTCAAAGAGGAGGGTAATAGTTTTAGCAATCGTTTGTTAGTTGGTACGTTCCACTCAACCGATTTTAATAATTATGATTACAATGGATTCCTAAATGACATGGCTATATAAATTTTATCAAAACAGTAAAGAGTTTAAAAATCTGTCTACAAAAATAAGGCTCTATAACACGTTAGTCCGACCTATCCTAGAATATAGCTCGGTGGTGTGAAATCCGCACTACGAGGTACACATCAAACGATTGGAGAGTGTTCAAAAACGTTTCCTTGAGTTAACCTGAGTTACGGTGAATATTTGGCTAAGCAGTTTACGAGTTACAGGATAGGAGGATATTTTGGCCAGTCGTAGGAAGAGTCTGGACTGCATTATCCTTCACAAGATACCGAACGGAGCAATAGATTGCAGTGAGCTTTTGAGTTCATTACTAATTCAGGTTCCAACTCGAATTCCCAGGCTAAACACTTTTAATCTGTTTTACAACCCAGGCTCCAATACAAATTTAGGTCATTTCGCCGCTCTGTCAAGGCTCTGTAGGCACTATAACATGCTAGCTAAAAAATCTCACTTAGATATATGCCTAACTTTGGCAAGATATAAGAAATGCTTAAAAACTTTAGGGAGAGCAAAATGAGTCTCAATGTTTAATTTTAAATGTCTTATCTTTTTTAGTTTTTGTATAAAATCATTCATAATTTTTCTATAAAATATATAGTTTGCCATAATTACTCACTCGTATATATTTCATCTTTTTCGTTCATGTTAACTTCTAAATATGTGATTGCTTTTAAATCGTTTGCTTGGTTGTAAATAACTATTTGAATTTTTGAAGGATTTGTGAAGGAGTGCACCGGTATAATAAATACCCCTTCAATAATTCATTGTGTACTGTATAGCTGTGTATATCCTTTGTTGGAGATCCTAATTTTAAAAAATAAATAAAAGTTTTTTTCTTAGTCGAGTCATTCTTTTGAAACTTTTTCTTGTTTTATTATTTGGGTGGCAACGTGCAGACAAGTTACTGCCCTTTGAATCATAGTGATGAGGGTTTTGGGTTTTGGTAACCTCACACACTTGATGAAAAGCAATAGAGTTGCTTAAGAGAAGTTTACTGTGATGTAAACTTAGTGATAGCGTTGTAGCACTTCAGTCTGGGAGTGTAGTTGTGTGCATGCATGCTTGTGACGCCTCAGGTGTTGTGGGTGTGTATGGGCGGCGGTAATCGCTTACGCGATAAGTCTGCTCGTTTGCCTACTAGTCCATAAAAAAACTGAAATGGGCACAAAGTTTTTTATTTTTTGAGAAACGTAATTATATTTAAATAATTCTTTCAAAATATTAAAAACCTAAAGCTAAAGTTAAAAGCCTAAAGTTAAAACTTACTTCGTTTAATGAAAATTTCAAAAATGGTCTAAGATTCGCAACGCTTAGAAACATTGTAAGTTTGCATTGAGACATGAGACCTCTGTATTTAAATATCAACATTCATTTATCATAGCTATGAATGAGGAAGATGATTTTATTTTTTTTATTTATCTTTATTGTGTATGTATTTATCTTTATCTTCCGTGTACAATATAACAATGCGTTTAGGGTGCTTTTAGGGTTGCCATGGAGTTGTAGCACGTCGGGCATGTTCGCGGAGTTTCAGGTCGATGGGTTCGCCGCAATAATGCGAAATTGTTACGCTTCCATGTTTACACGCCTGCGTTCCTCCTCCAATAGCATCCTAAATGTTTTTCCAGATTGGTGGGGCCCTCCCCTCATGTCCAGGTGGTTATACATCCACACTCATTAATATTTTTAATACTAACACTAGGTTAAGTCATTCTGTAACTAACAAAATATGGATGTATATGCATAATAAGCCCGAAATAAATATTTTGAATTGAATAGAAAAATTGTACACACTTAACAGATAGGGAAAAAAAGAGTCACAACATACAAATGTGACAATTGGCGGTCTTATCGCTCATGGCGATCTCTTACAGACAACGTTTGGTTTGATGATGTAAGTATTCCTTACACATCACAGTTATCAGTTACTTTAAACGTCAGTTAACTGAACCGACAATTTAATGTTGTAAAATATCAGCCCTAGAATACTAATCAATATCATTTTTTTATGGTATAGGTGGCAAATGAGCAGACGTATCGCCTGACTGTAAGCGATTACCGCCGCCCATGGACACTCGCAACACCAGAGGCGTCACAAGTGAGTTGCCGGCCTTTTAAGAAGGAGTACGCCTTCCTTTCTTGAAAGTTTGAAGGTCGTATTGATCCAGGAATAGCGCAGGCGACAGTTCATTCCAAAGTTTTTTTGTGCAAGGTAGATCCTTGGAAAGTGCTCAGTTGTAGACTGCCAACCATCTAGATGATTTTTTACAAACTTAATATTAATCACGTATTATTTTTACTTGAGTGCTTCGGTGGCGCATTAATAGCCTACCCGACTGCTGTGCACGCGGTCTCTGGTTCGATACACCGATCGGACCAAATGTTTGTATTTGTTTCGGAGTTTCGATGTTTTCTATGGATAATATGTATGTATTCACAAAAAAAGTATTGATGTATTTATATAAGTTCTTTAGTACCCATATTACAAACTCTGCTTAGTTTGCGTCGAGCGTTAGACGTCTTAAAATTATATTTATTAAATTATTTATTTTTAATCATAAATATTTCTTCTACATCTAAATAAATAGCGCTGTTGCTCTGTAAACGTCTCACCAGCGAGTTCCGCTTGTTCTTCAAAGAAATGTGTGCGGTGTGAGTCGAAAAACTTCTGATAACTATTCTTGGGTTAAGAAAGTACTGAAAATTCTTGATAGATTGGTTATCAAGACCTATAGTACCGTGTTGAAATTAATCAAATACCTGTGCTGTTACAGCTAAAACCAACCAACGGTTATAACACGTTTGAATGAGACCCCTTTATATTTTGTTAGTTTGCCCTAGTTATGAAGACTTATTCACACGCTTTATAAGTATAAAACCGGTTAGGATAAGCTTTTTTATTATTTATTTTTGATCTTCAATCACTTTTTATATCTGTTGACATGCGCATCAACGCAAAGCATTTTAAGTGCAGAGAAAGCAAATGTTTGCTAATGCCACCATATAATTTACTAAATGAATAATTGAAAGGTAAATCTCTAGTTGTAGTTGTTTCTTTTTTATTTTGTTTTTTCTTTTTTTTTTTAAAGACAACTCCCGCGTTAGGAATATTAATTCCAGTGTCGCGGGGATCTTTACAAACATACATGAAACGGACACAAAGGACACCCATGCCATGCCACGTAGTGGATAACAGACATAAAAAATATTTTATTTTAATCTTGAAAATAGAAGTTAAAGAACACGCTGTGTAATGCTATATACAAAATTCCTTGAGAATGTTCTCTAACTGCGATAGTTTACGAAATCGATAGCAAACCGTTGATGAATGTTCTAAGTAAATGTCGAAACATGATATACAGCATGTGAGTCAAGCCTCACTTACCGGATGACCGACGTCACATTTACTTCAAGGATAATGGCTCGCATTTAGAATCATCTAATGTAAGTAAATGTGGATCATTCTCGAACGATATATTAAAAACTAGTTAAAGCGCGCAACTCCGTCTGCATTAATTTTTCATCGTAAAGTGTTCAACTTTGTTTACCATGAAAAGGTTATGGTGAGCCAACCTTAAAAGATAGACATATATACGATATGCTATTGCGGACTTTTTTAGAGTTTAAGGGCAACATTATTCTGTCGTACATGATTTTTCACATCGCACAAAATGCAACGGTAGTTTTCAAAAGAATTTGCCTTCGTTTATGCAACATGTTTTACTGATATTCCACTCCTAATGGTCATGGCGTGATGATATACAATAGCCTAGAGCCTTTCTCGCTAAATTAGATATCTAAAACTGATAAAAAATTTCAAATCGGTCCAGTAGTTCCCGATGTTAGCTCGATCAACCATTCGAACGAATTCTTCAGCTTTGTAATATTAATAATTATAGATATAGATAACCAAAGTTTATCTAAAGGTCAGTCAACGTGTGCACTCATGATCTTGTTAACTCGTTGACGTTGCACAACTGCCACTCATGTTAGATGGAGTGAAAGGACTAATTATTAGGGCACAGGTCGATAACCTCATTATCATGTTTTGCCTTCAATCCAAGTATGGGAACGGACGCTTTGTGTAATTAAATTTATTTTATTTAATTGGTGGTCTTACCTAACGGATAAAGAGCTTAAATAATAAATAAATAAATATTTCGCACATCTGACACAATGTCATCTAGTCTCAAACTAGGCAGAGCTTGTACAGTGGGTAAATAACTGGTATTAATACATATTAATATACTTTTTAAATACATATCATACATAGAAAAAACTCCGAAATAAATATTTGCAGATCATACAAACATTTGTTCCGTCCCTCGAATCGAACCCAAAACACAGTAGTCCCATACGCTACCACTGCGCCACCGAGGCAACTAATAATTCATTAAACTATTTTTATTTTACATATCCCAATTTAATAGAATAATAGCGTACAAATACAAGAAGTTATAAGGCCTCTGAGTAAGATAACCGGTGCAGCTAATCCCAAAATGTGTACTGATTTGGGTATCTGCTGAAGAAGAACTTTATTAAAGCTACCCGAAACCATCCTCCACCAATCTGTACATAAATTAAAAGTGACTATATTTGTCTGTCACACTATCACGGCCAAACCGCTGCACCGATTTCAATGATATTTGGTATGGAGATACTTTGTTTCTTGAGGAAGGACGTAGGCTATTACGGTTACTGTGATAACCTACAAACACACTCTTAAAACCGCAGGCAAAATCTAGTCTATTTATACATTATTTTAATAGGAATAAGGATCCGGGAACCGCTTTCTTACGCCATCCGGGCGTTATTACCTATACCTAGGACAAGGTGGTACACGCAAAATCCTAACTTTTTTATAATTGTCGAACAAAACATAGTATGTTAAACATGTGATGTACCACGCCCACAGATTTTTTTGAGTAGGTCAAAGAGAGTAAATAAGATTAACAGTTGTTATGATATATACAATCTCGACCGTCGTAACGTGATGTTGCTGTAACGCGATATCGAGCCACTGAACGAAAACAATAATTTCGGTCTCATAAAAGCTATGATCACCCTTTTCGAAACCATTTATAAAAGATTTCATAATACTTACATGTAGGTATTGATAAATTAAGCCAAATAAACGTCTGTCAACCTATATTAAAAAGAAAAGAATTTAAATAAAAACTTAAAACTGGCATGTAACACAATGATTTCTTTTTGATTTTTGAAGTAGGTATATAATTGAGTTAAACGTGGATCAATGAGAAAAAAAAAAGGCAGCCAATGAAGAAACAGAAGCTTTACTTTGTGTTTCAACAAGTTGCAGTTAAATGCAAAACATTCATCCAGATATCGAGAACGCTTATTGTATACAAAACAAAATGACAATGCAAAACAATCGATATCATTTAATATGACCTCGACACCATTTTTGCACCCGTCAACCTCTAAGGAGGTTCAGGAGGTTGACGGGTGCAAAAATCTATAATATTGTTATGTAAGTCTTAAAAAAGCATCAACATCAACTCAGGGTGTTTGTATTCTTTTTTGCTCTTAAATTGGAGAGGCCTATTCCAGCAGTGGACTGCGATAGGCTGATGATGAGTATGATGATGATGATGATGTATTCTTATTTCATTTTTTAAGAACCCAGAGAGGGAAAGATAAAGTAAGTTATTACAAAATTATGTTTTTAAGCTACCTACTCGAAATTATTTGTTTTCAACTAGGAACTCAGCGCTTGTCTACAGTTTAGCGGATTAATTTATGGTTATTCTTCGCTTCTGTAGGCCGAATCGGACTTTACACTACTTTCGTCATATTCGTTGTTTACCTAATTTAAAAAGTACTACTATTATAGATTCTTCTTTTAATTTATCTCCATATCGACTTTCGTTTGAGATTTATTCGAACGAAGTACATGTTAAATTGATATATTTCTGATTTGATTCATATCAGCCATAAGAGCCTTATTAATTACTCAGTTTTCAGTTTTAGTATGTGATACATATTTATATGTAAGCGCATAACAATAAGTGTTTTTTTTCTACGAGTGTGAACGTTAATAAGTATGCGCAATATGGACATTTCAAATCTTTGATATTTTAAAGCATTATGGTTCAATCCTATAATAGGTGAGTACTCAAAACTACATATCCCACTAATCTTAGTGGCAAAAACAAAATGACATTGATATGAAGTTACAAATGTCGGTTACAAACGAACATATAGGTGAAGTTAATAAAAGCGTAAACAAGTAATGAATTATCAAAAAATAAAACCCGACTGCGTCAATATCATATATTAAACATATAATTTATATATATATATATATATTAGTTATCAGCGTTGAAAAATCTTTATTTTGGTACCACACTCGATGTATTTTCAAAACATAAATTTTTTTGAGATCATTTTTGACTCCAAAAATCCTTAATTTTGTCTTTTTTTAAATATTGATGTACCCAGTGTCATTGTCACTACTAAGACGAATCTATTGACACTACTCATATAAAAATAGTGCGTGCCAAAGAAATATACATACATACATACACTCGAAAACCATAACCCTCTTTCTTTCGCAGTGGGGTAAAAATGACTAAGTTAACTAAAGAAATATATATAAAAAGGAAGATATAACTACGGTCAAATTGGGAAACCTCCTCCTTTTTAAAGTCGGTTAAAAAAGGCATCGTGGTCGCGTATAAATGTCGATACAAAACTTTCTTTTTTTTCTTTTTTCTTTATACAATTCCCGCATTACGAATATAAATTCCTGTGTCGTGGGGATCTTTACAAACATACATGAAACGGACACAAAGTATACCCAGATTTAGAACAAAAATTTAATCTTAATTTCGTCCCATGTAGGATTTGAACCCATAACACTTGGCGCAGTAGGAAGCGGTGTGGTTGAAACCAGTAGGCCAACCGTGTAGTCAAATATTAAAGTGTTGAAATCAGTATTTAGTTTTATTAGGTTTCACACATAATTATATGTCTTACTATATGAACTAGGTATTTAACAACAATAACAACAGCATATCGTCTGAGTAGAAGCATTCATTGCGATCCAATTCTGATTAATATTCTTCAAGTCAGCACTTCATCTCATAACAAGGTCACTCTGCACCCCATTTGTGGCCTTGAACTAAATTTACCCTTTACTAAGCATACCCCAGACACGAATAAGGGTCGTTAAAAGGACAAATTCGGTCGACTCGATAATAAGTTATAAATATTATTATTGTAGACTATAAGATCTAAATTAATCAATGATGTACGCTATTATAAATGAATAGTAGATGAACTTAATAACATTTGCATAAATCTTTATTTATTACATTTTAAAATTGCAAACAAGTTTTATACTTATTGATAAATCTTCAGCTTTATGATGGTGTAGAATTCTAAAGATCTTTGTTTCGTTTTTTTAAAAGATAACGCCCGCAATAGATGTATATCCTGTGTCGCGAGGGACTATAATAAAACAACACCCAGACTGAGAACAACAATTTGTGGATCACACAAATGTTGTCCATGTGGGATTTGAACACCCAGCGCAGTAGAAAGCGACGTGACGACCGCTTAAACCACTATCCTATCCGTGCAGTACGTGTGTGTGTGTGTGCAGGTAAACCGTTTCATCAACAACTCAGAACGCCACTGCCAAAGGCGGCTCTCCTCTCAGGAGAGGGTTAAGCCATAGGTTCCCACGCTGGCCGAGTATGGGGTAGGGACTGTTTTGTGGCTACGTAATCTTGCTGTTGGATATTTTTAATAAAGGCCTCAGACTAAGTTCACGACTGTTATCTTATGATAACAACCGGGACCGACTGCTTAACGTGACCTCCGAATCACAGAGACGAGCATGACACCAGTGGTCACCCATCCAAGTACTGACCGCGCCGTCAATTGCTTACCCTCGGTAATTGTTTAGTACAACTGGACTAAGAGCGCCTTTTAAACCGTTTATGACTGTGTATAAAATAACAAAACTTACGTGAAATAAACCCTCCCATGTGCATTTGGTGGTGCTCTCCACAGAAGCGAGGCCCTTGACTTGAACTCCGGGTCCGCGTGTGTGATGGACGCGCACTCAGGGTGTATGGTAGTGTTGGGCGCCTGATCCCACGCTCCGATCCAGTTGTTATTTTCAACGGATCTCGCTTGTAGGAAGAAACCCTTGAACGGCTCACTGCCATCTATTGTTACTGGCGATTAACAAAAAAAAGAGTTAATATAATTAGGACTTGTTTATTTCGTGTAAATCTAGGTCAAATTTGAGGCTAAGTCTTATCAAAAGAGTGCAGCATAAATAAACCTACGTTATCAGTTTCGGAGTCTTAATTTGTTTATGTAAATGCAGGAAGTTGTATGGACCGGTTTTATAATATCTATATACAAAATATCTTTGTCCTACATACAGTGAAAACAGGAACTTGGTACCTATATTTTTATCGCTCATTAAGGCATTTGGTTTGCCCATTTTTCAAAATAGATGGGTAGGTTAGCATTACAGACTTATTTATAGAGAATCCTACTATGAAAGGTGGAAACACACTATTTTATTATCAAAATGAATTCCTTTCAGAATAACAAACACAACACCTGCGCTGTGTTTCACCGAGTGAGTGAGGATAACGGAGGCCCATTTTTTTAACGTGTTAGCACCCCCTCGGGCCTTCACCCCACCGGGGTTGGCGGCGGGGCGGTGAGTCGGAATCGAACCGACTAAAACCACACGGCGTGCAACTCTGCGCCTGAGACGGGAGAGATCCGGGAACCGCTTTCTTACGCCATCCGGAGGATAACGCAGGCCAATAACCCAACCCCTCTCCCCATCACCCAAAGGCCGGCAACGTACTTGTGACGCCTCTGGTGTTACAGGTATCCATGGGCGGCGGTAGTCACTTACCATCAGGTGATACTTCAGCTCGTTTAGCCACTAAATTCCATAAAAAAACCTGAACTAAGGTGTTCCAATGCAATTTTTTCCCTGATTGTATAAAAATATCCAGGGTCCACTTATCCGGATTTCACAGTGCATACAACATACTTACTCTAAAGATAACTAATATTTGAATTGAATTCTAAATAAGTGTTATTGGTCTATTACGAATTTACACCTAGTTTTTGTAGTTTAGCGGGAAAAGCATTATAATATTTTCCTATGTTATATTGCCCTACGTTTGAAATGTGAGATACTCATCTACCCATGACCACGAACAGAGTAACCCGTTCCAAACGTTAAGAAATAAAAGTTATCGTAACCTATTAAATAACTTAATCGCAAATAAGTCCCGTTATACAACAAACATAACGAATTTTAAATGTCCTTTTTAAATTTCCGATATTGTATCATATCGCTGCAGTGATTTGGTACCCCTTTCAAATTCTACATTTCCGAGGTCATCGTTTATCACCATAGAGTAAAAACTGGTCCAAGTACTGAGTTCGTCTGACCTGCAATAACATGTGTACGGTGTTATACCACATGAGGCTTACGTAACCGTTACGAGACTTGCTCACACTCTACTTAATTCTAACTACGGTTGATTATATCAATGAATTACTTTGTAGTGTTATCATAATACCCCAAATAACTCACTTAAAGTCGTCTAATCATTCTGATCTCTTTCTCTCTCTCTCTCTCTTTGGTGAATAGAGTAGTTGACTGTATCATCATGTCATCATCATGGATGTCTCCATCATTAAAACGAATATTACAAAACACGTCAGAAAATATAATTATTACAGCTTTTTATTGCGATTACAAATTTTAATTAAATAAACATTAAAATATATTGCTCAATCGAGCAGTCTAAAAAAATGACGTCACAAGTTTGTATTTAGTACATTTTTCGTACAAAGTTATCGTTTTGACTTATGATAAAAGGTAACTACCCTATTGTATATTTACAAAAAATAACAACAACGTTACTAATCGTGCTTTCATATCCAGAGTGAAATCGAAACCACTACCTCTGGCTTAGCAGTCAGCTTGGCTATCACTAGGCCAACTGGCTCTCGGATTATAAATAAATATTTTTTTTTTGGACATTTTAACTCACAACGCCACCCCAAACTAAGCAGAGCTTGAGCTGTGTGTACTAGACATCTGATATTATTACATATATATATTTTTTTGTAACTACTTACATATTATACATAGGAAACACCCAAACTTCGAAACAAATATTTGATTGATTGAACAGATTATACAAACATGTGATCCCACCTCGGATTCGAACCCGGGACCTCATGGATAGCAGTCGCGTACGCTACCACTGCGCCACCGAGGCAGTCACATTTCTAATTGAATTTCCAAAATAAAACTGTGCTATGTTATCTTTCATAACATTACTTACCTGATAGTGAAAGACAGGTGGAAATAGGTCTATTCTTTCCGGAGATTACAACTAATATATGAATATATTTACATACTATATAAGATTTGACTTACATATGTGGTAGTAGGTTAGGTATTTTATTTAAATTAATTTCCTGTTGCGGTAATGTGTAGGACGTTCAACTAATAAATAATTAATTACGAATGAAAAAAAAATGCAAATATCTTCTTGACAATTATGTTATCATATAATGAACTCTATTAGACTGCAAATTAAACAACATTGAACTCATTGTTTTTTCCGAATAATTAAATTTGCCTTTATAATATATATATATATATATATATATTATACCTACATAAACATTTTTACAAAATTGAACAAACAGCATACCCGAACAAGCCCCCGAGCTTGATTGCATTCCACTATCATTAAAATAAATAGAAAACAACCAAATGAACGCAAATGGTGTTTCTCAACGCTAATTCACGCGTTTAAAACAATATATAAGACAAAAATATTGAACAAAAGAAGCGTTATCGTTTGTAGAAAATATTCAAATAGGCTAAGGGGGCAGATCTTAGTAAAATGATCGATGTGTTTCATATAGAAACAAATAAATTCTTCGCCTATACTATCGAAGCGTCTTCCTATTTTCTTAAAGGAATATTTTAGTTTATTCACAATTTCCATTTCATTTCTCTCGAGCCTCTCAATAACTATTAAGAGGGATATAAGGCCAATGACAATTACAATCTGCCGAGTTATTAACCCGTTTGCTTGTTTGCCAACTTATAAAAATAGTAGCTGACCCACGCAACCTCGTTTACGTCTCCTGTTGCCCGTAGCCTAAAAATTATCAAATTTTCCCTCGCTTTGGAAACATTCTTCATTGGTGCTCCGCTCCTATTAGTCTTGGCGTGATGATATATAACCTATAGCCTTCCTCGATAAATTGGCTGCATAATACTGAAAGAATTTTTCAAATCGGAGCAGTACTTCCTGAGATGAGCGCGTTTAAGTAAACAAACAAATGTTTCAGCATTTAATATTAGTAGATACAGATTTTAAAGCCGTTCTTGACTAAAGAAATGAATTGAATTAAAGAGTGTTTAATCTGCCAAATCACTAGTAGGTACATAAATAGTATTTGTCTGCCTGTCAAGTGAAACCATTTTGTTTTGAATCGTGAGACTTTCGGGACGTCGTTTCCGGTTCCGAATTCTTGTGATAGTATACTTTTTTTAGATATAAAAATGAGTAACATGCTCAATAAGTGCTATCTTGGGACCACTAATAAAAAATGTCTTAAGAAAGTATAATCAACAAACAAAGCTTTTTATGAAATCGCCATTTATAAAATGACAAAATATTATTTAAAAAATAGCACTTTTCTTTCTGAATTAAACATAAAAAATAAAACAAAATACTTATTGCGAAATCTGGGTTGGTTCGTACTATAATCTTGAATATTTTAATATTAAATCCCAACAGTTTAATTAAAAAAGGGATGTCTGCTTATTAAAAAAAAGCTTCTATTAATGAAAAAACATAATTCTATCGAAAAAACAAGAACTGAAATAATTCCAGTTTCAATGTTTTTTTGACGATTATACAAAAGACACACGTTAAAGATAAGTTGGATGACAGTTTTAACAATATTTTATCCGAAGTGGCGAAATAATTTATTTTAAACAAGTTAAATTCTTGTTAAAAATAAATTTTTAGCATTTGTACATACTCTTTATTTATTACTAGCTTCCGCCGCGGGTAAAGCCGTGGAGCGAATAAAAGTAGCTTAAATTACACCTGGTATTATCAGCTATCTGCCAGTGAAAGTCCCTTCAAAAGACCCAGCAGTTCCAACGAGTAGTCGGAACAGACAAACAAAAAACTTTACAATTGTTTTTTTAAAGTAAATACCGTATATTTTAAATAACAAACAGACACTTCTATTTTATTTAATATACAAGATAACATAGATAAATAATTTATTAAATTTGCTTACTTGTGCATCGTTGTTATCTTAATCTATAAAAATCCATCAATTGTAATTTTTAATGATGCCTATATGCTAGAAATTGCAGATTTTTTTATTAATATGCAATTATATTGATGATTAAAATATCTGCCTAACTCCTATGACCTACCAATAAGGGATTTGTTTGCAAAATTTTATCTGCTCATAAATAGGTGTCTTCATATTTCCATGTTTTTATTTTGGACTCTCATTTTCTTTCTTTTCTTTTTTTTTTCTTTTCTTCTTTTTTTCTTTTTTAAAAGACAACTCCCGCATTAGGAATATACATTCCTGTGTCGCGGGAATCTTTACAAACATACATGAAACGGACACAAAGTACACCCAGACTTAGAACAACAATTTATGGATCACAGAAAGTGTTGTCCCATGTAGGATTTGAACCCACAACACTTGGCACAGTAGGAAGCGGTGTGGCGACCGCTGAAACAACTAGGCCAACCGTGTAGTCAATTTTCTATTTGGTATTACGAAGCTATAGGTAAGAAAATATATTTTTAATGCTATTAGAAAGAAAACATTAAGGGCAAATTCTACAACAGTCTTCTTTGAACATTCTGATTTTTTTAATACATATTTATGTAAACTCTTTTGATAAAAAGTGCTTTTAATTCCGTGTAAAAGTGATCATGCTGTATATACAATATTTACTTACCTGTAATTGGAGAGTTTTGCTCATAATACGTGGACGAAGCCAGCACTCTGTACGGCAAAGAGGACAAGGGCTGTGTTCTGTGTTGGCCATGATTGGGCTGATTAGCTCGATCTTTAACACATGTGTCAATCGGTGCCCCATCCGGGAAACTTTGAACACCCCAACACAAAAATAACGCGAGTATCAAATTCGACAACATGTTTATAAACAAATTGCCAGATTTGTTTAGAAGGTAACACACAAAGATCTCGCGTTCGACTGTACGTAAGTAGATTGCGGCACTTACTTTTGTAACTTTGTATTGCGAGTTGGAAAGGATCTAGATCTGTTGGACAACTTGACAGGTCAATTAATGACAGCAGCTCGTAAGTGGTTGAGGTGTACCGAAGTAATGTACTATTAAAGAGATTGCGTAGTATTGTATAAAGGTAGTGTTTGGTAATAAAAGAAAATCGTTTTAATATAAATACTTTATTATGACCAACAGCTTAAAGCTGTCTGGCTATTTAACAGATATTATCTGACTTATATCTATGCATATTACTTTATCAAATTTAATTAATGTTAGTCCATTGAAGTACCAACAAATGAAGTCGATCGGAAAAATATAAACAGGCTTCTCAATTTGTAATTACAGATACAATTTATGTAAGGATTCAGTCCTTTGTAAACACGATTTTGTCGTCTTCTTTTCGATTGGTAACATTTTTTGGTTCTGAAGATGGTCTACTTTCTGTAGTTTCCATGTACTGCATTATCTCATCAAGCATATTTTCACAGTCTTCGTACTCGTCGTCTCTCACGTCACTTGCACCGGCCTGGCTCTCGGGGCCTTTATCTTTCTTAATATCTTCAACATTCGCTTGCGCATTTCTATATTCAATACATTTAGAACATTTTGGATCTATTTTTATATCTCGATGTAGTCGGGGGTGGTGAGGGAATTTCTTTTCTAAATATCTTGTTTCGTAATCATTTAAAGAATTATTGTAAACGCTACTGGACGGAGATGAAACGCATCGTATCCAATCTTGGCAATCTATTGAAATGCTGGATGCGTTTGTGAATCCATAATAGTCTTCGACTTTGGAGTCCCTGTTAGGTATAAAACCGGAATCGTTATCTGACCTATCTAAAGAATCGTAACTCTCATTGGTTATTCCATTTTGTATAGTTTCATATACTGGTTCTAAGATTTCTGCTAATCGTTCACTTGCTTGTATGGATATTATTTCAGCGACATGTAATTTTGGTCGTATAGTAGCATATTGGTCTTTCGAGTCCTCTACCTGGTTAGCAGGCAGTCCTGTACTGTATGTCATTCTTCCATCATTACTGGGACCAATACTGTTGCCACGTGGATAATTGGAATCTCGAATACGGGATATTACTGCGTTTTCCGTTTTCTTGTATGTAGATTTAACTAAAAGATGAACCTAGAACATTTACAAACTGTTACTATTTTATACTTTTCATTAACCTAATTAACACTATAATCAGAAAAATTTCTTTAGCATTTGTCTTTGCTTTTAAAATACTCAAACTTATCCCAAACAAATGTGAGTTAAGTGTATCTTTTTAAGAAAATTATACGCTTTCGTTGTATTCCATGTTAATTAAATCTAGACTTGCTTAAAAGTGGTTATTTAACACTAAATTACTATTTACCTCATTCGTCTGATTTGTACTCCTGAATAGTAAACTAAGAGTGTTTCCTTATGTCGTTGGCTAACTAGAGGTCAGTTTTTTTACGTAAAATGCTATCTAGTCCGTAACTACTACTACTAGACAACTGACATAGACACTCTTTAAATACATACATAATACATTAGAAAACACCCAAACTCTCAAATTCCGAAACAAATATTTGCAGATCCGAAACATTTGATCCGACCCGGGATCGAACCTGAGACCTCAAGCACAGCAGTCGCATACACTACCACTGCGCCACTGAGGCAGTCAAAACGCAATCGGAAATTCAAGGGATGGTAAACGGTTATCGATGGTGTTTTGTCAAAAAGCAAATAAAGAGTCATTTCTACTTCATTTTGGGTAGTCGTATGGCTAAGAATGGTCTCACCTCTTTATTAACATAGCAATACAACATTGCTACTATGAAACCTTGCAGCCCTTCAACGGTGTATGCTATGTAGTAATAAATTTGTTCCCCATTACAATTTGTTGTGTTTGGTCGGATCGCAGTCAACAGAAATTGTGTTCCGAAGAGAGGCATCAGGAAGAGTGTCGCTTTCGCTGTGTTCCTAAAACGGCGTATTATTAAAAGTCACATTTCTGATAGGCTGTCTTGTCTCAAACTATGAAGAATTAGGCTAATTCTGATGAACCTATTTATATATATATATAAATCTAATTATAGATAAAATATATCCAAGAACATATAACAGGTAGAAGAGTCACGCTGATTTTACTAGGAACGTGCCGGCTCGGCACTGAAGAATAACAAAAAATGACAATATTCGTGCTGTCGTGTTTCGCTGTTGAGGGCGAGAACGGAGGTCCAATATTGTATAAGAATCACTAGGCCGCCATAGTGTGGGTCACCATGCTTTATTATTGCATTGTCTGCACAAGCAACGAGCATGGTGACCACCACTTTTGGATTCTCCTTAAGCTTTCCGTCAGACAGACTAGAATCATTTTGGCAGGATCATACATAAAAAAAGAAGGGCAGCAAAGGACCGGTTGTTGATTAGAAACTTGGGAGTGGCCTTTGTCTTGAAGTGGATGTCTTTTGGCTGAGATGATCATGATGATAATAGCCAAGTAAGGAAAAATAAACGTGCTAGTCATATAATTATTTCATTTGGAAATATTCGGGTTTGAAAGTCAGGTGTCGCTAAGTACAAGACCAATAGGCATGCAATATATTTTTTTTAACTCACAAAGTCATGTCATCCTAAACTAAGTAGAGCTTGTACTATGGGTACCAAACAAATGGTATATATACATCTATACATTTGCAGATCATACAAACATTTGATACGCTCCGGGAATTGAACACAAGACGTCAAACTCAGCAGTCGCTTGCGCTGCCACTAAGCTACCGAGGCAAGCCCCAAAGCTCTTTGATAAACACATAATACATTAGAGAAACATGAATAGTATTATTTCTTCATATAAGGTAACGGTATACGCCCAACATTGATCTAACCATCATCTCCTTGGGTGCTATTAAATCGTGACATAATGGTATTACGGTGATTACCTTAACATAAAAAAGTTACAATAAAGTGTCTATTGTATACCTAATTATTGAGCACAATTATAAGGATATAATTCCGCTATAAATACTTTAAACGTTGCATTATTTATCAGGTGTTAGTTTTCTAAAGGCTGTTTTTAATTGTTTATATCACCTCCATAGTTTCTAGGTAATAATGAGTTTAAAAATGATTCAATATGAACGATTAAAACTATAGCGATATTAATAAGCTTACTGTCGGAATCCACGTGTAGGTCAACATATCTTTTATTGAGTGTTGTTGAATATTGTGTATTTATTTACATGTACTGATGGATTGATGTTCTCCTAGCCAAATACGGCCACGGCGTCCAGTCTCAACGGAGACCAGCCAACAGGAGATATTATAGTGCACAAGTGTGCGCGCAAACACAGGTGCACCTCTCTGTTACCTCACTTTCATAATCCGATGGGACGGTTAACCGAAACGATCAGTGAGAGATCAGGCGCAGGACCTACAGTTTTACGTGCTCTCCGAGGCACGGGGGTTCAGACCCCAACTTCCAAACTCCGAGCTGTTATTAAGTACTTATATAATCAGAAAAACTCAATAATACTTTTGGAACAACCCGGGATTTGAACCTGAGTCCTCTTGATTGGCAGTCGCATACTTCAACCTCTAGGTCAACCAGGCATCTGACGAATTAATAGTAATACGGAGTAACAATATTTCTATTCATTCCATGGTTGTCTTAAGAAGCGACTAAGAGACTAAGCAGGTTAAAATCTCATGTCTTATGGCACCATCCATCATAATAAAGCGAAACCGGTCAGGTGTATACATAAATAAAGTAGTGGAATAAATACAAGTGATTTTAATTCTAGAATGTATTACAAAAGGTTGGAACCTGGTGATGGAATCAAGTACCGAAAATCGAGAGAATAAATTACATTGACAAATTCTATACCAAAACATCTGGCCAGCGTGGTATAGTAAGGAGTGAACTGTTAAGGGATGTTGGTGAAGATGCGATGCGGTGAATATTAATAGTTAGGGTTCATATACTTACAGTTGGTTAACATTTTCCGAGTTCCTAATTTTCGTGAGCAAAACTCTCAGAACATCAATGAACAAAACCGTGTTAATGATAATAATAGCTATTCTGGGTGTGTCCAATATCCATTGTATGTGTGGAACGGTAAAAACCACCCAGCAGGAGTGGTCGTTGTGTAGTGCCATGACAATGGCCCAAGCTACGGCTGGCACTAACGCTATTGCTGTTGAGAAAACCATTTTGTTTTAAAAACATATTTGAAACTTTAAAACGGCACTTTTCGTGTGGATTAGTGCATTGGCGGCATTAATGCCTACAAAGAGCAAGAAAAAAAGTGGGCGCATTTTGGTTCAAATTTGTGTTAAAATTCACCGACTAAATAACAGGAATATCAAATACACGTAATGTCGTACACACCGGAAGGTAGAGAACCAATAGATATTATACATACAACTAAATATGAATAAACTTATAGAAATACATACATACGCGAAAGAATATAATAATAATAGTTAATGAAACAATTATTTGGAGGTAGTAGAGCCACGCTGATTTCAGCACGGCAGGACCGGCTCGACCGGGGCGGTACTACCCTCACAGGGAAGAAAAATGTAAAAGACAGCATACGTGCTGGCGTGTTTCGTTGGTGAGTATAATACCGGAGGCCCAATGATGCAGAAGCATCACTAGGCCGCTGTGGTGTGAGTCACCATGCTGCATTATTGCATTGTTTGCAGTTGTTTGAGAATGGTGTCCACCACTCTTGGATTTACTAATGCATTCAATCAGGCAGAGTAGAGTCACTTAGGCAGTGAAAAAAAAATTAAAAGGTTCATTCTGTCAGTTATTTTAAAAGATACTTTAGGTTTATCTGAAAGGAGAGCTATCATTGATGGATATTTTTTTTGTACGCAAATAAATTATACTCAGAATACAAGTGATTATCTACTACTACTAAACCTAGCACATAAGTAAGTTTTATGTATTTTAAAACACATAGACCAACTTATAATTAAGTATAACGGATATCACTATCACACCCACCGTTTTGTAAATTCTAATCTACTTCTAGCAGACGTTCAAGGTACTTTAGGGCTATAAACCAGTGAAAACGCAACACAATAATAACAGGATACATAACTTTCTAATTTTATGTAGTATGAAGCAACATTTACAACAACTAACAGTATTTTTTATTAAATATTACTACCTATTTAAAATAGAAACAAGATCTCATCTAAAACCTAACGAAAAAAAAACAAAACTTGGTGGTTGCAAGGCAGCCTACCGCAAAATATTGTGCATTCTAATTTGTACTTAATTTGCCAACTTGCAATTTATAGTGATTTTGTCAATGTCAGACATCTTCATTTAGACGTTCAATGTTACTTTCGATACTTGGGTTTTTCATATATTATGTTTTACAAATAGCAAGTGGTTGCCCAGTGGTCGAAAAGACATTGACCGGTTTGAGGCCACATCCTGCCCAGACATGAGAGTACTACCAAATCGTTACTTACTGTAATTAAAATTTTTTTGATTTTCATTTTCGGAACGATTATAGAAAACTATTATTTTAACCAATTGTTGTTTATTTGGCTAGTCAACTGAGTATATTACAGGTGAATTAATCAAGAATGTGCACCGTTTACGATGACTTGTTAAGATAGTATTGAATGGGAGGCTGAAACGCGCTTTCAAGATTTTTCACGAGGATTATTGCAATGTAGACATGAGCGATTTATTTGCAGACCTTAAAATCCCTGTAGCTTTGACGAATGCCTTTCACAACTGTATAATAGACAGTCATAGTAACATAGCCAGACAGTGTGTGATTCGGACCTCTAACCACAAGCCTTCTTGTGCCAAAATAAGCAGAGCTCGTATTGTGGATAGTAAACAACTGATAAAAATACATATAAACTTCTTTTTATTTAAATACATACATAATATAAACTGAAAACACCGAAACCCGAAACCCCGAAACAATATTTACAGATCATACAAACATGGCCCAACCCGCACTTGGCCAGCGTGGGGATGTATGGCCTTAACCCTCTCTTGAGAGGAGACCCGAGCCCAGCAGTGGGACATAATGGGTTGTTTTTTGATACAAACATTTGGTCCGACCTGGGAATCGAACCCAGACCTCATCATCTCCAACAGCAGTCGCATACGCTATCACTGCATCAGCAGGGCAGTCACACAAAACAATGTTGAATGTCTCAAGATGTAAAATAAATTATTGTAAAACTAAAGAGAGTAATTCTTCCAAAGAATTACTGCATTAAAGTATAAAACGGACCATTGAATGTCTTTTTTAAACAATAAAAGAAGTGATTCGTTAAGGAAGGTTTTTAAAAAAAGGTTGGTTTTATTACTTGTCAATAAGAAAAGTAACTTTAACCCCTTTCATTTGATACCCATTTTGGATGTATTGTTCAGAAATTTGTAAGCCGCCATTTTGTTACGGCGGCCATTTTGAATTAGTAATAACACCAATTTTGTATACTTGCATTACTAGAACTAAAGGGACATTTTAAATTTCGGCTCAATCGGAAATCGGGAAGTGGTACAAATTTATCTTGCAAGATTTGATTACAGACAAATATCGGGACAGGTGAAACTAAATAAAAGCTTGTAAAATCTTGATAAAAATGTTTTTTCTCGAAAGTCCTGGGATAGATTTTCATGAAAATTCATTTCCAGGCAAATATTACCTTAAGGTACATAACGTACTGAGTATTCATTCTGGGCAGTACTTGGCCCAACTCCCATACAAGAATGGTCAATGTCCTTTAACCATGATATATTTTTTTAGTTTTCTGCACTCCTCCTTATATAAACGTGCCAAATTTCATACTCCTTCGTTTACAAAATTTCGTAAAAAGAGTACAAAGTTGTTGCTTCACGTGTAAATTATTTTTGTTATAGCGTATAGCGTACGTTTGTTGCAGACATAATTAACGCCCACATTATGTAGACCATGTACATAAATTACCCAATATTTGTATTGGTTGGCAATCGAAACCAACACCTTCGGATTAACTGTTAGTATCGCTGAACACTAAGCCAATAGCAACAGGCAAATGGGATATAACTTTTTAAGGACTTTTTAATTACCTCAGTTTGGTACTCACTTTATTCTTAAAAAGGAACACAATAAACAGTAGGTAAATAAAAATCTAGATAGTTGAATCTAGAGACTGATTGTAGAAGAAGTAAAACCATAGATACGTATTTTTTTATCCACCACTCAGTACCAAACTGATTAAACTATAAACCAAATGAATCTTAGATAAGAACAAAGACAACATACCGAATCCGATTGCATAGAGCAGTCTAATGTTTAAATTTCGCCTGAACACAGTGACGATTGTCCGATGTAAGTAGATTCCCTCGACAAGCATGCACACAAACACCGCATTTCCGAAGAACCTCTCAGCGAAGGCGAGCACACGGCAAGCTATGCTGTGTATGGACATCGCTGTATCGCCTACACTTGTTATCTCATCGATATAGACCTAGAATATTATTTTGAAATGAATTGGTAGGATAAGTCTGAGATATACAATGATAGGTTTTAATAAAGAAAATGTAGTGCGCAACGATTGAAAAGTTCATGCTTCAATGACAACTTAGAGAGGATGGATTATAGAAGACTCACGTAAGGAAATCGAAGAGTGAATGTGTGTGAAAGTGTCGGAAGAGTTTGTCTACGGCGAACATTTACCGATCGTATTGACTATGTTCTGTAAAAAAATCCGCATTTGCTGAATGTGTATGAAGCAAAAGAGGTGTATCAGGGCCATAGTAAGTGGGGGTCAATAGTCTCTGCCTACCCCTCGTGACTTTATGTCTGTAGTTTAAGTTACATATGTTGGTCACCCTTGATATGTTATAAGTAAACCTAAACATTAAACTTAAATAAAATGACAATGGAACGTAGAACTGAAATAAAACTGTAATTTTATTTGAGTATGTGTCTGTAAGTAAAACGATTAGACTTTTGTTTTATAACATGTATGGTATTGTTTTGTTTACCAAATAGACTAGACAGCATTTTATATTCGCAGCGAATATTTACATAATCGTATGATTTGCATTTCTAACTATTAAAATTTATTCAAACACAAACACGAAAATCACACACAAACTTCAAATACGCGTTCCTTTTTTTTAAGTAGTATTTTCTCTCATTACAATATTATGAAAATTAGGCTTTTGACCGTGGCTCCATCGCGGTCAACGCGGTGCAGAGTAGCCTATGTCCTGCCTCAAGAATCATAGTAATTCCACGCAAAATTTTATTAAAACCGCGATTTAACCGTGAACGCGTAACAGACTGACAGAGAGTTACTTTCAAATTTAAAACATTATTAGTATGTATGTCTGGATTCGCTAAAGGTTTGCTTACTGCTCTACTGTCTATTTGCGATTGTGCAAAATGAATAGTAGCTACCCATGTTGTATTCTGAATTGTATGAAGTTATTGTTTTCCTTACCTCACTTCTGCTGATTATAACGAAAGTATTCCTTAGAATAATGGCTATAAGTAAATTCCTGTGTAAAATCACTCTCGTAATGCGTAATCTTTTGTAGAAGAAAAATATGAAGACTGCAGGAACACATGATGCGATGGAGAAAGACAGCATTGCGATATGAAACCTGTATCTACGGAGTAGTCTTGGAGTTATACTGCAGGTGGTATAGTCTGTCTGGATATCCCAAGTTGCATTCTCATGGCATTGTTTACTGCTAAAGTCTGGAAAAGTATTAAAAATTATTTACCTAAAAGTAACAAAGAAAAAACACGTCTTACATAAATTGAGAAAACTTCAGTTTTTTGAAATTGTTGAAAACCTACGGCTCGGGTTCGAGTCCTGGAGCGGACCAAATGTTTGTATGAACTGCAAATATTTGTTTTGGAGTTTAGGTGTTTTCTATCTATAATATGTATGTATTTACAAAAAAGTCAATATGTATTTATATCAGTTATCTAATACCCATAATACAAGCTCTGATTTGCTTGGGACTAGATGACGTTGTGTGTTAGATATCCGATTTATTTATATTTATTTATGACACGGTATCATCACCATTAAGAGCCTTTGATTATCCACTGCTGGATATAGGCCTCTCCTAAGAAAGCAGATTTTAACCTACTGTACCGCAAGCAATTGTAGAAATTTATGGAGTCTTTACCGATTCATATAACCAAAGTACTTTTAGTATAATGTAAACTACAATATAATAATGCCTCGACTCAGCTCACATGTGGTTATTCGATCCGAAACTAACCAGACCTGTACTATGAGAATCAGACTCCAGATTTTTCATTATTAAAAAGACATTCCCAGACTTTGCAAACATACATAGAACCGACACAAATAACACAAAGACTCAGAACAACAATTTATCGATCACACACTTTTGGTTTGGATTTAGTAGTAGTGATTGGTGTGGCGACAGCTTTAACCCGTAGGCCAGCCGTGCTGTCAAATACATTTCTAAATACACACAAATAATTTACAATAATATGGTTATAAATAATTCATACGGTGGCATGTTGGGGGTTCATTGGAATGTGCAAATTCTGAACAGACTTGTGTGGCTAAGATTCCTGCATCAACTGCGTGCCAACACGTCCAGCCGTCGAACGTCACCTCACATCGCTTATCTAAAACAATGCCATTATATTAAATACCAGAATTAACATAAACTAACGAAAATCAGCGTGAAATACCTCAAACATGACCTTCTTATATATAAACACAGAGCCAGTATTATTATGTCAACAGGTCTGGTGATAATTTGCCCAAACAACTTATTAAACACTAGACTTTATAGAAATATCAACATTTAAGGAACTTCTATAAAAGTCCCCTAAATATATATTTTGAAGATGAAGAATGAATGAATGACTAAAAAAGATGGAGCAAACTATAGTTTAACAAAAACAATAGTTAGCATCAGGTTCTATTCATTTCCCGTGGCGTAGCTTGAAGAATAATAATAATTAGAAAGCTGTTCTACTTATTATATAACAAAGACAGCGAATTAATATTATTGAACCATTGAAAGTATTTTATTTAAGTAGATCAGATTTAGGGTATCTCCCATATACAAAACACTCATATTTGGCGGGAACATACAACGTTCTCTTGAGTTGCAGGTGTCCAGAAGCTAATCAGTTACAATCAGGTGACCTGTTTGTTCTCTATACAACATCAAATATTTATAAGTTATTTTACTAACATTCAAGGGAAATAAATTACCTGTAACGTTTTGTTCTCCACGCATATAATGACTGCAGCAGTCACTCGCAGCATAAAAGCACCTCTCCCATCGTCCGTGTGCAGCTGGTATTAACGCTTCACGTACTGCTGCTGCGACCTCTTCCAGACCAGGATCAAATGGGTAGCAGCCACAAGTGCCATCAGCCTTAGGCTAAAAATAATTGCAGCTCAATATAAAAGTAAAAATAAGTAAGCTGTACGGTTGCCCCCGTGGTTTAAGCGGTCGCCACGCCGCTTTCTACTGCGCTCAGTGTTGTGGGTTTAAATCCCACATGGAATAACACTTCGTGTAATCCACAACTTGTTGTTCTGAGCCTGGTGTTCTTTGTGTCCGTTTCGTGTATGTTTGTAAAGTCGCATGCGATACAAAATGCAGATTCCCATTGCGGGAGTTGTCTTTTTTAAAAACAAAACAAAAACAAAAAATCGGCCAAGTGCGAGTCATACTCGCGCAGGAAGCGTTCCCTACCATTATCTACACATTTCAAGCGTCTGCGTCAAACGTAGTGCCATTATCAGTATCGTGCAAAACGAAAAAAAAAATTTGGAGCCCTCTTAAATATTTATTTTATGCTGTTTTTTTTGTATTTATTGTTACAGCGGTTACAGAAATACATCATCTCTGAAAATTTTATCCGTCTATCACGGTTCAAAAGATACAGCCTGGTAACAGACGGACAGCGAAGTCTTAGTAATAGGATCCCGTTTTGCGGTTTGGTACGGAACCTTTAAAACAAGTCATCTATGTACGAGAACTCTCAACTTTGTTTGCGCCTCTCGAAAAGAGATAAATCCACCCTGTTTCTGCAACATCGTCGATTGAAGTTTAGCTCGTAATTGTCGTAGCGTGACGTTATGTAGATAATATGCTACGCTATAATACTACTAGTATATAATATGATAGCATATACAGGACGCCTAGAAACTAGCTACATATACTGTTAGAAGACGTAAGTGAAATCTATAACATCGTCGCAGCAAGACGACGCATAAAAACCAATCCTGTGGTGTCCAACAGTTTTAGGGAATCCCCGAAATACACAAGTGTCAAAAACACTGTACTTTTGATACATAAAATACCCCATTTATTTATAAATACGTACAAAATAATTAGAGTCAAAATCGTTGAATTCCAATTCCCCAGTATACCACCAATAAGAAATGCTTTTGACATATTAGAAAGACCAAGCACTTATTACAATTCAAAAACATGATGTACCTATTTGAAAGTAGATCTATTATGGATATATTCAGTAATTCATTTTTAATTATACCACTGTCTATCAAGTATTTGCATAACAACGACGTTTATTCAATAAATAGTTGAGCCCCGCGGCGTTACCCGCGTTCGTTATTGTACCTCTACAAAAACAACCGCAGGTAACGTCACGGAGCAAAACTAGTCTAAAAGAAGTAGCCTAAGCTAGTCCTTATATTATCAGTTATCTGCCAGTGAAAGCCCCTATCTCCCGTCTTAATCGTTTTAGCAGTAACAAACAGACAGACAAACATTGATTCGATCAATGAAGGGTTAGGAAAATGTTACTCAATATTAATTAAAACTATGTAATTTATACTTTTAATCAATTAAAATGTAAAATATGACACTTTGCACTCCTTCTCCATCCAAACATAATTTATATTCAATTTAATTTACTTACTTTCTGAAATTTATACAGAAGAAAATATATTACAAATATACATCCAACACATTTTCCATATTAAATTCGAGGCGTATAACAATCTATTTTGTAATGGTCAATCAATTTAAGTTCTTAAAAATCTATGAGCACCCGACTTTGCTACCTTGCATGATACCTACACCATCTAAAGTTTAGTGGTATGGTATGGTATGCCCAAGGCATTAGCTACGACATTATTTCAATACTACCATGAGAAATGGGCTTTAATTGGTTTTTAAATGTGTTAACCTGCTATTTAGTAAGCTAATAATAGCGTGTGTAAAAGTATGAAATCAGCAATAGGTCCTGAAAAGTGGATCTACTGACCACGCGAGTTCATCGTGCTTGGCGAGCTGCGGCCCAACGGTTATGTTGAGATGTTGTACAAATACACATGGCAGATGGTGGCAGATTAGAAAACCGTACAGAATGTTATTTCCGATATTCATCCCGTGGGACTCATGAGAAGCGATTAAGGGAACAAACTAAGAAGCACATCAACAACTTATTACTACAAAGTTAGGGACAACTTAAAACAAACCTTTTTTTTTAACGCGTGGAAACCTCAAGGGCCTTCACCAGGAGTTGACCACTATGGCGGACGCCGGGCGGACTACGAGGGGCCCATGAAACAATAGGTCCTCCGTCTTAACTAGGGCTACCCGTAAGCTTAGCATCTCTTGGAAACTGCCCCCTAGGCGGTGCCCAGTGTGTCATCGGCGTAACAAATTACGAACAGCCCAGGGGGTGAGACGACCTCGAATGACCCAGCCGTTTCCCACGTTCCACAGGAGTGGTTGCCATCTCAAATCGCCCTCTCGGTCCTCGTACATGACGGTACGCTTCTCTAAATAGTCTGCCACTGGCCGCCTCAGGTACTCTGGCACCCCGTGGTACTGGAGAATTTGAAACGTACCTTATGCCAATCTCCTTAACGCTTAAGTAAGGACAGGTCTTATTTTTTTTTTACATGTGGAAGCCCCCTCCGCCGTTTTCCCTACCGGGGTTGGGTTTGCGGCGGAGCGATGTGTCGGAAGCGAACCGACTAAAAGCTCACGGTGTGCCACTATGCGTGTGAGACGGGAGGGTTTTGGGAACCGCTTTCTTACGCCATCCGGATACCACCCAGCGCCTGCCCGCACTAAAGCGGGCACCGTCTGCTGTGAACACCTCTCAATTAAGGCGACGTACGGCACAGACGTAACATTGCCCATTGCGGCTGGCCTGTGAAGCGGATGGAGTGCAAAACCCGTTCCGCCCATCCGCGGCCACTCTCAGGGCGGCATGAGGCGCTGATTGGCGCGCCTCCGCCGCCCAGTTCGCCGGCGACGGATCGAGTTCAACCGTGCCCGGAAAGTACCTGCATCAGTCGGAAGGAAAGGGTCCCTAGCCACCGCCCTACCCACTCGAGGTTGACCGGCTGGAGAGCCTACATGGTGGCAAAGTCAGCACGTGGAGCCTCCAGCCGAGACGACCAACGAGCCGTCGTGGCTCGACGGGCGGCTTCACGCCACTCGCGTACCTTTTCGGGTGGAGGGCGACAAACGCTCTCCGCCCGGAATTCAGCCGCCTGTCGATAAACTTCGGCAAGCACTTTCGCCTCACGCCCCCACGGGGATGTTCCGGCCAAGGCGCACGCCGCCTCGGTCGATACCGTTCGGTATCCGTGTATGGCTCTGACCGCCAATACCCTCTGAGGGCGCCAGAGGTGTAACCTATTCCGAGCGGTCAGAGCCGACACCCACACCGGTGCCCCGTACAGCGCCATAGCCCGGACAACCCCCTGAAGAGGATTCTCAGATATTTCACCTGGGCCCGAACCGGACCGAGTTGACCACTATAGAGGCGTCGGGGGGCGGCCCACCACGGGGCCCATGGAACAACAGGGCCTCCGTCTTGTCCAGAGGTAAGAAGAGGCCTATGTCAATGTCTTATGATGAATACAAATCGGCGCGAGAATCATCATTGCGTGTTTCAGGATTATTGATACTTCGTAGTTCGTCCTTTTTCGGTGTATATTGATGTCGTCCCAAATGACCATAGTACCTTTGCAACAGGCCTTATTCTAGTATACATATCTGTCTAATTAAATTTACTTAAAACGATACTTACGATCTCCAAGCACGGTGCGATCCAGTGTCCATACAAGCAACCAGCATTCAAATTGATAGTGTTGACACCAGCCACGTAGAGGAAGCCAGGAGTAAAGAGCAAGCACCCTCGGCCAGCCACCCAACGGAACACTTGTTCGTGATAGTAAGTATTGCGATAGTTACATGTTTTCTTCACATCAAGTGGCACTGTATCTGGAGGTTCCTATAGTTGAAGAATGAATAAAAGTATAAGAGAAGTGAGAGAGAATTCTGGCCTTAAGGTATTATAATACATTACAAATCATCCAGCTTTAGAATCAGGTCTATTAAATTAATTTACATACCTACTAAATTTCTGGGCATTGTATTCACTATTATTATTTTTTACTTTTTTAGTGATTGATCTAATGAAAAGCCTAACGACAATGAACAGCCGAGAGTTAACAATTTGTGGATCACTCGAAATGTTTTCCCATAAATAAATAGTAAAGAAATAAATATATTGGGTATCTAACACAAACGCTATCTAGTCCAAAGCTAAGCTGAGCTTGTGTTATGGGTACAAGACAACTGATAAAAATACAATATAAAAAACATCCAAATTCCGATAGATTTTCACTAGATCCTCAAATCAACATCACTCTCGGGAGCATGTAGCGACCTGAAAAGACTGCTGAGCTTCTGGGATGATCTAGGACGGTTAGAGTAGGAAGTTGACAAACTCATGTACAACGGCCCAGTCAAGAGGCTAAGTGAAACATAGGCCATCAGATCTGATGACTACCGGTAAACCTAAACCTTGAACGCATACAAGCCGAGAGTCGTAAGCTCATAACTGTCATTTGAGGTAGGAGAATGCTCTTTTCTTGAAGGCATAATATAGTCAAAGTAACTATTACACGAGTGACACCTGAACACAACAACAACCCGTAATGTCCCACTGCTGGGCTCGGGTCTCCTGGGTCGGGACTGTTATCGTATGATAACAACCGGGACCGACTGCTTAACGTGACCTCCGAATCACGGAGACGCTCATGGTAACATGCCACCAGCGGTCACCCATCCAGGTACTGACCGCGCCATCGTTGCTTACCCTCGATGATTGTTTCTAATCACCGAGTGCAACTGGGCTATGAGCGCCTACTGAACGATAAAATAAAAATTAAATATGGATATCAAAGTTTAGAGATTTAGTTTTAGAGTTCTAGAATTAGTTTCCATTCGTTCTCATACCGGGTCCTGGGATTATAACGTCCGGTGGTCGTCTAACCCGATTGCGCAGAATAACAATTTGTGAATCACATATCGTGTTGTACGTTTAATTTTATCAAAACCGATAGGCATTAATTATTTGCAGTCTGGAAAAAAAATTAAGTATCATGCGGGACTTCCCCACAATAAGTCATACGAAATTTAGATTCTTGATAAATAGGGATCGAATTATGCAGAAAAAAGCCATGTCGCTATTTTGAGCTATGCACAGCCATGTCGCTTAGTTGTTGTTGATGCACTTTTCGGTAGAGTGAGTTGAACCCGATTGATTGAATGATGATATTGATGATATGATTGACTTCTCGGATAGTGCAGTAGTTAAAGAAGTTGCCACGCCAATACTGGTCTGGTGGTACTACTTTACTATGCCGAGTGACTTCGTACCCCATATGTGACAGCACTTTATTTGATCCAAAAATTGTTGTTCCGAGTCTGGTGTTCTTTGCGTCCGTTCACTGAATATTTGTAAAGTCCTCCGTAACTCGGAAGGAGTGACTAGTCTAATAATTCCATTTTTCTATGTATTCATAATTGTCAGGACAAGTTTTGTTTATGAGACAATAAGGCGAGCATAAAACCTAACAAAAATTTTATTCACAAGAAAAATATGGCACTACGAAATTCACCGAGTCTGCTAGTAAAAAATAATAAGATGATGAAAAATTAAATTGTTCTCTATAAAAAATAGGGAAAATTTACTTAACTTAAATTTAATAAGCTTTTAGAAACAAATTACAAAGAAATACTTGTAAGTAAAATCAGGTATAGTCGCCGGCACGTAACTTGGCTAGATTTCGGCATAGTGGGGCTAAGTTCGCGCATAGACACTTAATGCAACAAATCAAAACATACTAAACCGAACTGTAGACGACAGACGCTCCAACCGTTTGCTCGGATCGGTGCTACTACAAACCCGCGTCTCTATCAAATAAAGGTACCTAAAAACGACTTCAGCGCATCTAACGAATCTCGCCAAGTTACGTGCCTGTCTTTATAAAAAAGCAAATGTGTGTGGAACCCGTAGTCTGATTCAGACTCGGACTTTAGTAATAAAAATATCTCATTAATAATAATTTCATTCTAATGCCATGATTAGTTCATGTGAATATTCTGTTGGTTTTTCTTTACCGTTTCTTTGTATGTAAATATATATAATTTAAAAGTCATTGAACTTGTCTGTAATTGTTTATTCCATTGATTTAGTGCGACATTGATATAGAAAAATTGTGTTGTAAATATTATTGTTGTAATTTATACATATATTTATACAAATATATATATTACAGTATATTTGAAGGCACTACCTTATAACGATTTTCATAGGTGTTTATGACAACCAGGACAGACGGCAACAGTCGGTAAATCCAACAGCAGTCCGACCCTGGAATCGAACCCGAGACCTTTTGATCGTCAATCGATTACCTTTTATTGAACATTTTGGCCCAGTTGGTAATAAGTAACACTCAACACAAATGCCTTACACTTAAATAAGCAAGTTCTTTAAATATTCAGTTATATATGTTTAGAAATGTTTTGACATGGTCATAGAAGCCTTCATTATCAAAAATCTTTAACAGTATAGTTGGGTAGAGGTCTCTTCTTAGAAATAATGTTTATATTTAGATATTAGTTATGTTTGGGCGCTCATAGCCCAGTTGCACTCGGTGTTTAGAAACAATCACCGAGGGTAAGCAACGACGGCGCGGTCAGTACCTAGATGGGTGACCGCTAGTGGCATGTTATCATGAGCGTCTCCGTGATTCGGAGGTCACGTTAAGCAGTCGGTCCCGGTTGTTATCATAGGATAACAGTCGTGAAGCTTAGTTGGAGGCCTTTGGGCGGCTTGAAAACATCCGACGGTAAGATTACGTAGCCACAACGTTGTCTTGCCAGTCCCCAACCCGCACTTGGCCAGCGTGGGGATGTATGGCCTTAACCCTCTCCTGAGAGGAGACCCGAGCCCAGCAGTGGGACGTTATGGGTTGTTGATTGATATGTTTATATAGAATAGAGTTTGTATTGGGTTTGCAATGCAAAGAGAAGGATCTCTTTGCAACGCCATTGTCCAGCATATTTTGCGTTCTGAATCATCTCTTACGGCTGCTTATTCTACTTTTTTCTTCTGCGTGATTCCTAAGTGAAATACTCCCAAGGTAAAATGAGGAAACCAAAAATGCCCATAAACTCTTACGACACTCACAGAATGAATAGCTTTTGTCACATTCCCTATTCTGTAAACATCAGAAGGATAAAAAACCCCTTAAGATGCCTAATATAGGTGTATTTATACTCTTAGTCTAAAGCGCCTTCTTTGGGTCAGATTTTGAACATCTGAATTAATTTACTGTTGCCAGAGATCATTTCCCTAACCAGGCTGCATTCTATAAATGTTGACGTCAATAGAAAACTATCAAATGTATGGGAATAAAGTCTCTCAACGCTAAGTGAAAACAAAATGTAAGAGAATATAAGAGAATACAGACGTTAGTGACTGTAGGAAGAGAATCGATGTGTCAACTTGCTAAAGGGTCAGATTAGGAACTACGATAACTTTGTTGAAATCAAATTTAAATACACGATGACATACGAGTATAATTTAATTAGTTTAGAAAGAAAATAAATAAGAAAACTTATTTACTTCTTTCCCTAATATTTTGTCTAAATTTATTACTCTTTTGCATACACAAAAGTATGAATGTGATTGATTAGTTACCGTTTTTCATTATTAATATGTTGAATATTTGACTACGTATGAACACCTCACCGTACCTTGTACTTGACTTATTGCCGATTCAAATACTTAGCTGTAATCTTTGCGAATCCGTAATGTGACAAATCAAGGTTCTAGATACCTTGATAAGGACTGATTATCACTTCGATTAGATTATCAAATAGATCCTTTATATGCTTGTGTAATTCATTTTTTAAAGCTAAATGGTGCTAGCTGTTAGTAATGACAATGCACTGAAAAGATACCCAAAAAAACTTTAGATCTGAGACCACATAAGTTCAAATTGAACAATAGCTACTACAAAATTACTCAAGAGTAAGGCCTCCATCAAGACTGTCCACAAGTCCTGTGCTGCCAACATTCAACTTTATATTCAACTAGCTGACCAGACGAACTTAGTGCCACTTTTTTTGAAAATTTCCATAAATCGTTTTTTATAATTTATGCCCGATGCAGGTTCTTACAAGTAGAACAGTCGGTTAACCGTCCCATCAAATTATGTGAGAGAGGGGACGAAGAGTGCACCTGTGTTTGCGCACACACTTGTGCACTTCAATATCTCCTGTGTAGTTGGCTGGTCTCCATTAAGACTGACCACCGTTGCCGTTTTCAGCTTGGAGAACATTATTACAGTCGTAGACTAAAAAATTTTACCTTCCGTTTTTTCCATAATTTTCTTTATAAATAATAAAATACATGCCTATAAATATATATAATAAAATACAAACCTTTTCCTGACAATAGTAAACATAAAAAAAGAAATAGGTATCCAATTTGGTGTGAACAATGCTGTGTAGGTTCGGAAGTTATGTGCGTACATACATCTCAGTGATTCATTTTTATTTATATAGAATTATCTAACCATGAGTTTGATGTGAAAAGATGGGAGAGCCACGCTTCGGCATGCATGGGCCGGCTCGACCGGAGTGATACCACGGCCTCACAGAAAACCGGTCTGAAATAGCGCCTGCGCTGTGTTTCACCGAGTGAGTGAAGATACCTGTGGCCCATAATCCAAACCTTCCCCTCATCTCTCTCCCCATCCCCCAAGGCCAGCAACGCTCTAGTGACGCCTCTGGTGTTGCGGGTGTCCATGAGCGGCGGTAATCGCTTACCATCAGGCGATACGTCTGCTCGTTTGCACCCTATGGCATAAAAAAATATAGAGATGTAAGTCAATAAAAATTAACTACATTTGGTGTGGTCCACAAATTCTTGATTGTTTGAGTATTCTTTTTATCCGTTTCATAAGTATTTGAAAAGGTAAAAAACCAGTTATTGAAATAACTAGGTCGTTCTGAAGTAAATTTATTTGCTTAGACCAGCTAAATATTTTTTGTTTCACTTGTAGTCGCTTGTGACGTTATGTTCTTTCAGCTTTAAGAATAAATAAAGAAACGTGTACCTTATCACAAGACAATGCAATAAAAACATTATAGCTAGTCCTTTCCATAAAATACAGCTTATCGTGAAACTAGCCACTATCAATATCAAACGACTCATTCAAGCGAAAGAAATTCAGGAAATCGCCATTTTTTTAATCTTTGATTTATTTACCTGATATACTTAAACAGAATCAAATTATTCTCAGATATATATAATTATTATCAGAATCAAGAAATATTAAATCCAAAAGTCTCGATCTCTGAAAATTTATAATAACCTACTCAGGTTTTTCTCCATAAAAATATAATTAAGTATAATTAAGAAGTATAATTTTGAATGTATCTTTTCAATCGTGAGAATTGGGATTCCTGGGCCTTAGAATTCTCACATCGAATTAACGTTATTTTAATTTGATAGGTTAATATAGACACATGCTCGTTAGACAATAATTAAAGCAACATATTATGCTGTTTGCTAGCAACATATTCGCGTATTTTGAGTATCAATAAACTTATCAATGTGGCATGCGTCTTTAAAAAAACCTTACCTCGCAGGATGCATATATGTTAGACCTCTCACAACTGAGAGGTGGATTGGCTCGAATAGCCACTCTGGTGTCACGCGAATGCCATCCCTCGGCGTCAATGTGCTCAGGGTTGAGGACATCGTAAATGAAACCGGTCACCTAGAAATAGGAAAAAGTATCAAATCATCTTTCAGTTATTTCCTCTCTAGTGGTAGATCAATGACTATATTATCTACGCATAAATACATACAAAACAAGGATGATGAATGTATTAAGAACAGTTACGTGTCCGTCGTCGGTACAATATCCTTATATTGATATGTACATAACATACAAGTTTTTGTGACTGATATTCTTCATTAGCTTCTGTTTAGTGATTATTGTCATCAACATTCTTTACCATACCACTACACACAGGAGGTTTTGGTCTGCTATACCACGCTGGCTATACCAACTAGATTTAAAGATTTTCTTTTTTTTACACGTCCATCTTTGGCACGCCCTAGAGCCTAAACGCTTGTCATACTTTTATGTGAGTGGCGTCAATAAATTTGTCTTAGTCGTGAGAGTGAAACTGGATACATCAAAACAAACTGAAAAAAAATATACGCAGTCGGGTTTTTTTTAAATAATTTATTACTTGATGCAATGATGGAATGTATAATACTGATTATCCTACATAGCTCCTTAGTCAGTGATTATGACACCCACGGGATGAATGCGTGTGGTAACACTGCATATTCTATATCCGTCACTAAACGGAGAATGTTTTATACGCTTTGCTAATTATTAAACACATTAAACAGATTTTAGTACTAGCAAACATCTTAAAAATCACAATTTTCAAGTAAAGTTACTATTAATTGGACGAGGTTCTGTTCTCCCAGCTTAATGTATGAGATTTAAAAGTTTTGAAATATTTTGGTTTGGGTTATCAATGCGTTCAAAATTACTAATGTATTGCGTTACATTGTGGGGTATGTATGTATGTATGTATGTTATCATTATGTAAGAAAAAATTAAATTTTTTACATTATTTACTTTGAAAAATAATATATGTTTGCACATAATTCTACTTCAAC
Organism: Hyphantria cunea; assembly: GCA_003709505.1. NCBI lineage: Eukaryota > Metazoa > Arthropoda > Insecta > Lepidoptera > Erebidae > Hyphantria > Hyphantria cunea. Next base: position 579,276 of record PKRV01001110.1, on the reverse strand, counting down.
AGAAAATGGCAATTCTTAAACAGCATATGTTTGTTTAATTCTGTGATTACTCAAAATATGATTTTTTCGGTTTCTTGCCAAAAATTTGTTATTTTGAAAATATGGTCTATAATTTTGTTATGGAAAATAAAAATCTCATAGTTATTGATTCTAAGTAGAAAATTGATGCATAGGAAATTCTTGAACTTGAATTTCTAGTGAACTTGAAATGTTCGATGCACACCAATATACATTCATATGCAAATCTAGACAATACAGTTTACCTTGAATTAAAATAAAGTAGTATTGAGCGTATGTAATTAATTACTGCGCGATTGTAACAATTAGCTTCCCATATAAATAATTATTTGTTGTAACATATTGTTTAATATTGGCAAATTGTTTTTTATTTAAACTAATTTTCACTTTGACATCTTACCTTTTTTCAAATTACAAAGTTGTACATTAATTAAGAAACAATGAATAATATGCGATCGTACTCAAAATGATTAGCAAAAATCTACGAACCGTCCATAGACAAATATTACAATCATATAATTAATCTATGATCCGTCTCATACGCGTCTACCGTAGTCTATGATCCTTACCACACCGATTCAGGGATTTGGGATTCAATCCCCAACAGGTCATTTTTTCTTTTTTTAAACTATGGTACCCGTTTTTAGTTTAACAGGCCATGATTAAATAAGTAAAAGAATGTCTTAAATTTTAATGAAAATGATAGTAAAAAAACGAAGCAGGATCGACTGTTATGAACCTTAAAACTTTTTCCCGCTCATTCAAGTAAAAATCGAGTCGGGTATCACTAGTTCTTATATTTTCAATGTCAAATCGTCTCCGGTGCGTCACCCGCGGTCGTGGCATTGCGCCAACAGCTGTTAAAATATAGGTTAACCTATCGGCATCTCTACCGACAGGTTTTGTTTTAAATTTTAAGTAGTTTTTCTCACTCATTTAGTGTTTTACAAATAAATCATGTTAGAGTTGATTTACAATTAATTACCTATTTTAGACATAGACTTTTAAAGTCGTACATTTTTAAAAGCGATCTTTATTTCAATCAAAATATTTTACTTTTACTATAAATCATTGCGCTATAGCATTATAGGTATATAACTAGCTGAGCCCCGCGGTATAACATCAACCGCAGGTAACGCCGCGGGTCGAAGCTAGTATAAAAAATAGCCTAAGTTAGTTCTTATACCATCGGCTATCTGCCAGTGAAAGTCCCGTCAAAATCTGTCCAGCCGTGTCCAGGCGTACGGATAGACAGACGGGCAAAAATTGTAAAAAAAAATATCTTGGTATGTGTACCGTGTAGCTCTTATTTGAATGTTACAAACAGGCTATCCCATTTTTATTTAATTGTATAGATTTCTAACTAATGATGTCTTCTTGATCAGAGCACTTGAAATTTAATATGGCTGGATATTCTAAACAACTGCTTGAGTAATTTAGTCCGTTTAGTGCTTTCTTTATGTTTTTACTGCCAAAATGACTCTACTCTGCCTGATGGAAAGCATGAATAGATTCCAAGTGTGGTAGTCACCATCCATAATGCGACCGCGAGTACTCAAACCTCCTTTCGGTACCGGTATAACTCGGGTCGTCTTCCATCTCTTTGGGAATACTGCAGATGTAAGGCTAATATTGAAAATATGCAATAGCGGCTCCACTGGGACCCTACAACAATCCCTAAATATGTACAGTGGGATACCATCGGCCCGATGATTTTTTCCTAATTGTAGTATTCTAGATGAATTCGCGCCGCGCCGTTTTCACTTCCTGCCTTCGCCATCGCAGTATTCACATCCAACCTGGGCATTATACTGCAGCATGGTGACACACAATATCACATCCTAGTGAATGGCTTTTTCAACCCCCGCTTAAATCTTTTAAGCCCGGCCTCCGGGGTCAATGGGAGGGAAACACGTGAAGTGGTAGATGGTATTCTACTTTTAGTAGGAGATTCTACCTTTTGTGTGTGTTCTTCTATTTGCTCTACTTAGACATCCAGTAGGTTATCTCTCATAGATCAAATATTTGTAAACCCCTTCATACCGCGGCAAAGAATAACATTTCCCAATTCAGAGAGTATATTTTGTACTCTGTTACACTTGTTGGGCATTTACAAGACTCTCTTTACCTGATCGTGTTCTGCCACCTTAATAACCAACAGTCGCATAATAATCTTCAGGTTATGTTCTTGTTTATACAAATTCATGCAAAAAATAACTTGACAAATTATTGGTTGCAAGATAACATTGACTTGCAATCTTGCAACCTTTGAGCTGTATTTCATTGAAAGTAACATAAAATCTTCTCCAAAACATTTATTATCTCTGAACAAAACCATTATAATTATTTTTACGTGATGATGATTAAAAATGTGTATACATTTTGACTTTTATCCTACATCGCTGGCAAACAGTACTGAATTTCGTGATAAAAAGTAATGAAAAGTAAAGAAAGTAATGAAAACTTATATTATATTATCATAGTTTCATGATTAGATCTAATCTTAAACAAATACCTTATAATCTATATTTCATAAATACCTGACTTCCATGTATAATAGTAGTCCAAAGCAAGTATTTGAATAATATTAATAAGAAACTGTGATCACGCATGTTGTCCACAAATCACTTTACGGCGTTCGCAGAACATAATGATTCACAAACGTTTTACTCTCACACTATCACCAAAATATGTTATTCCAGTGACCGTTTTACAGCCGTCGTTCAACAATGCACTTATAAATTTGTTACTAGTCAGAGAGCGACGAGATACTGTTTTAAAACAGAATTGCATCCAACATTCCAGCACCAGGAAAATCCATAACAGCTTTTGTTGATTGTCTTCAGTACTGAATGTATTTTCATTCGCTGCGACAGACCGACTAATTGTGCTAAACAACACACTGTTTACAAATTATCTACATCCACAATCACAGTGATATCTATCTAATTATTACTTATAACTTGTGGCCCAATGTCTGCTTCAAGACACCATTCTAACATACAACTAAACAAACACTATTTCTTTTTTGATGTAAGTTATTTAAATGTGAATAAAATACAATGAATAAAATATACATTAAAATTTACTAAAATAACTTGGTAGAATCCTCGCAGATTTCATATTATTTATGGTCCCTACTCCATTTTGAATGTATAGCAACGTGATGATACGTCTTCTTAACTCTACCTTAATCATAGCTTTATTCAATGCAAACAAAAGTTTTGTAATCTGATGGACACTGACAGAGACCATCATGTTTAAACAAACAAGTATGGAAATAAGTTTTTCTGTTTTATAACTATAACAATGACAATAATAATAACAATAGATAATCAAGTTACAGATAGACAGTAGGATCTTCCTACATACCTATTTATTATTTAGCTCAGAATTACTCATTGGAGCCAATATAATTCGATCAAAATAGCTTAAATTACGATATTGAGTTAGTATATTTGCGTCATTGTATAGTGGTAATCTTATCTTGGAATTTAAAAATAATCAATATGTGGCTCAATGGCTTTGATTTTATAATATAATATGATAAAAAACGAAATATATGAAACAATGAATTTAACATTGACATCATTATACATGCGGGGCTGTCTGGAAGATTACAGGTAGCCTTCAAACTTGTGGCTGTACTCTTCACCAAGAAATAATGGTTAATGCAAGAGAGTTTCAAATGCCAAAATAACCAAATACAAAAATTTCAAGTTCATCTGTGCTCTGTCTTACATAAAATATTTTCACGTCTTAATGAATAGCTACTTAGTGCCGAATATAGGTAACATTCCATTGTTAAAGTTAATTCAGCAGTCATCGCAAGGTACCTTTCTACTGCCCAACGTTACAGCCTTGTTAGTGTGACACCGAGGTTTTCACATCGACCTTTGCGTGGGTAACTAGTAAGAGACTAGTTATTTTGTATATGTCTGTAGTCTACCGGACGCAAAGAACACCAGACTCGGAACAACAATTTTTGGATCTAATAAAGTGCTGTCACATATGGGGTACGAACTCACTCGGCATAGTAAAGTAGTACCACCAGACCAGTATTGGCGTGGCAACTTCTTTAACTACTGCACTATACGAGAAGTCAATCATATCATCAATATCATCATTCAATCAATCGGGTTCAACTCACTCTACCGAAAAGTGCATCAACAACAACTAAGCGACATGGCTGTGCATAGCTCAAAATAGCGACATGGCTTTTTTCTGCATAATTCGATCCCTATTTATCAAGAACCTAAATTTCGTATGACTTATTGTGGGGAAGTCCCGCATGATACTTAATTTTTTTTCCAGACTGCAAATAATTAATGCCTATCGGTTTGGATAAAATTAAACGTACAACACGATATGTGATTCACAAATTGTTATTCTGCGCAATCGGGTTAGACGACCACCGGACGTTATAATCCCAGGACCCGGTATCAGAACGAATGGAAACTAATTCTAGAACTCTAAAACTAAATCTCTAAACTTTGATATCCATATTTAATTTTTTATTTTATCGTTCAGTAGGCGCTCATAGCCCAGTTGCACTCGGTGATTAGAAACAATCAGCGAGGGCAAGCAACGACGGCGCGGTACTGACCTGGATGGGTGACCGCTGGTGGCATGTTACCATGAGCGTCTCCGTGATTCGGAGGTCACATTAAGCAGTCGGTCCCGGTTGTTATCATAGGATAACAGTCGTGAAGCTTAGTTGGAGCCACAACGTTGTCTTGCCAGTCCCCAACCCGCACTTGGCCAGCGTGGGGACGTATGGCCTTAACCCTCTCCTGAGAGGAGACCCGAGCCCAGCAGTGGGACATTATGGGTTGATGATGTAGTCTACCAGCTGTGGAAATTGCGATTGATCTTTGTCGATTACGGAACAATATTTGGAGAAGAGATTTTAGTGAAGAATAATAAATATGTATAGTAACAACCCCACACATTTCCCTTACGGCAGTCTGATTTCTAACTTGGTAGAACCTGTACTGTGGTAATTAGACTACAGACTAACGTTTCCGAATGAATATATAAACATGTTATAGGTAAATAACAGCCAGAACACGTGTCCCCCACTGTGATACCGGGTTCTTTATGCGGGGCGTGATAAAGCATTTCACAAGGTCTCCACAGTGTGGGTCACCGTGCTGCATAATCTGCATTTAAAGTGAATACGGTGACCACGATTTCGATTCTCCGCTGGGTGCGCGATGACAGCGCCATCTAGCGGCTACAATTACGATGGACTTAGAAATGTTAAATGACATGGCATGTCTTTACGAAGAGTAATTAGACAATCAAAACATTTCAATGAAATATCGTAATTAGCATTATTAAATGCTATTCGGCAATGTCAAGTTGTTATGTATACTTTACGTTGACTTTATTTATTTCCTGTCTAAAATGGCATAATCAATAAACTTTAGGTAGTACCTACAAACGGACTTTCAACAAACATAAATATCGAATTTAAATAAAATAGCGCAATGCTTAAATAAATATTCTAATTGATAATTTTTGACTAAGCAAAGTGTCATTAGTAATGCAAATTTTTATGTATTTTCTGTGAACAATTGTTCGTTTTGTTTTGAACTTGTTTGTGGAAATTCATAGAATTTGTAAACACAATTTTTGACATTGTCCTTGAAGTTATCTACGCAGCAGGTTTCGTGATCAAGATTACAGTACTCAAAAGGGAAACAAAACAGACATTTCGTCAAAATACATTTATGAATGTTTGTGGAAATTCATAGAATTTGTAAACGCTATTTTTTCCACTGTTCTTGATGTTATCTAAGCAGCAGGTTTCGTGACAAATGTTTAGATAGTTTTTACTTAATCCTACTTAATTAATAATAAGTAAATTTATTTAGTAAAAGTGACATTTGGTCTGCCGAAAGTTCCTTTCATTGGCCACGATGCGCGCTGTTCACCCAGCGACTTCTCATGCTTCCATCAAGCAGACTAGGGCCACTTTTATAGGTCCTATATTAAAAAAAACGAACAAGTGATCGCGTTTATCACACAGAATTTATCCTCGGTGGTAATCCGTCAATCTCTGGCTAAGCATTCAGCATCATAAACCAGTAGATAAACAGGTCTATCAAATTGTTTCTTTAAAGTGCAATTTCTACAGCATTCTAAATTTAAAACCCTGAGCATAGTCTTGGCTGAGATACGGCAAAATATCAAAGAAATAAAGAAGTACAATTTAAGAAACTAAGAGCAATCCTATGATTTAATACATATACCTAGTTACTGAGATGCCTAGTCTAGGTCTAGAATAGAGGTTAGCGTAAATGACCGCCGATCAAGAGATATCGGTTACGATTCCAATGTATGGGCCATAAAATTGTTATTGACTCATTTTGATTTATAGAAATGCTTAACAACAGCCCGGATTTATGAACCCTCGTGCTTCGTACAGTACGTAAAGCCCTCGGTCCTGCGCCTGATCTCTCCCGGTCTTTTCAGATAAGCATCAAATCGGGTTATGAGAGTGAGGGAACAGAGGGTGCACCTGTGTTTGCGCAGACAATTGTGTACTATAATATCTCCTCCGTAGATGACTAGTGCTTGGTCTCCACAGAGATTGGCTGCCGCGGCCGAAATTGGCTAGGAGTGCATCATTTACGTAACAATTTAAACTACTTTCATAATTTTAGTGACAACGAGAACGAATAAAAGAACTGGGTTGAAATAGTAAATTTCTTTACTGATTACTTGATTTTCAATTATAATCCGACGGAAGCTATAAATTAATGTATTTAACCGACTTGTTTATCATCTTTATGGTACCTTTTCAGTATCGTCTAACTCTAAACTGCGTCTAAACTAAACTATATTAAGGGTTAGAGTATGAAATTGTCGATTTGTACTGAAAAATAAAAAAAAACACGTTTATTTTCTATTCTAAAATGTTATATATTTATTTAAACCAAATAATTACCCTCATTAGCTATATATTGTTGATACCGAATTGGTGAAATAGTCTAAATCATGAAAAAAACGGTAACCTGTTATTACAGCTACCTATTATAATACTAGTATGTGTTATTATTCACCATATATCAAAGCAGATTCTAATAAATCAAATCGCGTCTTCCAAGAAGAATTTGTGTATTAATCTAGACAGCTATACAAAATTGAAGTGTCTGCTTGTAATTTCAAATCAACATGCATAGTAAAAAACGTAGTCTGGTAATAAATACTATTACAATTATAAATAAACAAAATATTACTTTTGAATTTGGAATCTGACATTTTTATACGATTTTCGCGCTAATTTATTGTAAAATATTATATTTTTATGAAAAAGGTATCATAGCATCGGCACAATTGTAACAATATACCATTCTTGAGAAGGTAGTTAAGCCCCTTAACAACACCATTTTCATTAACCAAGAATGGTCCTTTCAGCAAGACTCGGCGCCGCGCCGGGTCATAAAGCTCGATGCACCCAATCTTGGTCAGAAACGAACGTTCCGGACTTCATCAGGGCTGAAGACTGGCCATCATATAATCTACTGGATTGTGATTTATTGTTACTTCTAGAGACTAAGACTTACTCTAAACGCCATAATGATTTTGGAGTCCCTAAAACAATCCATACGATTGGCAGTGAAGAATTTTCCCATAGAAAGAATGCGTGCTGCTATTGATAACTGGCCTCAACGTTCAAATGATACAATCAATTAAACACAAGCCAATGGAGACTGCTGCGAATAAGCTTTATAAACTTTTAATGATTTTATAGTAATATGTTAAACTAACACACTGTAATAGTAATAAATGTTAGGAACAATAAAAAAATGTTGTAAAAATATTTATGGCAAGTCTTAGTATGTACGGTACTTGCATAAAGAAAAATCTATCCTGATTATATCTTTTACTGGCAGATAGCTCATGATATAGGAAGTAGCTTAAGCTTTTTTTTGAGGGTCCCATAGTCCACGTCTCGGAATCCTTATAGTTTTCAAGTTTCGTCATGTCCATCCGTCCGTCCTCGGCTTACCTTCCAAACAGTTAGCGCTCTAGATATGAAACTTTGCTGAAAAAACTTTTTTTAGGATGCCTCTTCCATCCTCCTATCCTTAGGGAAGTCTTTTAAAAATATTGAGAAGGTACTAAGACGATTGTAAAATGTAAAATGCGCTTAATTTTAAAACGAAATAATAAAAAAATATTTTTCATAGTAAAAAATACCAACCCGTCTTCCAACCATTATGGGTGAATACGGCACTCTATTCTATGCGTGGCCTGACACCTGACGGATTTTATAGACTTACTACGCCCCGCAGACACCAGGCTCAGTTCGTACTAATTACAATTGTCTGCTAACATGAGTTGCAACTGGAACTGATAAGCCGTTTCTCGCACCCGGTAATCTATTTGCGTTGACCTTAGCCATAGTATCGTTTTAGAGTTCAATATCACTACATCTAATTGCAATGTCTCGCACTAAAAAACAAAGATTTTATTTTATATATATTTATATGAGCCTTTCAAAGTGACCATGGTAGTCACCATACTCATTGCAAATGCAAAGAATACAATAATGAACCATGGTGACCCACTTCATGAATGGCGGCATATTGAGCGGCTTCTACAGCGTTGCGTGTCTGGTCTTGCACTCACCAACGCAACATCACAGCAAGAATGCTCTCACTTTAGGTTGTAGGTATTGTTAGGTTGTAATATACTACCTTCTTAATTCATAGATATTCCTTGTATTAGCAGGACAGCACGCAAAACTATCTCACCTGTCATACCTCTGTATAATAGGCATGGTGACAGTAACCAAGAACCACTAAAATTATGTATTTATCTGATGAAGTGGGGTTCATAGAGTATAAAAATCGTATTCGTTATTTCAATCGAAATTAATAGTTAATTAAGAAAAACAAAACTTCAAAATACAGCAATCCGCCATGTTAATTTAAACACCAATCAGAGCGAGTTACGTCACTTATGTATAAAGGTTACTTTGTTAGGATATAATCGACGATCAATTTACTGTTTTTAAGAGCTATAATTAACACTAGCTGACAAATGGTGACGTCGCGTCTGTGACGAGATATCACAAACAGACGCCATAACACCACCTAGCGATTCGGCGTGAATTTTAAACTTACAATTTTTATTGGCAATTTTTACGCCCCAAAATTTTTATTTTGTGTAGTAATATAATTGTATTTGACAATTGGAGATACTTCCGAACATCATAAATCAGTTTTTCAAAATTAGTCATCATGCCTATTGATATCTGTAAATACTTTGGTTTGAAAACAACATGTATTACAACAAGCTAACTATTTTTGTACCAACAAGATGGGAAGTGCTTTCCATATGAGATAACATTCATAAATCAGTATGTTGCAGTACAACAGTAAAACCCCGTCTTTTGTTACACACATAATATTTTCTATTCTATCTATGATGACGATAAAACACATTGTAACTAAAAATAAACTGCGTCAAGATCGGAGTAACTTAGAAATTGATATATGAAATAGATGGCTAGTTCAAGATAACTTGGAGGAAGCAAAACATAGATGGGTACACGTGGTAGAGTAGACCTGTGACCTACATAACATACATAACTATTCAAGGCGGGTTTAACTAGGCTAGTGCATTTTCTTTCTGCAACATCATACACTGTATCTGTAAATATTCATACTAATGCTCGCCGAGTGATCGAAGTTCCATCACTATTTTTATTTTATTTTTGTTTGAAATGGTACAACGTTTTTGCTTCACTTTATTATTATGTGTTTCTTATTAAATAATAATTAATTTATGATATAATGAATATTCTTCGATAATTCATTTATTTCAGTTCAAAGATTCTTCAGAAGCGCTCTCAAATAAATTTGATCTGACATCTATTTATTCACAGGCGCTCATAGCCCAGTTGCACTCGGTGATTAGAAACAATCATCGAGGGTAAGCAACGATGGCGCGGTCAGTACCTGGATGGGTGACCGCTGGTGGCATGTTACCATGAGCGTCTCCGTGATTCGGAGGTCACGTTAAGCAGTCGATCCCGGTTGTTATCATACGATAACAGTCGTGAAGCTTAGTTGGAGGCCTTCGGGCGACTTAAAAAACATCCAACGGCAAGATTTACGTAGCCACAACGTATTCTTGCCAGTCCCCAACCCGCACTTGGCCAGCGTGGGGACGTATGGCCTTAACCCTCTCCTGAGAGGAGACCCGAGCCCAGCAGTGGGACATTATGGGTTGTTGATTGATTGATTGATTGATCTATTTATTTACTATTACTAGATTTTACCCGCAGCTCCAGCTCCCATGTGAGTGGGGGATTTTAACTCATAATGTCCCACTGGTGGGCTTTGATCTCCCCTCAGGAGTGGGAAAAAGGAGAGGGAATGAAACTATTACAAATATTATTGTTATTATATTATTCTCGCATAATTGCAAAGCTATGACTTCGAAGAGTACAATACAAACTAGTATTCACCCCCGGCTCCACCTGCGTATATGTCAGTTATCACGTTGAAGAGTAGTCTAAGTTCTTCCTCGCGAATCAAAGTATTTCCATGCCATTTCATTGAAGTCTGTGCAGCGGTTTATGCGTGAAACTGTTACAGACAGACAGACAGACAAAACCAAACTTTACTTTTGAATTAAAAACATTTTAATATTAGCAATATGCCCCGGTTTCGCACTGTTTCTTTACGGAAAATATAATATACTCTTTGCTACCCCAAGAAGATATGCAGCTTAATTTTTTAACAAATATCATTATATTTTAGAGAATATATTTAAAAATAACAAATTATATACGAAAATCTTCCTCAAGAATCACTCTATCTATTGGTAAAAACGGCATCAAAATCCATGCAGTAGTTTTTGAGTTGATTGCGAACAGATAGACAGACGCGGTGCAGGACTTAGTTTTAATGTAGTGATGGTATGAATTGAAGAATATTCAATTTTGTTTAACTTCATTAGAGCGCGCCCCATGGCTTTTGTGTGCTTCCGTAAAATACATGGATGACATTGTATTTTTTGTTGTAAATTTTCTAAAAAGAATCCTAGCTAGATCGACTTATTGCTCCCGAAACTATATTATTATAGATTCTCATATATGCATGGGATTACATACATACATACTATATATTACATACATATTACATACATGAGAGGTGGTGCAGTGGTAGAGTACGCGACTGCTGTCCATGAGGTCTCGGGTTCGAATCCTGGGTTGGACCAAGTTTATATGATCTGCAAATATTTGTTTCGGAGTCTGGGTATTTTCTAAGTATAATATGTATGTATTCACGAAAAAAAAAGAAAATATATGTAATAATATCAGTTGTCTAGTACCCATAGTATAAGCTCTGCTTAGTTTGAGCTAGATGGCATCCGTCCTAATGTAGGCCCTCTGGCATTCACTAGTGCCTTTTTTGTACGAAATACGGCAATGTCAGGGTTGCCATGGTAGGTTGATTGTTTATGTGCAACCACGTGGGAGCACTCACTATCAAACCAGGAGCGAGTTTTCATGCTGGCGACATCAGTGTGGTGAATATAATAACTAACAAAACCCGACCTGTAAAGCAGCGTTGAGCCCATGCCAATCTGCTGCCAGTACTGCGCTGGGTGACTCGTCAGTAGTAGGTCTAACAAGGACGGCGCTTGACTCTGTATATCTGGTATCTTGGTGGGCTGGAGTACTAGTTGGGTGTGAGGGTAGTACCGTCCCGGTCGACCGGCCCGTTCGTGCTGAAATCAGCGTGGCTCACTACCTTGTAAAAAAATCTTCCCGGGTCCCGTCATCTATTGCGACCGTCTCCCATCGGTAGAACCTCTCTAAAAGCGCACACGAAACTCTCGGTTGGAACTTACAATTTGCAATATTTTAAGTTACCTGTTCATGTTTGTTGTTCAAAAGGTAAGATTAAACTATTCTCAGCTATATGCAATTTGATTTAAATAATACACATAATATTACTGATAAGGGAACATACCTGAAGTATTTTGGATTAAAATTTTATTACATGTTATAAACAAGGTGATAAAAATACCTGTAGAAGTATTGTTTATCGGTTATTACCATGTAAATACTTTCTCAGCAATAATATACTGATTATGGTTAATCTCAAATACACGTCATAAAATATATATCGGTTTGGGGTAAACTTACAAATTTTTGTACATAACCTTCAAGTGATAAACAATAAATAACATATATATGATATGCATTTGAAAAAAACACTCATGTAATTTATTTATACAACCTCATCATTCATTCATTTCTATGAGACCATGGTATCACTTTGGTAGAGTCGGCCCATTCGTGCCGAAGCGTGGCTCTCCCATGTCGGTTTATTTTATTTCAATATTTTCTTTTTTGTACCTTCCTTTTGCCTCGTTAGTCTAGCGGTTAGCATATGCAATTGCCTATCAAGAGGTCTCGGGTTCGAATCCCGGGTCGGAACAAGTGTTCTGGAGTTTTTCTTACAGGATTTTTTTAATAACAGCCCGGAGTATGAAAGTTTGGCGGTGCTTAGGTTCTTCGAAATCAGTGTTGCGTAGGTTCGATGCCAGTCGCACTATGTAAAAACTGTTATTTTACTATTATTTGACCTCTTGAGCACTTTGGATAAAAAAGGAGGATGAGGAATAGAGTGAGAGAGCAATGACCTAGCTCTTACGCCAAAGAGAGGGGAAAGTTTCGAAGTCTTGGGAGAGGTTGATTAGTAATCACTAAGAGGATAACAATCATACTTCAAATAATGCAATTATGACACACGGGATTAGAGGTTATATATAGGATAATCATTTTGATGTCCTCAGTGTTCACTAGTGAGCAATAAATGAGTCAATAGCGGGATTGGTCTGACCAGATAAATAATTTAGCGTTTATCACTTAGTTTGAAGATCCAACGTAGTAGTGGATAAGAAATTACAATGATATCATTCAAACTAATAGTGTTTTTGAACTCGGGATGTTATTGTAGATGTATTTACCAAAGTTCTACATACTAGAAGAAGAAGAAGACTCAATATTTTGAATTATGTGTCGGCGTTTGCAGTCTTATTAAGGGTCCATCTACCTTCAGACTGATCTCTTCTTAAACGACGATAGGCCTGATCCCTGCGTCTTTTAACCACTACGGACTACCTCAGTCATCCAGGTACCGGAGCACGTTTCAAGTTTACCGTTCTAATAGGAGCGTGGGTGTTATACAGATTAACGATGTCGTCGTTAAAAATATTTACTGACTTTTTTTTAACATTGGCGGCATTGGCAATCGAACTTACGCAGATGATACCAGCCTCTTTTATAACGGTTGTTCTATCAACGCTACAATGCCCGAAATTCAGAACGACTTAAATATATTAAATGATTGGTTCCAATATAATTTACTGACAATAAATACCAAAAAAACAAATTATGTTATTTTCGCAGCCAAAAATAAAAAAATGAATAGTGATATACCACTGCTTATAAATAATGAAACAATCCAGAGAAAAACAAATGAAAGATATCTTGGCCTCACTCTAGACACTCGCCTGAGTTGGAAACCACAAATAGATATAAAATAAAAAATAAACTAATTTCACTAACGGGCTGCCTATTCACTATAACTAAATGCATGCCACACAAAGATAAATACCTTATATATAATTCACTAGTCAAACCGCACATTGACTATTTAGTTGAAATATGGGGAACCGCAAGCAAAACTATTTTGGATGACTTGCAACGCACACAAAATAAATTAGTAAAGATCCTTTTTAACTACAGTTTTCGTACTTCTACCAAAAAAATATATGAAGAAACCAAAATAATGACCATAAAGCAGACTTACATGTACTACACTTGTGTTTTGATACATAAAATATTAAATAGAAATATGCATACAAGTTTATCTTTTATAACAAACTATACTCGTCAAAAAATGAAACTAAGAAACGCAAGTCATATTGTGACTCGGCCACCTAGAACGAACTATGGTAGAAAGAATATTGAATTTGAGGGAGTCAAAATATATAATAAATTACCGTTAAATATAAAAAATGCTACAACACTGACTAGATTTAAAAAATCATTGAAAAGTCACATAACAGCTACGTATTAACTATTTCCTGTTTTATAATTCTCAAAACATTCACAGTTAAAACAAAAAAAATACAAAATAATAATAATAAAAAAGTAGTCCAGATATAATAGACAATAACAAATATTAAATATATTAAAATGGTACCAAAATTATTAGTAGTAGCTACTTAGTAATTAATAAACAATAAAAAATTTAAAAAAAAAATCATATATAATGTTCATCTGTACTTCTAATTACGTACGAACAGAAAGTTTCAGAATTAAAAGAATATAGTATTTATTCGCATCATAGTAATAAAGGTGGCAATTGTACTTACAATACGAATGTCCCATCTTGTTTATAAATATCGTACATCTTTGGTTCAGTTGCTTGAGTTAATCGTGTTTACTGTGTTCGAGTGTATTTTAAGTTCATGGTGTTGTGTAAAATATATTTTACTACCCACTTTTGTTTTATATAAAACGCTCATTTGATTTATTTGTTAACATGTTTGTATGTTTTCTCAGTAAGTGAATTTTGTAAATTCTTTTGAGAAATAAAGTTTCTTTAACCGTACTTAACAGCATCTGCATGTAGCTTTCGATGCTCCTATTTCATCTATAATCTCCCGTATACAAACAGATGACCACGGTATTGTTAGATGACCGATATTTTTATTTATTTAGTGAGCATAGTCTCATATAATATTGACTGGCTTAGTGGCACACGGACCTACACCGTTTCTATACTTCTGATACACTCATTTTGCCATGTATTGTTACATACTATATTAACAGTTTCTACTTAGTACTCAGTTTTTAGACCGCCGTTTTAGTTTTTATCTGACTGCAAATAAAAGATAGTATGTTTTAATCACTAAATCCTACTCCTCCATTGTATAAAATCTTGCTAATTCTAGTTTATGAAGAGGAGAAAGGTCTTTCTATATCACGAAATGATGAAATTCAGTCCAGAGATTGGTACATGGTTCAAATAGGTTCCACGGCCGCTGATAACTTACCAAGTCATCACGTTTATTCACGATATATTCTTTGCCTTTTTTACCTCACTCGATACAGCATTACACCAAAAATACTGGGCTCAATGTAAAGTAGGTAATTTCTACTACCAACTCCTAATCACTGACATGCTGTATAGAAATGGATTCCCCAGCAAAAGTCAGCAGTATAGCAAAGTTGAATTTATCCTCAAAACTTCCTTCAATGTTTTCAGTTTGTAAGCCTCTATGTCTTGTCTGAGTGATATCAGAATAGAATGTTATTTCATACGGAGTCGACCTTATCCTTTACTGCCTTGACATAACATAATGATATAATTCTATATGTCACAAAGTTCAGTTGAGTGTATATGTCACGTAGTTTAAAGAGACAAATATTTAATCAAATAGGTATGGAATGGACAGGTCAGTGTTGATAAGTTATCAGTGCTCACATTTTTAAGAAAATGATAATTTAAAAGAGGTCCGTCTACATGAACTATCTAAATGAACCTCGACCTCCAAATGATTATCATTCTAGTTAAGATTTCTAATTCATTTGATTTGTATTTTATATTCTAGATAAAACGTTCCCTTTAGTAATAACACCTTTTCTTGCTGTTTGATTTTCCTTATTATCACTGTATATTTGACCATACAATATATGATGCCTACTTCTTTTTGAAGATACAAACTCATGACTGTGAATGTTTTTAATTGTTTTCTTATACAGTCGGAGCCGCAGGTAATTCCTGCGCCACCATACCGTGTGTGACAAGTAAATCTTCACTTATGAAGATGTGGTGTGAAGTGTGATGGTATTCCATACACTATTTAGGCATCACCAATGGACTATTAAAATACAGAAGCCAACGCTGGACATCTAACAAGATTCTAGTTTCCATCACATAGAGGTTAATGCTGTGATGCGGCATTGATATTATCGTCTATGTTGAGTTCGATGTATAGTGAACGTTTCTAGTAGCTTCTGCAGTACTGGTGAAGACAACTCAAGCATTTTGCTCACAAAATCTAAAGCTCTACCTCGCAGTAACTTTCTAAGTATGCATCTTTGTGGCAGCTTCTGAAATGTATGATTTCACATTAGGATCCATATCAGGTTCGACCTTGATCTTGAACTTCAAGAATGATAGTTAGAAAGGATGAATCATAGACGATCACCTGGAGGAAGTGTCGCGTGCGGGTTGTTTCAGTTACAAGGCTTACTTATGGCGCATATATCGGAAACACTTACAGACATATTAAAAGGATTACAAGATTGCGAATTAATATTTGTAAGTTTGGTTTTTAATAATAACACATTGGTTTTTGTACATCAGATTTATTACAAAGAAAACTTAATACGAAGGGAGTACACGTGGTGGTCTTATCATTCGCATACAATCTCTTACAGGCAACAAAAAGATGGTAAGCATATGATAAATTTATATATAACGGAATACCTCTCATTCGTTCAATACCTGGTGCTTGGATAGAAAAAGCATAGTCGAGAAACGTCTACGTGTCTTGGAGATTTAAAGTCGGTTCTCTGACGATCTCAACAACTTGAAGGAATGCTTGTGTGCTATGAAGGAATGTAAACCGTGATTTAAAGTAACGTGGAGTAAAAGAATCAAAAATAATGTTATATTATAGAGACAGACTATGTGCATTTCGCTGAAGGCGGTGGGTGACCACATGAGCTACTTACTGACGATGATACAATATAAAACATACAATGATGTTATTTGTGCAATCAAAATTTGAATAATACACAATTATATATGTACCTTAACAAAGATTTTTAAGTCTCTCAAGCTTATTCAATTGGTCTTCAGTAAGATCTACTGGTAGAATCATACCATATATAAATACATATATTTGAAAGTGAATACTTTTATTGGCCTTACTTATTCCGGGTCTACGTATACATATCTACGCAACACGATGCATTACATTTAATATCTGACTAACTTTACCCACGACTCCGTTCACGTGGATGTCAGAACTCAATAATGTATTTTTTAGTGCAAAGCGCTGTTGGAGGATACCGATACAAAGATACGTGTTTTATTTTATTTATGCTAGTGCTTCTTTATAAACAACATTAGCTGAGGCACCATCTGGAGCGTACACAAGGTACACGAGGTTATTGAGGTTGTTTACGCGTGAAAGAGCAACGTAAAGTTGACCA
Organism: Hyphantria cunea; assembly: GCA_003709505.1. Lineage (NCBI taxonomy): Eukaryota > Metazoa > Arthropoda > Insecta > Lepidoptera > Erebidae > Hyphantria > Hyphantria cunea. The sequence continues at coordinate 561,986 of PKRV01001110.1, read as the reverse complement.
TGGGAAAAGCATCCAATACTTAGGTCCACTCTCGCAATGGATAATGTCTGGCCCTCTGCTTTATTAATCGTCATGGCATAACAGAGGCTGACTGGGAATTACACTCGTTTGAAAGAGAAAGACAATTTGTTTAGAATTAGAGGTATTCTAGGAATATAAACAATATCACCGGCGTCACAACCGGTTAATATTTCAGCTTCGATTATGTTTTACTGCAGATTTGTGACTTTGAGCCGAGTGCCGTTTCAAAGTTTAGGAGGACATAAATTTCTGAGGACAATTATCGGTACACCGATTTTTAAAACTATTTTGTGGGCTGGAAGTCCGAGTGTGTTGAGGGCATCCAAAATTTCTACCGGGCGTCATCTTCTTCCATAACTGTATTTATATAGGTGTATTCTCTACTATTCTCGAACACATGAATCAAGATTTTTAAATTAATTACGGCAGCTTGGTCATTGCGAGGAGTAAAGAAAGCTCACCAACATAGCCATAACCGGCTTGATTTCCCATGTTTGTGGAATCTCCGTACACAGAAGAAATTAGCTCCTGTTGTGATGTAACGCAAAAATAGAGATTATCTACCAAAATAAAATAAATAAAAAAAAATCTTCAGCAAACTTGTCATTGTACTTTTGCCATAACTGTTTAGCATCTGATAACCCACAAAAGGTCAATAAGATGGCAAACCAATGTCGCAAGCGATGTGGACTATCGCTGACACATTCTTCAGTTAGAGCGTCATCCCAATGCTGATCACCATCTGATAAATGGCGAGCGCGGCAAGCGGCCTGGTATGTGGGATGCTCAATATTATCCACTTTACGGAGCTCAGCAAAAGACGTAGATCCTCGCACTACATGGAGAAGAAGCCTCAAATAGTAACATTCTCAATTATTCGGGTGCACCATGTACACCCGTCCAATCACGTGTTCTTTAAAGACGCCAGTCTCACCTTCCACAGCTTTTCCATGTCTTCTACGATTCCAAACACCTTGCTGCTTGCTATACGTGTAATAAGATGGAACCTCATTATATAAAATGGTTTTCGCGAAATTGTCTGTTTCGCAAAGACGACAAAAATCCAGCAAGGTGGTTTGCCTCGGGTTGTCTAACCTTTCTGTTATATTTTCAGACTAAAAATATACTCGTTGCCCGCCTTCAAGGTGCACACCAAGATGGATTACTGGAGGATGTCGTTCATGTATTGGGAAACGTAAAATACGCCAAACTGCTTCCGAAGAGTTAATATATCGGCCAGATTGATACCTCGTGACTTCTTCATATTCATTATGATTTCTCAGCGCAATTATAGCTTGGTCACTGCTCTTATTGATATATTTGCAAATATATTTTATACACTCTACGCTATTGCACATTTTGACATTTATATGTGCCTGAAATATTTTTTGTAAAACTGACGAATACGGTACCACTCATCTATTGTCCAATACTTGACCACCGAGCCTGGTAGTAGTTGTGAAACCACCTTGCGATGGTGATCTTTGCCGATACAATGGATACCCATTTTCCCCCGATACGGTTTCTTCTAAAAATGCTTTGGGGTATCTTTTTGAGCACTTACCATCATGCATGCATGGGGATTCCCCATTTAAAGCTACACATGACCCGTAAAGCATGTGTGTCCTTATTATGTCATGCGAAATTGGATCATTATTTTGCTCTGGAAATTCAGCACTTATAACACTGTCAACAGCGTCAGAACGAATTTTGTCTTCTAGCCACAGGAGAATGTGGGCGTGAGGCAAACCATGCTTTTGCAATTCTGCGCTGTACATACAACAAAGAGCAGGATCGAAAATTTTCTCTTTTGTAAGAAGATTTATCAAAATTTTTAGTTTTAAATGGAAAACTCTAGCAATTAAATCATGCCTATCATAAGACGCCTAACAGGATCAGAAGATGTTGAGTGATTTCGGTCCATTTTGGATTAGTGGTAAACGCAATGAATAAGTCCGATCGGCCGTATTTCCGGGCGTAACAAAAAGCATCTCGAGTTCTTTCGTGCATATACTGCGGACCGCCTGTGAAACTCGATGGTAAGATGACCAATCGCCCGCAATTCTCAACGTTATTGTCGGATTGTACTGCATCCTGAAAATGCAGATATTCCTCAGAGCTTAATCGTCGTTGATATGTACGAATGTATACTAAACGTTCCGTTCAATTTTAGCAAACATGTTCACAATAAATTGGCTGAACAGTCCACGGAATCTTTGGAAATAAACAAAACGATTTCGCCTTATTTGCAAAAGATATGATTAAAATTGGATATTTTGTTTCCCTAGTCGTAGGGTTAACTTGTTTAATATCTGATAAGTAGGTAAGTTCAATTCCGATAAAATCAAATACCTAGTACCTCCGTTGAAATACTATTAAATTAGTGAAAATTTTAGAAAATACTTATTACAAGTGTGTGTCGTTTTTACAAAACGCTTAATTACAATACTGAGTACTTAAATAGTACCAGTAGTAAAATATATTCTATAAATATGTGATAAGTATTTTTTTTTTTTTTTATTTATATTTAAGCTGCCAAAATGACTCTGCCCTGCCTGATGGAAAGCATGAGCAGAATNTATTTAAGCTGCCAAAATGACTCTGCCCTGCCTGATGGAAAGCATGAGCAGAATCCAAGAGTGGTGGTCACCATCCTCAATGCCAAAAAAAACAATGCAGTATGGTGACCCACACTATGGCGGCCTGGGGGGAAAGGGGATGGTGAGGGGGAAAGGAGATGGTGAGGGGGATAGGGGGCGTTGGATTGGGGTATGGGCCTCCGGTATCCTCACTGACTCGATGAAACACAGCGCAAGCGCTGTTTCACACCGGTTTTCTGTGTAGTTAGTGTGTTAATGTATTAGAAGTAAGTAATTATGTATTTCTTGACCTTGTCCATCATATTGCTTGTTTACTTTTATTATTTCCGTTGGCTTTTAACTCAAACAATGTGTTTTAAATTAATATTAATTTATATTTATAACCTAACTTATTATACACTAGGCGATCCGATTCCTAATTCGGCGCATCCTCAGTACATCTAAATTATATTAATATTAATACTTTATTTTTATCATAACATTTAACAGTCTCTTAACCTATGTATATTTTGTTATGTAATAACCTTCTAATTAAGATAAGAGAATTCGTTGACAACTGTACTAGTGTAAACTGTGCTACAGTCGCCAGCGCCTTCGTCCCTTACATCCAGGAAATAGACACAAGAACTTTGAACACTTGAGAACAATTCTTTTTGATCACGCTAGTACATTTGCTTCATAACCGAATCAATGTTGTTGATTATTCCTGAACGACTTACCTTTTAAAAATACTAACTCACACACGCATGTTAAAATCCAATAGTAAAAAAATAATAAAGACCATAGAACGATATGTCCTACAGTCATCGTTGCACTGCCAACCCTGGTTCTTGATCATGACAGGTGGAACCAGTTTTTATTATAAAGTGTCTTTTCTTTTACATTTCATATTTCTTTTACTTACATTTTTTATTGTAACTAGTTTATTGTTCAATACAATAAACCGTTCAATCTAATTTATATATATATATATATATATATGTACATATAAGCTGTCAACGCTGTAGAGTTCCTGTATCATCTATAACAACAGGCTTTTTGACTTTGAAAATTTGACATAAAAAAGGCATTATTACAAGTAATCAAAGGATATAGAACACTTTCATGTCTCTCAGAAAGAGCAATCATGAATTTTTTCGCTTTAACGTTTTGGTGTCTCTAGTCAACGTAGAATCCATTATCTAAAGTTCACTTTAGGCTGGTAACAATATTAGATACACCTCTATGCACCCTTTACCTATAAAACTATATACCACACTTAAAATTTAACGTATTCCTCATGGGGACTTTAAACAAATTAGAGAAAACGTTTACACTCTAACTATAAGTATACATAAATGTCTGGGTAGGTAGGTACAAATTGATTAATTGAAGTCCGAAAGAGGTTCATCATGAAAGTTCAAAAGGGTCATCAAAAACGCTGAACAATTATCTTAATACACTGTTATCAGTTTTTAACCTGCTACATGTATTTTTGTTGACACTTCATAATTCCTATCTTCTCACTTAGACCTACGCGGTTATCTTATGAACAAACGAAGATGTTTTTTGTCTTTGAGTCTTGATAAGGAGAAAATGATGTCACCCACTGAAATTTGCTCTTGGTGGTCACTTTTTTATGTAATAGCTGCCAAAATGACTCTACGCTGTCTGATGAAAATCATGATTAGAATTCAACCTAATAGAGAATGTGCACAATGCAGCATTTTGACCCACTCTTTTGCGGCTCATAAAGTTTTTTTCCACGCTTCGCGTAAATGATTCGGTATCGAAGTGGAAGGATAAGTCTACGCGTGTGTAAATTAAGCCTACATTTTAACAAAATTCGAGTAACAAATGAAGTATTTTAATCCCCAAACTATTCTTTACTTAACGACTTTCATTAAACAATAACATAAACGTTTTGTACTAAGTAGGTATGTATATATTATATTAATTCATCATCATCTACAGCCTTTACTGGTCCACAGCTGGACATAAACCTGTCCTTAGAAAGGAGGTTTTGGCCTAATATACTAGGTTAGCCAAACAGTTTGTTCAAGGATTGTGTTGAGTATTCTTTCTCTTTTTAATACTATTGAAGTGCATAGCTTGCTCTCTTAGTAACCTCTTAATACACCCACGGGATGAAAAGGATGACACTCATTCAAGGTGACACTCATTCATAACCGACACGTATTCTTAATCCATAATAACAAAAGGAAGTAACTAATCCGATCAAATTGAAAATACTTAATACTTTATTACGCAGTTCCTCCTTATTACCTATTAATTTAAACACGTTCGACCAAATTCATGAATGAAGCAAAAGTCAAATCACTTACATTGAATGGTATTTGTAACAATTAAAACAAATAAAGGCGAGTCACGAATATTATACGATTTTCAGACACACTTTATTTCACGAGGAATTTAAAACAATTTTACTTATTATTGTCGAACTCACACTGCTTATTACTAAGCAAATGTGCATGACTTTCACTTCTGATCGATCTATCTGAATTATTCTTTTAAGTCTTCCTAATTTAATTATTCCCTATAAATATCTGACAACGAACATTTGTATCAAACAATATTTAAAAAATGTGATTTCATCAGATCATGAGAATATCCTTATTTCTTACCTATTGATAATTGTTTTATAACTAAAATGTAACGTAGTATTAAATAACCTAGCCCACCTAGTTAAATTAAAAAGTTGCAATTACTTACATATAAGGAAAAAAACATGTTGACCATAGAATTGTGCACATTGGAATAGTCACAATTCTTAGAAGCTAAAAATGATTCAATATTGATGAATAAATTCAACACTGAAAATGGCTAAGCACTTATTGTAGAGTCGATCAAAACAGTAACACTTAAGCACTCACTAAAGACTTAAACCATCATAAGATATGTTAAAGTCCGCCTTGACACTTATTTTTTTAAATGAAAAGTTTTGTGACCTTAGAGTAGCCTTATTCTTGATAAGTTCTTTTATCTTCTTTTCTTTTTATCCTATGTCATTGATCTTCTAATTTGGGTTCTTCACATATCTGAACGCAATGAAGGAAATTAATATTTTAAAATTGTCTGGTATCCAGCTCCTGAAATCCAATGCGTGTTCAACAGGAAATTACTTGTAACAACACTGGTCATCGCTATTCTTGCCTTATAAGCGCAGTGGTATAGTTTGCCACAAAAGCAAGAGCACGGATGATGTGGTATTGCTGCTTTAAAATAAGAGCACACTCTGCAAAACGCTGTGGACCGAAAGAATTAACAAAAATTGGCATCCATTCTAACTTCCTGACATGATATTGTCTCTTTCAATGCTGTTACTGCATACGACATAATGAATTATGACTTTAAATATGATTTTGTCAATAATTATTTATATGTGAGAGCAGTTTATCTTTGAAACGATAGAGAAGTAAGTCGGTCTCAGTGTCCACGTGCCCGAGCACGTGTTCTCTTTCTGTAATAACTCGTACAACAGTTCGATTGACGCAAACAAAAATAAGTATGTTTGATATAATATGCGATTCATACGTCGCAGTTTCGATGACCATTCTTACAAACTCGTCGTCTTAAGACATTTTGGTTTATTTAAATTACACTGACAAATATGAAAATACTTCGATAGCCTCATATTTTTATCAACTTCAAAGACATGCTTGCGCTAACATAAACACTTGATCTTCTGATATAAACTAAACATTAAACAAGCTGCCAGATTTTGCCCGGGTTAAAGATTACTTTCAGTTTATCATTGTGACGTACGAAAATAAAATACCTACTTGTTAAAAAATTAAATTTTTCTTTTACATATACATATTTTAGCCGTAACTACAAAACCGGTTACAGGTATTATGGTGATCTACGAGCAAAATCTCTAGGAAATCTGTATACCACAGTATAGCCTTTTTTTGTGCGGAAATCCCCTTGTATACCACCGACTGGTGGTTATGTGGGACTTGAACCGGCTAAAAACCACACACCATCTCAGGTACTAGAATCCGGGGAACCAGGTGTGTCCTCCGAAGGAAATCCCTGCAACCTCGTCGTACCTCGGGCCATCCACCACCTGTTTGTATGTGGCCCCCTCCTGTGTAGGAATCCTCGTGTCCCTATTCTGTTCAGAAAAGGGCGCTTTATAGGGTTCACACCTCCACCTCGGATTGCTTCAGCTAGGGTGATAGGGGGCCTCACCTGTCACCCTCAGGTTCGCGCTTATGGAGGACGGAGATCGTTTTGCGATCTCCGGCACCTGAGTCATCTGCGGACCTGGCGGATAGGAAAGGTTCCGCTCCGCTATCTCCTTCGCAAGCATAACTTGCTCGCAAGAAGAGACGGCAGAGTTCCACGCGCTCTGCTCCGCAACATTGCCGCAGTCATGTTCCCGAGCGAGAGAACCCCCCACTCCGATGGCCGTTACGAGATCACGCTTCGGCTCGACCCACGCCGGACATTCTGCCAGCGTGTGGAATGCCATGTCCACGGTCTGGCCATCGCAGTGGTGGCAATCAGGCGTTGGCTTCTTACAGATCAGACACAGGTGCAATCCGAAGCATCCTTTCCCGGATCACCTGTGTCAGCCGGTATGAGAGGCTCCCGTGATGCCTCTCGATCCAATCCTCCATAACAGGTCTTACCGCCGCAATAACGGCGTACCCAGCGCTCGGTGTTGCCCAAGTCGTTTCTTCCAGTCCTCAATGAGAGCTGGGGGAGCAACCTGGCGGAGTTGGGATTTTTGGTCTTCGATTTCTCGAGCCTCAGGACTCCTACACCACTCCCGTGCCGCTGATAAAACGGCGCAAGGGATCTCGCGTCCCATAGTGGAGTTCCGGGCGACTTGCCGCCTCAAAGGAGGTCGTACGGTACCCCCAGTACTCGTTGCGGTCGTCGCTATAGCCCGATATTGCTGACTTTCAGGAATTTCGCCCATACTGGGGCTCCATAAAGGGTCATGGACTGCACAACCCCTGCGTATAGTCTTGTAGGCCTTAACCCCTAGAAATGAAAAAAAACTATTTTTCAAAAAGAGAATGGTTATGATTGATTTGAATTTAACTAAGGTAAATTAAAGTTTTAACTACAACGCCGTACCACTACCAAAGCATCCAAAGGAGAAAAGACAACCACGTTTCTAGATTTTCACCTTCACAACCTTTGTCCTTGTGCTAGTAAAATAATTATGGTAATTTTCTAATTTGTATGAAGATTTGTGAGTCACAATCAAAAAACGTCAGATTCAGAAATACTAGTAACGAATTGTTTGAAATAAAAAAACCCGACTGTGTCAATATCTTCCATCTTTATTTAATTCAGGTTTTTTTAAAAAAAATTATTTTGTTTTTTTTTAAGCTTAAGTTTTTTCTAAGCTTAGAAAGTTTGCTAAGAGCGTGTTAAAATTTATAATATTTGAATTTTTACGTAAATACATCCGTATCTACCCGTGCGAAGTCGGGCGGGCTGCTAGTACAACATAAATTACATTTTCTGTTAATTTAATTTATCCTATATTTTGAATAAACACAAGTTAAAGTTCATGTACATATGGTGATTTAGTTTGTTACGCATTTCCTGCCTAATTAATTTCCTACGAAAAACAGCTTTGTATTGCAACTAATTTTTCCTATCAAATATTATTATTTTGCTCGGTGAAAAGAACCTGTGAACTTAAGAGGTACTCATATATGAAAATCGTTGAAAATAACCTTAGATTAATACGTGCTCGGTTTTATTGGTCAACACTGTGTTTAATTCGAAAGTTGTTGTTCCGAGTCTAGGTGTTCTTTATGTCTGTTTTATGTACATAAGGATTGTTTGTAAGTGGTGCCTGGGATCATAACAAATTAATAAAAAAACCCTCATGATAAGCGATCGTTCGCTAGGAATCGCAATAGAATAAGAAATCTTTTCAGGTCCACGTAATTTCTGAGACGGACAATTTATTACTCGGTTTGGTTTTTTAATTAAAATATACTTTACAGATAAATTTATATTATAATGGCGCCAAAACAATGTACCTTTTCAGTCGTTACGTCGTTATTTGTCGTAGATGAGTTTTTTATTAGTGGGTAGTTAAATAAAATAATAAATATGTCGTATTTTTAATAATTACATATGATCGTAATCATGATATGTAATCATTAAAATTAGACCCTTTAGCATAGCCTGAAATGAGTCTCACTTTGTCTAGATTTACCATAAAATAAAACCGATAGTAAAATAAGTTACTAATATTTCGTATACTAATATATTATAATTTCAACTTAATTAAGAATTTTGGTAATATAATATAACTGTATTAGTAAATACCTTTTCTGTAAAATGTGATAATTAGTTATCAAAATAATTTTGTAACGCTGCATAAAGATTATTAAAGATGTCATTTCACACATTTCACAAACAGCAAGAAATTCACTTACTTTTTTAAATTGTAGCGCATGAGAAAATATAAATTAATGCATTTATGCATTAATTGAGATATCATTATTTTTATTATTATTATTTTTTATGCATGAGCTGGATGCGAGAAGCCATAGATCGGACTAAGGGGCGTAAAATTTGAGAGGCCTATATCTAGCGGTGGACTGCGATAGGCTGATGATGATGATGATGATGCATTTATATTATGCTAGCGAAATTTAGCTTGTTTTGATTTTGATATGTCGTCGCGTCATTGCGAATTAGTATGCTACGTCATTACTGACCTTGACAAGTTTTCATGCGTATCCTAGTTAATTAATATTTAATTAACCTGCGGACTTTATATTGTTATTTATGTAGGTATATAATTTTAATAAACAAGTTTTACCTACGATTTTGCCGTCGTGTGCATCGTTTTCAGGACCAGGAGCATCCTGGTTCTTATTTCAGGTTTTAACTATTTTTTTGCACAACATTAATTTCACATCTATTCCTGAAAATATCCATTTATATATCCTTACGAACTTTCGCAATTATAAAATCAACAATATGGGCAAGTACAAAACATAATAGACTGGACTATTCCTTTCTCCATTCTACCTTACGCTAGAAAGCCAACAGCAAAGAGGTTTTATCATCATCAACGACATGTCTAAGACCATAGGTTGATGAAGGGCTATCATTTCTCTCAATAAGTGCACTTGAAAACTGCAAATGATTTAGTAATTGACCTTCTGTTTTCCACCAAATTACCAGGACATGCGAATAATTTCATAGAATTTTGGGCTTCTAGCCTAGTTTGCAGGCAGTTTTTGTAAGTCGCGTTCCCCTTTTATAATATTTATGACAATAAAATAAAACAAATTGGAAAAGCTCTTTGCTTCTTCGTTTTTTTAAACTTCCTAGAATTACATTCAGTAGTTTTTTGATTCATAATTTCTTTATGCGTAGGCCTAGCCTTCTATATTTTGGAATGAAAATCTTTATCTCTGAATTCGACAAGTACTTCGCGTATTTACAATTCTACCATTGCATTGATAGTAAAGTGATTCTGTTTGCATTTCAAATGATTAGTATTAAGCTTGTATCTTACCATTCACCAATTTGTAAGTCTCCTAACTGCAATACTTAAGATCTTAAAAATTGCATTAATACCCTTCTAATCCATTGAATCTATTTTCGTAAAAACTATTTTACAACTAAATTAACAAAATCTTTGGTCACCTCGTGTGTCCTAAAATATGAACGTAGTGTTTCTAAACTCTTTGAAATATCAAAACAACGTCTAATGTCATAAATTATGGCGTTACATTATTGAACATAATGTTGCTTGGCGAAAGACGGTCCCCATTTCATGTCATCCACATTTTTTATATTTTTTATCATTAATTCCATCACGACGGAGACTTGAAGACTCGAAGACTTAGAATTGAAGACTCGAAATACTTGACATTGGCAGAAATAACTGATCCGGCTGATTGCCATATCATCAAAAGAAGAAGATAATATTGCTCCATAAGATTATTTTTCGACTACGGACCAGTGTTTTTTATACATTGAATAAAAGTGATGTAGCTACAAGAACATTGGGTAAAGATTATGATTTTATTTTTCATCATATTTTAATTTATGCTCATTTTATGATTATATAAGGAAATTCGGTAAGTATTTTATAAGATCTTGATCAAAAACTTGATCTTTTTAGTACACACTTTTTGTATTCATATGTTCGCTCCACCTGACTACTTTCTTTATTCTTATTTTCTTTCTTACTTTGTCTTGCATGAAAACATTAAAATCCATTCCAAAGAAAGTCTGACAACAGACTGGAGTGTCAATTTAATAAATGAACCACTAAAACCATTTCTCAGCACTTCATCAACCTTAAATAGAATTTTATAAAGTGATAATAAAACGGTGATGATAATGATGATAAATGATAGTTATATTCAGAGATCATAAATGAAAAAAAACTAGTGTATCTTACGTTTTAACACTTTTGTTTATAACGAGATATGTACGTTTTATAATTAAATAAAAACTGCGTACCTACTAGTAAGACAAGCGATCAAAATAAGAGCACCATATTATAACGAACTATGTTAATAGTCGTTAGTATTTAAGTAAACACGAGTCTACCTAATCATCCTCAGTTAACGACGAGATCGCTTCCAGTGAACTTCTTCGTATTTGAACAACTTATTTGTTCTATTTGATACGTTGAACAAATAACTAAAAGTATTTTATTCAGTGGTGCTTTTAATTCTCAGCCGCGAAATAAACGCATTTCGTAGTTTTTGGGAAGGTAAAAAAATATTAATAGATAATTTTTGTAAGTTCATGTGTGTCTTGAAATCCAATGGATTTTTTTTGTGTTACTAGTTTGTAGGTAAAAAAAATATGTCTTAAGTCTTAGTGACAATAATTCTTTCTGGGGAATTTATTTCATAGAGCCGTTCTTTATTTGTGAATTAAACCTTTTTCTTACTATGAGATAATATTTTTGCGCATTAATTTTATAGAAGTATATTGGTACTTTTATATTTTTATTTAAGAAATCCGAACTATATTTCATAAGGCTGATCTTTTTATGTATATTCACTATGCACTATTCACTTCTCATGCTCATAAAAATAAATAACTCGTAAGAAACTTATAACAAGTTTTGCTAATTCTTATCTTCTCTCACTAATTTCTGAATGATTGTTAAATATGTAGCACCAAAGTGTTAACTAAACGTAAATTAGTGAATAATCTATGATAAGTGTCTATTCACTACTAACATTAATCGAAGTTTTGATCGCAAATTAAAAGTCGCACTAAATGTATTAAATCGCACTGAAGAAAATTGTTATTTATCTATGCTTGTACATAAGAAAAAGATGCACACAAAGCCTGCTGTAAAGTGTTTCTACGGGAGTTTCATTATTTAATGCAGTACAATTATTAAACAATAAATCCACAAATATGGATGTTTAAAATTTAGCGCAGTTACATTCCACATGAGCCCAACCAAAACAATATATTTCAACCAATAGGAGTATTCACCGCCATTGGTTAGCAATGTTCTTATTGGTTAACAAAGATTGCTCTGTGGCGCCTCTCCTATCATATAAATATCGGCGCGATCTTAAACGAAACCTCTTTTCCACAGTGTTAATTCAAGGGGAGTCTTACGGGTTATTTTTGTGACCTAACTCTAAATTCAGAATGCCGGAGACCTCAAAAATGAATGGATATGCAAAAACAAACGGACACAGTTATGATATGGAAGATGGATCACTATTTTTATTCACGTCAGAATCTGTCGGCGAGGGTCATCCAGGTTAGTTAAATAAAATAACTAATGTGGGGGATTGTTCTGAAAAATGGCCGCCTCAGCATGTGCGCAGATAATAATGTACATAGTTTGCATTGATTTTGTTATTGCTTTTGCTAATACGCTTAGAAAAACATAAAAAATACCACGTTTCTCATACACTGTTTCAGACTTAATCAATAACAATGTTTTGTTACATCATGGTTGTAAGTGGCGGCATAAAAGTCAATTTACATTTGTCAAATATACAAAACACGTGGTGTCAATCGCCGTTAAAGAACTTGTTAAATTCGCAATGTTTTTACGTTTTCTTTTATTTTATTACAGATAAAATGTGTGATCAAATTAGCGATGCTATCTTAGACGCACATTTAAGAGAGGACCCTAATGCAAAAGTGGCCTGTGGTAAGCACTAGAACAATTAATTATGGACGTTTTTTTATTAGATTTTTTTCTAATAGTGTGCATGTTCTGTACAGAAACCGTGACCAAAACTGGGATGGTATTATTGTGTGGTGAAATCACTTCTAAAGCCAATGTTGACTACCAGAAGGTGGTCAGAGACACAGTCAAACACATCGGATATGATGATTCATCCAAAGGTGTGTACAGTATCCTTGCATTTCTACAATTTATTTAAGGTATACTTGGCTTTTGGCCAGTACAGAGTATCTATGAGATTAATGAATGTATATTATTCTGTATACACTAGGTTTTGATTGGCGTACACTAAATTTATTAGTGGCTATTGAACAACAAAGCCCAGATATAGCTAATGGAGTGCATGCAGGCAGGACAGAACTAGACACAGGTGCAGGAGATCAGGTATAAAAATATACAAATTTGCTGCACGAAGATGGGTCTATTGGCTGTCTGGAAACTAATGGGTTTTACATCTGCATGATGTATCATTACGAGTCATTGATATCATTATGGAACACAAAATTTGAGTTTGAGCCGGAGTGCCATTCAATTACATTCAATAGAAATAAGACCAAAACCTTAGTTGTAAGTGGTTAACCTAATATCATTAAAATTAATATGAGCATGTTGGGAAATAGGATTTGATTACAAGACATGCAGTGTGATGCTTGCGCTGGATCAACAGTCTCCAGATATTGCAGCTGGTGTGCATGAGAACAGAAATGAGGATGAAATAGGGGCAGGTGATCAGGTATGCTAATTTCTATGGTGTTTCTGTGATGAATTAATAACTACTACTTCATGTGTCATTTATGGTAACTTCACAATCCATTTCTCCATGTTGGGTAATTTGTCCGCATTTGTGTGTCACATGGAATGTATCATCAAATTAAAAGCACTACAGTTATTACTCATTTCGCTTCCTTCTGTTGACTGCCTCTGAGGTCTTGGGTTCGATTCCCATGGCAGACCAATGTTTGTATGATCTGCAAATATGTGTTTCAGAGTTTGTGTGTTATCTATGTATAATATGTTTATATTTCTTAAAAATGTATATCAGGTGTTTAGTACCCATAACATAAGCTCTTATTAGCTTGGGACAAGATGGTGTTGTGGGTAAGAAGTCCAAAATATTTATTTATTTTTTTCCGTGCACTACTTGATTATCAAACTATTTAAAAACATTAGGCACAGATAACCATTTTTTGTTTCAACGTAATCAAATCCTTATCTTTTTTAGAGTTATACCTTGCTAGTATTTGCTGCAGACATTGTCCTTTTTGTTCTTAGAAAATATCTTTGCTATACATTAACAAAGATATTTGAGAAATAAAATATAGATATTCTTGTTTGTTACCTTTAAAATGAATCAGATAAAAGAATTAGAATGATATTATTTTAAGTGTAACCATAAATTACTTGTTTTTAAATATTTGATATAACTATAACTTGAATTGTAACTACAGACTTTGTATATCTAAATATTTATAGTCATTTCCATATAAATGTAAAAAAAATACTTTCCATACTTCTATTCCTTTGAATCGACTGCCTCGGTGGAGCAGTCATAGTGTATGGGATTGCTGTGCTGGAGGTCTCGGGTTCAATTCCTGAGTCGGATCAAATTTTTGTATGATCTACAAATATTCGTTTCGGAGTTTGGGTGTTTTCTGTGTATAATATGTATGTGTTTACAAAAAAAAGTATTTATGTATTAGTATCAGTTGTCTAGTACCCATAGTACAAGCTCTGCTTAGTTTGGGACTAGATGGCGTTGTTTGCTAAAAATTTCCAAAAAAAATCCAAATTAATTTAAATGAGAGTTCAAAGAATTCTCTTTATATATTAAAGACTTATTTAAACACAAAAATATATAATACTGTAAATGCTTTATAATATATTACAGTATGTATGATCAGGCCTTTTGTTGGTTGATGTTGAATGAATTCATACTGGCCATACTATTGCATGGAGGTATTGATGGTGGAGAAAGGACATAGGGTACTCTTTGCCGCGACAATCTACTTATTATGAACAAAGCTGAGGGTTAGTAGATATTTATCAATACTTTGATTTCCAGGGGCTGATGTTTGGGTATGCCACAGACGAAACCGAAGAATGCATGCCACTTACAGTAGTGTTAGCTCATAAACTGAATCAAAAGATTGCAGACCTGCGACGAAACGGGGAGTTCTGGTGGGCCCGCCCAGATTCCAAGACCCAGGTAAATATCTAAACAATTTTTTTTACATCAATTTAAATATTTTTGAAAGTAATATCCTTTTGGCTCATCTCTATTGGAATTTCCTTAAAAAAAGAGTTTTTACAAACTATACTTTGGACAGACATTGTTTCTCTCTTTGCAGTGATTCTCCACTCCTCTCCCATTCTCTTTTAATCAGTAAGAAACACACATGGGATAGTTAGGAGTTTTGACATATTGTATTGTTATATAACCACAGCAAGGGATTTATAATAAATACTGTATTAAAAAATTATATATTAGAAACAGAAGTGCCTTAGATAATATAATAATAATTCATTGACATTTCAACATTTGGACTCAAACTGTCTATCTTTATTTAGCTTTAATATGTCATATTTTATTGAGATGTTTATTAGTATCTGATGTAATCACTGTCAATGATATATCAATTGTTTGGTGACTGGGGTGATAGAGCTGACACCAGTGTCAAGTGACATTTGAGCTGGGTCAACTATTATATTGACAACACACAACGCACTGCTTAGTAACAACAGACAATATGGACGTTAATTTCGTAAGTGCTGTCTGATAATTACATGAGACACATGTAATAAGGATAGGAAGTGTTCGGGTAGCACCCTTATTTTCAACCAGCAATCATAAACGCCATATGTAGGTACCTATTTTTTTTATTACATTTATCAATAAATAAATATACATAATATAGTTATAATAAATCAAATATTATCTATATATATCCTACTTGTATTATAAACGCGAAAATTTGTAAGTATGGATGGATGTTTGTTACTCTTTCACGTGAAAACTACCGAATGAATTTGAATGAAACTACACAATAATATTGCTTATAAATCAGAATAACACATAGGCTACAATTTATAAAGATAGAATTCACACGGTATCCTTGTATCGTGGGGCTCAGCTAGTTTGTGTAATAGAGCATCTATGTACTGTACTGTATCTTCTATCTATAGGGTAATTGAGCTACATTTTTGGTTCAAGAAACATTGTCAACTTATGCATTCAGAATTAAGTTACTCATTACAAATATTTTTTTTACACAGTTACTGACACTTTTCGATAATTTGGTATAAATACATTTTACCTTTTTTATCTGTGCCTTAGGAATATTTAACACATTTATATAAAATATATTTTAGTAAAACGGGAAAGCCTCATGTTTTTCCACCTGCAATTGTATGCATTTAATACCAAAGTGAAACTACTTTGCAAAGTATTGAATAAGACGAGTCTTAGATGATTTATGTGCAGCAGACTTCAGATTGATGCTCATAAATTGATTTCAATTTAACCATGTTGAAACAAATTGTGTGCACAATTTGTTGTTTGATGCTGATGTGATGTTTCTATTTTAGAGTGCATAAACTACAGAGGTATAAAAAGTACAATGGAATTGAGAACCTCTTCCTTTTTAACAGTTTATGTTACCTTTAGTTATTACAAGTGTATTAATGGCATCTTATCTATACTTATAAAATAACATGTCCATACTGACTGACGGACTGACTGATTCGTTATCGCCAAGCGTAAACTATTAAAGTTGGGGTTATTTGGTAAGATCGTTTTACTAAGTAGACACCCACTAAGGAAGGAATTTTGGAATTTCCACCCCTAAGGGGGTGAAATAAGGGTTGAAAGTTTGTGTGGAAGTCCGTCATGTTTTAAGTTAGAAACATAAAACTTTATTTTTGGGGTACTGATTAAAAACGTTTTTAACTGACGGCAAGTCCGTCAGTTAAAAACGTTAGTCTAGCGGTTAGGGGATCATGACTGTTGAGCCGGAGGCTTGGGTATGATTCCCGCAAGATATTATTGTTGTTTCGGTAAATATAAACCTTTTTAGGATTTGTTACCTGCGTTGAGTAGATAACGAATCCTAAAAAAGCTATTTTTATTTTAGTTAAATTGTACATTGCATAACACAAAACTCTTGTGTTATGCATAGAAATATATATAATAAGAAAGTAATATTATTATATATATTTCTAAAACAATAGAGATTTCACATTCATGCACTTAATTATCAACTACACGCCTCTTGCGCACGTACGTAACTGTAGTGCCAAAAGCAATAAAAATTACAGAAACCAAAATAGGAAAAATAATGGTTATCCAAAATTAAAATACAAAACTTTAGTTAATATAACCTACATCACAAATTCTAACATAAATTACAATTCTATTTTTTTTTAAATATATGTAAGTGTAAAAAATATATAAATAAATAATTCATTTGCAAACTTTACTTTATCATTATATTATGGTTAATAAAGCCTGTTAGGTTGAAAGCTGACAATATTATGAATACGTCTTTGTAAAGTCCATGACCAACTAGCTATTCACCGAAATGAATATACTCGTGTCAGCGGCGCTAAGAAACGATTCTTACAAAATCGGCACAAAAACGCTATTACAGATATCTAGTCCGATTAACATTAATTACGAGCGATCACTTGTCAGAGTTTTGAATTAGAAGTCCTATAATTTATATAGTATATAGCCTGATTAAACCATTACTAATCCTTCTACGTCTTTATCTAAAAATAAAAGGTTTCGTATTAATATGTAGGGTTTGTTTGAAGCTTTATTTCTACTTTGCTCTTCTATCTCTACTTTGCTGTGATATTATCCTGCATAGCTTACTGCCTTAGGCGGCTCCTACGACACACACGGAATGAATAACAGTGGTGACACTCCACTTAATCCTTCACCACACCAACCCAATGTAGGACAACCTTTCTTGGGACAAGTCTATGTTCAGCTTCACTATTAAACATTGTTGATAATATAGAACCGTGGGACCTACTACATTAATTACATTTACATAAAGCAATCTACATTATTCGTGATCCGACACGCATTCAACCGAGCTCTTTTACCTATTTCTAATAGTAAATGTATTTAATTTTAAGGTAACATGCGAGTACGTGTTCGCTGGGGGCGCGACAGTGCCACAGAGAGTCCACACTGTCGTCGTTTCACTTCAACACTCTGAAAAGGTAAGATAAATACTAAGCGATAATATTTACATCTTAGATATGGTATCACCAAATAGTTTGTTTTTAAATAGATAGATAGATAATACTTTATTTGTACACCAAGGTTTACACACTATATACAATTCTAAAAATTATAAAATAAATACATTTCCACAAATAGCTGACAAATTTTACTGTATCTGTCTCTCATAGTTTGAAATTAATGTTTGTAAAGCCGCATTTCCTCCGTGGGCGCGAGGAGCGCACCGTCCTTTGTTACACGAAACAATCTTTTTGCGATCCATGTCACTATTCCTAAAGCTTGTCCAATACAGCTAACTACCGTCGAAAGTATGGTCACCTGAAAAAGCATTGCCGCACGTAAATTGTAGGAGCCATTAATGATATATATTATGTATGTTCATATTTAGAGCATATTTTATAACTCGTACGTAGGTAAATAAATACCTTGCACACCAGCTTAAAATGAAACCTGTCCATCCAAATGTTTTCTGGAAGAAATTGCTTTGAGCAATAAGGCCGCCCTTTGCATCAATTTTTTTTGTTAATTATATGTCTGTATAATGTTTGTCTGGTGTTCTAATACTTTATTTGGTGTACAAATAAAGTATTAGATAGATAATTTAATTAAATAAATAATTACAGCTATTTAATAAAATTATTATATGTACTTGGATCGTTTCAAATTGAAATTCTCTGGAATAATAACTCATAATGATTAAATTACTATAGATAACCAAATTTTAAGTTCTTTACAATCAAATTGTCGCATCATCATCATCATCATCAACCTATCGCAGCCCACTGCTAGACATAGGCCTCTCCAATTTCACGCCACTTAGTTCGATCTATGGCCTCTCGCATCCAGCTCCAAATTATCGCACTAAATATAAATAAGCGATTGTCACTATCAACCTATTTTTTTCTTCTTTTTTCGCGGGGAGTGCTTTTTGTACCATACCCTCCGTGGTAGAGGGAACATGAAGGGCGTGTGTGGGACTCCTGACGAATCGGTCTACCCTTTAAACCCGCGGCATCTTACCTCGGCAGTCGAGAGAAGCTCCAGGCACGCTTTAGCGGTTACGAAAGAGGTACATCCCGGGGTATCCAGAGTTACCCCCGGGGCAAATCGCTATCGTGCCTCTTACCCAGTAACACCGGCCCGCCTTGGACGACACCTCCCGGTCACACCAGGGTGTCGCCAGTCTCGAGGTCGTTTGCAGCGACCACATCTCTCCTAGATGTGACCACAACAACCCTTAAGCGACGATCGGGAAGCTAGTGGCTTCTACCGCGTCACCTCCTTCGAGCGGAATCGGTCCCTTTCCCGACCCCCCTCTGCGGAGTCCTGAAGCATAACATCTTCACAGAAAGAGACCGCGGCCTTCCCATCCTTCACTACTCGCCAACATCGCCGCGACCAATGCTGGTGGTGATAGGTTTTGTCCGATCTGTCACACCAGGATTCGACGCTCGGATTCCCACGCAGGGCAATCCTCCGACGTGTGCTGGGCAGAGACCTGGTCGGACCCGCAGTGGTGGCATTGTGCCGTAGCCTCACGTCCGATCCAGTTCAGATACTCACCGAGGCAACCGTGCCCGGTCAATATCTGAGTGAATTGGTAGGTGACACAGTCCGTTCTCGCTTCTAAGCTTCTAAGCTCGGCAGAACGGCTCCAACAGCGCGTCGGCTGGTATAGCCATAGGTCTTGCGTGCGTTCCGCCGAAGCATTTCGGGCTCATGATCCGGCACTGTCTCTTTGCCATTCCGACCGACAGAACGATTTGGTCGTAGACCATTGTGTCCATGTCGGCCAAAATGTCGAAGGATGGAGATCGCGCCTCATACGTGATTGTACGATCGGTATCACCGCCAACCGCTTCAGACTCCCGAGTTGAGCCTTACAGCGGGAGGAACCCGCCAGGTCCTTAGACCAGACGGTGCCATAGAGGACCATAGATCGCACGACGCGCATGTAAATGCAGCGAACTTCTTCCCGTGGTCCCCCGAGGTTGGGCAGTAAACGATGCAGCACCCCTGCTACCCCTCGTACTCGGGTGACTAGTCGCCCAAAATGCTCTTCCAAGCTTCACCGACTGTCCAGCATGAGACCTAGGTACTTCGTGTACTGGCCCACCTAGGCTTCAGTGTCATCCACCCGGATGCATTAGCTGGGTTGTTCCTAGCGCTTACGTAAGCCGTGGCACCATATACCAGTTTTCTGAGGCGCGCCATCCTCAGGCCCAGCTCACGAATCTTATCCACGACACAAGCCGCCCTGTGCTGATGATTGATGTTCCAATCCGTTCCGATCAACAAACTTCACTGTCCTTTCGCGCAGATGGGCGCGGCACGCAGATAAGGCGATACCTCATGATATGCAAGGGCCACCCTAATTGTACGCCTGGGAAGGGTGCCGAAAGCTTTAACAATATCAAGGCTAACTGCCAACGCCACCGCCCCCGAACGGACTGCCGACTCCGACAGGGAGCGAACATATCTAAAAGCATCCACTGTCAAACGTCCCCGTCGGAATCCATATTGGTAGTCCGATAAATCGCGGCCCACTCGCAAAAGGAGCCCGCTGATGAGATCAAAGATAACTCTCTCAAAGACTTTCCCCAACTCGTTCAGCAGGCATATCGGTCGGAACGCAGATGGAGAATCTGCAGCCCTTCCTCCCTTTTTAAGAAGCACCAGTCTCGCTTCTTTCCAGCGGCGGGGAAACTGAAGCCGAGACACGTAGCAAACCTAATGCGACAATGACCTTTAGTTATACAGCTTTTGGTAATTAATAGGGCAGTAAGTCCAAGACATTAAGTTGCCTTTTTGGAATGTTCTTGAAACAGGCTTCTTCCTATGTCCATATGCGTACTTTCCTACTAATTGCTTCTTGGTTACCAGACCATTATTTTAAAATTGTTTGTTTAAGAATCATTTAGACAACATTGTGTTTGTAAAACTTAAAATGATGGATGTTTTAAAATTTATAGATTACATTGGAGACCTTGCGAGAAGAGATCAAGGATAAAGTTATCAAGGAAGTCATTCCCGACCACTATCTGGATGAGAAGACCGTGATTCACATTAACCCATGTGGCAACTTCATCATTGGGGGACCACAGGTATTGTATTTTCATGTATACTTTAACTTTGGGTTGGGTTAGAAGACAAGTCAGAAATTCAAAGTTAGAGTCGTACAGCAGTGGAGGTGGGTCAGTGGTTGTTTACATATGAATAAAAGTCAAATGCCACATATCGGCGTTATGCTTCAGCTAGTAGTTTACAACTTGTTATGTTATTGATGATAGTTACTTGCAAAAAATTTTGCTAGTAAATTAAGTTGATAATTCATTTGTTTATATCGGAATTTTGCTGGGAACCTGCCATCCAGTTGTTATAATAATGTCGTTATTATTTTGTTTCAACAAATATTTAACCGTTTTTATGAATCGTGCTATACATATTTATCAACCTAATTACATATTTGACCATCATAAATCACCAGACTTAAAAATAACGGTATTATAAAAATGGTACATTCTCGAGTTGGCTTTGAGTTAGAAAAAAGTTGCCAATACATAAACTAAAATGCTACCTAGAGTAATGTGAATCGATATAGTGAGTATGAGTAATACAGTAGTGTGGTGTTGCAGTCGGACGCGGGCCTGACGGGGCGCAAGATCATCGTGGACACGTACGGCGGCTGGGGCGCTCACGGCGGGGGCGCGTTCTCGGGCAAGGACTTCACCAAGGTGGACCGCTCCGCCGCCTACGCCGCGCGCTGGGTCGCCAAGTCGCTCGTGCGGGCCGGCCTCTGCCGCCGCTGCATGGTGCAGGTGAGCTAGCCACTACACGAGCTATAGCGCTTCACCAAGGTGGTGGAAAAACGGATGTCATGTGCCTCTAACATAAAGGAAAGCTTCTCGACCGGGCCTGGCGGGCTGAGGCGGACAGGTCATATTCAGAAGTCGAATAAATGCTAATAAACGCGAAAATTTCTATATCGCATTCGGGATTAGCATTAAGCCTTTAGTTCGGCGTGTCTTCGGTAGATAGCGCTGTATTAGATTTTATCTAGGTAATCGCTACGAATCTGGTGCTCACTAAAGTTATGAATACTAGTTGTTTCACAGTAGAGCGAGTGCAATTTAACATAATTGTAAAACGACAATAATTTCCTCCAGGTCGCATATGCCATCGGCGTTGCTGAGCCACTATCAATCACAGTTTTCGACTATGGCACTTCGCACAAGACCCAGCAACAACTTCTCTCCATCATAAAGAAGAACTTTGATCTACGACCGGGTAAAATTGTCAAGTGAGTAATACAATTTATAAATGATGAAGTTGATGGAGTTACTCTACGTACTGATGACCACCAACACTCCCAGCGGTTTAGCCGCGGCCACGGCCCCTCCTGATTGTAAAGTAGTCATTATCGAACTGCTGCAGTTCTTGTTCTGAGCTCGAACAGTATGAACATAGAAATCGTGTGCGTAGTATTGCTTTAGTATAGTGCCTAGTGTGAATTTATGTAACACCTAATCAATCCTCGTGAAAACTGCGTTCGGCGTTCCTTTTGGCCCGCACTTTCGGCCTGGTGTAAATTTGCCGGTGCGTATAACAGATTAATATCTACACTATAGGGAACACCTTTTAAATAGGTATTTCCATGCAATGTTTGTTTATTTTAATGAAATAAAAAACGGAATTCAAAAATCATAATCATATTAAAATAGCGTAATATTTACCTATACGCATTTATGATGACATAACACAGACTCTTTTATGATTTTGTCTTACCCTATTTCTTGTATATTAATAATATTAAGCCACATTAAGTTGGGATGTTGAAACCGTAAATATAAATATTTATTTGTTTACAGAGAATTGAACTTGAGAGCACCCATCTACCAAAAGACCAGTACTTACGGCCACTTCGGACGAGAAGGATTTCCATGGGAGAATCCCAAACCGCTTGTTGTAGAATGACTTCAGACTTGATCATTAGAACATTGTAAATATTTTATCAGTATATTATAAACACTTATTCTATGTGTGGTAACTGTAGCGAGGGCGCAAAGAACGCGGGTCTCTCTCTTTAGATATATATGTACACGCTGGAACCTCAAACAATGGAACTGTACGATAGTGGATAACCCGTGACGGTTGCATTTACGGGGTTCTCTGTAATTTTTAAGTACTCTCTAGATTATTGGACACACATAGGTTTAATATGGTGCAGTCATTTCTGAATTTGAGTTAGTTCAGGGTACAGTCGGCAGTCCTATTTTTAAGACTACTTGTTCGATTTCTTAAAAATATATCTGCTTGCTTTTTACACTGCCTAATCATTTAATGAGTGAGATAAATGAATTTTCCGATGATTATAATGATTTGTTATTTTTACAACTTAAAGTATGGACTGCCTACACTCGAATGTTATTCATTGTTCGCTTTACACTGTAAGTGCTATGATTTACTAGTAGAGTAGACTACTTCTCTGGTCGCGTCACAGTGCGGGAGTACGAATATTGTGCTCTTCACTGCAAATATAATGCTGCGACGAGACACTCCTTTATGTATATATTTTGTTATTTATAAACTCTAGATGAAATAGAAATAAATATTTATGAACTTGTTTTGCTGTGAAATGTTAATTTTAATAAATTATGTCGGCTATCGTCTCGCGCGCAGTATAATTTGTGTTGTGTTTCCGAAAAGGATTGAAGTGGAAAAGAGCCATTTTGAAAACACACCGACTAGACCAGGGTAGTAGTGCACTGTGCATTTAATTATAATTCCGCCGGTAGTGGTTGTAATTAGGCCAAAATGCTAACCGTACATTTGACATATAGGAATTAATTTAGATTTTAACTATATTGTGTAGGGCGGTTAGTGAGTATTCCCCACTATATTTTTTGATCAGTTTCAACTTCGACCTGATTAAAGATCTAATAAACTTCTGTGGATTAACGATTTGTCAGATTGTGAAATTTAAACTTAATAAAATAAAATTTATGCTCTCGGTACATTAGCGAGAATAAAAATAAGGGTTTTATTTTAATATCAGTACCATTCAATACCATATCCCTTCATTCCATATTGCTGACCCAGCAATGCTGAGTGCTTTAATATCGTAGTCCCTCGAATCTAAGAGGTACTGTATGACGATTGGTTTCCGGTTTCACACTACAGCGCCATCTACCGAAAAGACATTGAACTACGGAGTAAATACTAATAGTCCCGTATCGCGTTATAGAATTTCTCGCACATTAACAACTTCCCAACATCAACCGTTTTGCCGTGGCCGTCAGGCATGATCACTTAGTTTGTGTTGGGACACCATCTATAGCTGGGTCCACACTTGTAAAATTTTGTCGAACGTTCCGTAACCGTATGAGAAACGCCTGTAAGTAACGTTATTGTGGACGTATTTGTTAATACTCGAAAAACCTGCTGGACAAGGAATGAACGTCAAGACAATGCGTGAAGTTACAATCTAAGAGCTCGATCCACTGTGGACCGTGACAGGTTTGTGTACCTACTGTCACGCATCAAAGTTACGTGTTACGAGCCGATCCATTGGAAGTCAGTCTTCAAAGGATGTTTGGCATAATGACTAATTTTGAAAAACTATTTTATGATGTTCGGAAGTGTCTCCTATTGTCATAAACAGTTATATTTCCAACAAAATAAATTATTAATAAGTAAAATTACAATTAAAAGTTTTAAATTCACGCCAAAGCTAGGTGGTGTCTTGGCGACTATTCTTCTTTTGATGAATGGCAATCAGCCGGATCAGCTATTTCTGCCAATGTCAAGTATTTGAAGTCTTCGTCGTGATGGAATTAATGATAAAAAATGTGGATGACATGAAATAGGGACCGTCTTTCGCAAAAACAAAAAACGATCTCCCCTTGGCGACTGTTTGTGATGTCTCATCGCTGACGCGACGTCACCATTTCTCAACCAGTGTCAATTAAAGCTCTTCTAAACAGTAAATTGATCGTCGATTATATCCGAACAAAGTGACCTTTAACGTAAGTGACGTAACTCGCTCTGATTGGTGTTCAACTTAACATGGTGGATTACTGTATTTTATAGTTTTATTTTTGGTAATAAACAATGAATCTCGCTCTCGCTATGAAAATAAATGTATAATAATTTTTATACTCTATGAACCCCATTTCATCAGATAAATACAGAATGTTAGTGGTTCTTTGTTACTGTCATCATCATGCCTATAGTTCCGCAATACAGTAATTTATTGTATTTGAGAAAAAATATATTATTGAGATACCTGCGGTAAAAAGCAATCGAAGAATATTATTTTTAGTTAATTAATTTAAAAAATATGTTTTATTATTTATTTCAAACAAACAAAACAAACAACAACCCATAATGTCCCACTGCTGAGCTCGGGTCTCCTCTCAGGAGAGGGTTAAGGCCATTCGTCCCCACGCTGGCCAAGTGCCTTATTGCATTATTTATTTCAGTTTTCAGTTTATTTAAACAGCATGAAATAGTAGCTGCCATGTTTATTACGTCAAACGGCTTTGTAAACTAAAGTGTCAACAGATCAGCGTATGCTAATTGTTTGTACTTGTATTACTTTCGTAAACAACGTAACTTTAATTAAAATAATACCATGGAAGACGGTTTTGTTAAGTGAGACAACACAAATTTACCAATAATAAACTACGAGTTGTTGAAAGTTAAAAGAATTTTAAAACATATAAAATAATAATAATATCTTTATTTAATAAAACTTGTTACACAGAAACAACGTTTTAAGGCTCAAAGTATGCACCAATAATGAAAACTATGTCTTCTGAACTAGCTTTATTAACCTGTATTTCAGAAGTCAGTGCCCCCGTGTTATTAGATATAAGCCTCTAAATATATAAAATAACGTTACAATAATAAGCCATGCAATAATAATAATAATAATATATAATCGAAATACAGCTTAAGAGTAAATTAGTATTAAGTGTGTAAGAATTTATACGTGCGTGTGTTTTTGTGAGTGTGAGTGTGTGTGTATGTGTATGTGTGGTGTGTGCGCGCTTGAAGTGATCCCAGACGTCCCAGTATCAGATCCTCAGTATTACCGTAATCTAATTGGAGGAGATGAAAACGATGTAAATTAATATCTGACAACTAGTCAAGTTGCAAGTGTTTCGCGTCGATTTCAGCAATCGCTAACGTCCCTATTCTCTTATGTTTTGCCCTTGTCACTTGGCTTTGCATTATTCCCATACATTTGTTACTTTCTACTAACGTTTGTAGAATGTTCGCTAGAGTCTGGTAATGCTTGTACAGTTTGCATGTGAGATCTGGGGAATCAGATTCATCAAAGTCCAGTCCTGTTATATATATGCATCTCCAATATTGTTGAACTAGAAATGTTATTCAGTAGAAATTATGTTTTCCATTCTGTTCTCGACGCACGTGAATTTAATTATATAATTACATAAAGTGATTTTGTGCTTGAAAGGAAAACAAATTGTATAATGAAATTCGATTATAATGAATGTAAAATTAATCACTATTGCATACAGAATTATCAGGAATTCAAGAATTTGTTACTCTTTGTACTACTCGTGCGCGATAACTTGAGACCCGCGTGGAATTCGTCACCCCTCCCCTCATACCCGCGCACCTACCCTATGGCGCCCGCAGTGTGAACACTGCGGGCTTAGTAGTACATACATACGCACTTCACTAATTCCATATTGAGCCATCCTTTTCACCCGACTAGGGTGAAGTCAAAATGAAGTTTTATGGATGTATGTTCCACCATAGCGCCTAAACTACTGAACCAAATTTAATGAAAAAAGTGTTAATAGCTTCCTAATAATGAACCGGGTGGCATAGGATATGTAAATTTTCGCAAAGTTTTTACGTATTCGGGTTATAGTTTTTTTAAACGTTTTTTAAAATTAATGAGGAAATCATTAATTTTCCAATACTAAAACACAGTTATTGTAAACTCGCCAAGTTTCTTCCGTTTCTTTATAGCTTGTTCGGTAATCTCTCGGCTCTTCAGTTCGCCATTCGTTTTTAGGTATAATTAGAAGTTATTAGATTTAGACTCTCCTAATACTCCTACCACCAACTTGAAGTAAGGGAGAACTACGCTGCGGCATGAATGAGACGGCTCGACCGGTGTGATACGGCCTCACAGAATAACGCTCTTAATCGCTTACCATCAGTACGCCTACTCGTTTGCCCCCCTTTCCATAGAAAAGGTTAAATACGACACTGCTAGTAGTACTAGGAGAGTCCGGAAAATGGAGTACAGAGCGACGGTAGATAGTAGAATGTTCATCCACCTCCTTTCTCTTTCCCCGATTCATCAACTTTAAATTAAAGCGGCTTGGAGGAGTTGGAAGCTATATATTACATATTGATCTCCTAACACAACTTCACATTACATTTCTAAATGCCCCATAACCAGTTTATAACAAATTTTAACATGTACCTATACATTTTAGTTTTAGTGTAAATGTTACGTCTTTCAATGTTTAAATTCTTGCTAGGTGTAGTAGTGTATCTTATATCGGAAAAACTCTGAATGCTAAATTAGGTAAATTAATAATAATTTTAATATCCACTTTAATTTCCGTAAATTTTATTACAGTTACAGCTTCGTTTTTTTTTCAGACATCCGCATTTTAATTTGGTACTGGGCCCGCCTTTCTTGTACGGTTTTTGTCCAATCATGTTGCCCCTATTAGATTTTAAAAATATTAGAAACAAAAATTAAATTCTAAACAAATGACAACATACATATTATGCATATAAGAATATTAAAATACAGTAAAGAATCTAAATACTACGAGCTAAAGTCCACATCAGATTGATATGCAAAGTACTCAAACTATATGAACAAAAAACATGTTAGTATATTTTTGTTTTCTATCAGAATAATTATGCAAGTTGTTACAACTGTTGTAGTGGTCAGGTTTGGTTCATGTAAGGTCAGCAACTATTTTTTCAATACTACTTATAAATATGGTATCCGTCAGTTATCTCCCCTTTAATGAATGGATCTGTTTTTTTTAATATAAACGACAGTAAATATTTAATGGTTGTTAATAATGAAAAATATCGCTGAATATTTTATTGTCATCATTTGCAGCCCATTTGCACTCGGTGATTAGAAACAATGGGTGACCGCTGGTGACATGTTGCCATGAGCGTCTCCGTGATTCGGAGGTCACGTTAAGCAGTCGGTCCCGGTTGTTATCATAGGATAACATTCGTGAAGCTTAGTTGGAGGGAGGCCTTTGGGCGGCTTAAAAACATCCAACGGCAAGGTTTCGTAGCCACAACGTAGTCTTGCCAGTCCCCAACCCGCACTTGGCCAGCGTGGGGACGTATGGCCTTAAGCCTCTCCAGAGACGAAACCCGAGCCCAGCAGTGGGACATTATGGGTTGTTGATTGACTACTAAATAAGTATATAAATAAATAATAAATAAATTTCGAACATCTAACACACAACCCCATCTAGTCCCAATCTAAGCAGAGCTTGTATTGTACTAGACAACTGATATGAACACTATATTTTAATAATATATATTTTTTCCAAATACATGCATATTATATATAGAAAACACCCAAACTCCGAAACAAATATTTGCAGATCATACAAATATTTGGTCCGACCCAGAATTCGAACCCGAGACCTCATATACAGCAGTCGCATACGCTACCACTGCGCCACAGAGGCAGTCAAATATAATTGTATTAAAATCTCGAATGGGCGACGAAACGGCGAGAGACGTTTCACCTTTACGCTTTTGCCATTAAAGTCTTCCAACATGTACAAGAACGGTTTGATGGTGTTATTTAACAATGGTGCGGATGACTTACGCTGGTCCATAGTTACACACGACATAAAACTTCTTCCATTTCCCTTTGCGTGTTTTTGAAATAGCACAGCCAACGTAAATACTATCCGACCACAACATCTGAGAAATTATAAAAAATTCTGACATTATTTTGGAGTAGTAGGTAAGGTTTATAGTCTTTATTCTCATAAGAAAAATTACAGACTTTCACTTAGTATACTTGTTCACTTATGTATTTTGGCTGGTTAGGTGTGGTGGTTAGTGACTGTCACGCCAGAGGCCGTGGCTACGATCCCATCGAGGGCTAATGTTTTGTGATGAGCACGATTATTTGTTGTGTCTGGGTGTAATTTATCTATAGAACAACGTATTTAGAAATTTATTCATAGCTATAATTGTTAGCAGTCTGGTCACCATATTAAAGGCTCGGCCTAGTTTGTTGTGTGTTTTTTTAAAATAAAGACAACTTTGTGTTATGAATATAAATACTATGTCGCGGACTTTACAAACACACATAGAACGGACCCAAAGACACCCAGACTCAGAACAACAATTTGTACATCACTCAAAGTGTTTTCCCATATGGGATTTGAACCCACAATACTTGACGCAGTACGGAGCAGCGTGGCGACCGCTTAAAACACTAGGCCAACCGTGCGTCAAAAATGTGTCTAGTTATTATTAATAACATAAAACCATAGAATACAAACCTGAGTGTAGTGACCAGTCCCGAGAGCACCTTTCTGCAGTGGTCCGTAAGTATAGTTCTGGTGTTCGTCAAACCAAGCTTGCAAGACTTTTTCCGGGTCTAGTTTAAAATTACGATTTGTAGTGGAGTACCAATACAAATTTTCGCCAGTTTTAAATCTACGTGATTCTGAAAAATTAAGGTCTGAATGACTGTCTTGCTGTTTTATTATAGATCTTATTGTTATACATACTGTGTGAATATTCCTGTTGTATCATTTCTTACTATGTATATACAATAAAGACAAATAAAAAAAAATTGTGGTTGCTTATGCTTGGATTGCTATTAAGCCCCACCAAATTTCAAGCAATCGTAGTAGGCAGCAATAATATGACGCGTAGAGTGGATACAACATCAACACCTCCAGTCGTCCTCTACGGCTCAATTATACCTTGGAGCCCCGTAGTCAAAGACCAAGCCAGGATAGGCTAGGCCTACACATCAACTCAGGTCACTCATGTGAGTCAAAAAGTAACTGAAAACCTGCGAACACTAAACCGCCGGAAGACTCTTATCCAATCCCTTATCTTTCCCATAATTGTCTTTGGTGATGTGTGTTACTTCGATCTGAATGCAGACCTCCTTAATAAACTAGACCGACCTCTCAATAACTGCATTCGATTCATATTTGATCTTCGCAAGTATGATCACGTATCTGTTTTACGTTCCCAATTAAAATAGTTACCCGTTTATCTAATAGTAATCAGCGAGCGCTGACCTTTCTCTTTTTATTTTTTAATTCCCCAATTCTTATCTTGATCCCGATTTGCGTTTCCTTTCCTCTAATGACGACAAAAATCTTCATTCAACGAATAACCGACTTCTCCTGTGTCCTTCCCGCAACTCCGGCTTCATAAACGCCTCTTTCATTGTGAAAGCGGTGCTATGGAACGTGCTGCCACTTGAAATCAGGATGTCCACTAACCGATAATCATTTAAAAAGAACGCCTTCTTCAGATGGCGGATTAACTTAACCAACACTGCACCTCCTATTTTCTATAGTGTACGATTGTAAGGTGTATATATATTGTATGTGTGTATGTATATATTTATAGGCATATTTGTATTTGTAATATAATATCAATTGTGTCGATTTCTAACTAACCTCGCTACACCTAACTTACTAAATCTCTACACCCCCCGACCCCCGAAGGCTGGTACAGAAAGCCCTGGGACTTGAGCCCGCCGATGTTTGTATGAGAGCATGAAGTTGTAAAATAAAAAATAATTTTAAATATGTTTCTATATTTATTTATATAAGCGAGAGATTTGTCTACCTTTGGACTATCAACGTCTGTTGGTGATAACTTCACAATTACATTACATTTCTATTTTGTAACTAAGTATACAAAGATCTATTTAGGTACTTACTGACATTTTTATCTGGATTATGTTTATAAGGGTGCTTAGCTGCCCACGACGATGCTTTTAAATACAATTCGTTGTCCCATCTCTATAAAAGGTAAAAAATAATGAGGAAAAACTTAAAAGAACGTCGACATTCTGCATTTAGTAGTAGCCTATAGGCTTTTTTAACATTGTTAGGTATAGAACAGAACAGAACAGAATAAACTTTATTGTACTCCAGTTAAAACAGTTAACATTCAGGAGCATGACATATTACGACCAAAGCTTTAATTTTATAATTATGTTATAACTTAGACGTTAAAGTTTTCAACAATAGTAAGAATCTTATATTAAAATACAGCCCGGTAGGCAGAGCACACCAAATTTTCAAATAATTGAGATGCAAAGTCACAATTATTTTTATAACACCTTAAAATCTATTCTATTGAGCGGCACCAATCCAAATGAAGTCACGTTTAGATTTTCTGCTAGAATCATCATCATTAGCCGTACAGCACTCATATTATCTCGAAAATCATCAGTTAATTTATCTCGATTACGCAGCAGTTGTAACCAAAAAGAGGTACGCATTGAATTCAAGCTTCGTCTACATCTATCGTATCGTATCGGTAGTAAGATCGGAAGGAATGTTGTTTATAAATATAATAATAAATATAAAAAAACATATAGTTAGCCGTATTTAAATATAACGATATAACATTTATATATACCAAAATATTTACAGAGTACAATATTTGCTAGTTATAAACCTTACCAAGATATTCATTTCAGAGGCGCTTGGCTGTCCTTTAACTTGGCCTTTAGCCACTCGTAGCCGCCGTGAGTTGTGGCCGTCAATAAATGTACGTTTTCGATCACTACCTGAGATTTCCACTGTACAAAATAAAAAGGTTTATTTCTATCACGCTAGCATCTCTCGATCCATAATACAATAAAATAAGAGTCGTACAAATGTGAAATTACTTGCAGTCATGTACTGATAAGGTGAACCAATTTTTACTTACACATTGTAAACATTACGAAGGTTAAACAGAGAAAGAGCCACTTCATTCCTTGATCAATCAACGACGACTGTTGAGATTTCGATGCACGCAAATAAATTCAATCGGTTTATAACTAGGCGCCTGCACGTAACTTGGCCAGATTTCGGCGTAGTGGGGGTAAATTCGCGCAGGTTCGTGCATAGTACACTTAGTGCAACAAATCAAAACAATCAAAATCGAAGTGTAGTCGACTGACGCTCCAATCGCTTGCTCGGAACAGTACTAGTACAATGCCCACGTCCTTCTGTCAAACAACGACTCCTGCGCATCTAACGAATCTGGCCAAGTTACGTGCCGGACTCTATACTTGACTAAAATATCTCACCCAATATACTATGTACGTTTTAGGAAAATATTCTTCAGACAGAAGTTAGCGATTGTACTATTATTTATCTCATTAGCTACACGTACCTGTACAAAATTAAACAGCTAACACTTACAGTAATATAACTATCCAGCTTTCATGTACATTTCTACAATGCGATGTTCGTGCCGTCAACCTGTGCACAATGCTGACATCGCCCACATTAGAAATATATGCATTTTATGGATGTTTACCTATTTAAATTCTGTAGTTGTAGTTTTATAATGTTTTATTTTCTATTTACATACATTATTGTGTTTGCACGTAAGTAGTCAACGTTTCTCACGGTCTAAAGTTGTCATGAACAC
Organism: Hyphantria cunea; assembly: GCA_003709505.1. Lineage (NCBI taxonomy): Eukaryota > Metazoa > Arthropoda > Insecta > Lepidoptera > Erebidae > Hyphantria > Hyphantria cunea. Next base: position 529,264 of record PKRV01001110.1, on the reverse strand, counting down.
ATTGATTTGTTTTGTGTATTGGTTTAATTTATTAGTAATACTTAATTATGGGTTTCGAAATAAATGTATATCTCCCAGTAGTCTGGTTACTACTATACAGGCTCAGCCTTGTGAGGATCAGACGATAAAAGACCCCAGCCATGGACGTCAGCCATTAGCCATCATTTAGTATAATGGCACTTTCTACTGCGCTAAGGTTTTGAGGGTTCAAATCGTACATGGGATAAAGCTTCGTGTGAACTACAAATTGATATTGTAAGTCTAGGTTTACTTGCTTCTTCGTGTCCACTTCACGTATGTTTATAAAGTCCCCTGCGACGTAGGATATATTTCTAATGCGGGAGCTATCTACATAAAAAGAAAAGAATAAGAAAGAACTATTATAACAAATCAAAAAAACTAAATAATGAACATAACAAAAAACTCTAAAGCTCTTAGTTATTAATTATTTACTTTTAATTACCAGCGGTAATGTCTGAAATCAGAAGAGCTAATATTTTATTTTATGTAAAATAATGTTCATTCGTAAGTATTTCAGGTTAAAATAACAAGGTAGTTTCAAGGCTTTACTAAACACAGATCACCTACGTAAACAACTCTTACTCTTTTATACTTATGAAAAGCTGTATTTTGTTTTGTTCTTTATGCCCGGGGGCCACTAATTTTTTTTATTTTAAAAACAACATACCATAAACGATCACAGAGAACACCCAGACTCTGAACAACAATTTATGGATCACATAAAGTGCTGTATGTGAGATATGAACCTACAACACTGGCGCAATAGAAAGTGGCGTAGCAACCGCTTAAGCCACTTTTTTTTAACGTGTGGAATCTCCACGGGCCTTCACGCCAGCGGGGTTTGCGGCGAGGCGGTGTGTCGGAATCGAACTGACTAAAACTACACAGTATGCCACTCTGCGCCTGAAAAGGGAGGGATCCGAGAACTGCTGTTATTAACACATCCAGACCCCTCCCAGCGCCTGCACGCACTGAAGCGGGTACTATCTGCTGATGGACTCTCAGTTTAGGCGACATACGGCACACGCGTTTGGCAGGCCTCTGAAGCGGAAGGAGGTCACGACCATCCGCGGCTACACTCAGAGCGACATGAGGCGCTGTTAGGCGCGTTTCCGCCGACTGGTTCGCCGGCGGTAGACCAGAGGGCCATCGTAGCTCAACGAGCGGCTTCACGCTACTCGCGTACCTCTTCGGGCGCAGAGCGAAAGCCGTTCTCCGCCCGGAATTCAGCCACCCGTCGATAAGCTTTCAAATCCCACGGGGAGTTCGACGGGAGGACGCCGTACTGGGTCAACCGTGCAGACAAAATAAAATTAATTTTCTGTACTCTATTCTGACTACAACAATTACCTAAGAATAAAATAATAATATACATATATATTTCCATTCCAGCGAGCTCATAAACCGAAAAACATTTAATCTTTACACAAATACATGGAAACTAATAAATTAACATGTATTTAAATTGCAAGCATTACCTGGTTTTTATTAATAGCAACGGAATCTAAAACGAGATGTTCTTTAAATTTTTTATTGTTATCTTAATTACCTTTAAATAGCCTCCTCTTAATAATAATCACCAGTTAACCTTCCTGTTCGTGGGAAACGCCTTCATAAAGTTAATAAAATTATTTGTTTTATTGTATTAAAAAAATGGACAAATACGAGTCTGATCCACGCACACACGGAGGGTTCTGTACAAACTTGTGCCTAAATAAACTGTCCATCGCCACTGGAATCGATTCTCAAAGTTTATTTGATAGTTTGCAAATGGTGCTAGAATTACGCACTACGCATTTAAGATTATCTTAAGTTTCTAGGTCTGTAAAAATCTAATCGAGTCTCAAATCATAAAAAAAACAAAAATCAATTGTTTTGATGAAAATTTTGAAAAAATGGTATATTTAAAAATGAAAGTAAAAAATTAGCAAGGCCCTTTCTTTTCCTAAAACCCTGTGCCTAAGTACTGGATAAAATATTACCGGTTCTAAAATAAAAAAAGCTAACGTCATGTTACAATTAAAAAGGATTCAATGACTCGATAGTAGAGCAGAAACAAATAAGACAGTTTAATGATGCTGTTTTAAAAGAATTCCAAAACGAAAGCAAATTTCACTAAATTCTACATATTATTCCTAATTGTTAATTTATTACGTTGCTAACGTATTGCTATTATCACATATCAACTTTCATTTCATAGATGATTTATAATTTTTTTATTATTTTATCAATTTTTGAAATTTCACATGACATGTAGGTAGTTAATACCTTTTTTTTCAAAAATAAAAACCTCATATTAATTATGTTGTATTTTATTAAAAAGTACGAATTAATTTAAGTAATACTAATTTACATAATTCTAATTTGTTCAACCGTAAAGTTTATTACAATCACATTTTCCATCATTCTTAGGACAACCGCAGGTCAACTTGCTGCTAGGCCCGCCTTTCTTATATGGTACTTGACCGATGTAGTTTCCCCTGAAAAATATGGAGAACAAGGCTTCAAATAGACCTATATTTCTTGATACTTAATAAAATAAAGTAAATAATTTTTCTTTGCAACTAAACTACACATAAAGACATAGGATACTCACGGTGGTCCATAATTACAAACGACAAAGAACTTCTTCCATTCTCCTTTGTAAGTGTGTGACATAGCGCAACCGACGTATATGGTATCTGACCACACCATCTGAAATAGAAAGTATGGTCAAATCTATGTCATAGATATATTCTATCTTGCCGGAGTATATGCCTATATCTGGCAGATATCCAGGCGACATCTAGCGACAAGATATCCGGAGATCGTATTTGGTTTTTGCGAAAGACGGTCCCCATTTCATGTCATCCACATTTTTATATTTTTTATCATTAATTTCATCACGACGAAGACTTGAACACTTAGAATTGAAGATTTAAAACGCTTGAAATTGGCAGAAATAGCTGCTCCGGCTGGTTGCCATCCCATCAAAAGAGGAAGAAGACAAGATATCCAGAGAATTTTTAGTTGGATAGACTGAAAATGCGGTCACCAAATTACCGGCGGTATTTTTTGTTTCGTGTCTCTATTACCTTTATTTGTGCATGAATTTACGAATCAATTAGAGAAGTTTAATCCTCATCATAACGATTAAACTAACCATGTGTATAGTCACAGTGGAAAAACCCAAATAGAAACTCAATTAGAGTAGCATAAAATTAAAAAAAAAATACGTTACTCCATGTTATATCAGTTTCATGATTTCTTTTCAAATAAATATTTTACTACTGCTTAATGACGTGGTCGTGGTGGTGGTAAATTTAAACTTATAATTCAACAGTAAAAAGCAGTAACAATTGAACTTCTACTTTAGTTTAATAATACCTCCTTTCTAAATCTATTAAAGGCTGTTCAAGTGTGTGATGTAATCATTTAATAGAAATTAATAAACTAAAGTTACATATGTAAAGGCTAACCTGTGTGTAGTGACCAATTTGGTAGTTCTTGGAGCCGTCAAAGTCACTCCTGTTAATCGGGCCGTAAGTGTAGTTGCTATGTTCACTGAACCAAGCTTCGACAGCTGTTTCTGGACTTAGTTGGTAATTGCGGTTAGTGGTAGAGTACCAGTATAAATTCTCACCAGTTCTGAATCTACCGGATGCTGAAAATAAAAGTAAAAAGTTATCAATTCAGTAAATTAACATTTGATCAATTTAAAAGTATGTAAATGTTTATTTATATGAATTATTAATATGAATCATGAATATTATATTTATATTCTTCTTTCCGTCGAGAATAAAAAATATTGTTAACTATGTATTTAAGAAGAAATGAGGAATGTAAATATTATGACATGCTATTATTTTAAATAAAGTTTTAAAAAAATGAGTAATGAGCATATGACTTCTCTTGAAATGCAAGATAAGTCTGGAAAGCAAAATTTTGTTTTAATAAAGAGCAATCCGTAATGAAATATTATAGTAAATGTGGAAATTAAACCAATTATCGTAGTTTCTTGTTAGTTTCAGTTATTAAAATTTGAATGGTAATCATCATGAATCGAGTAGTTAATATTGTTTCCGAAGCTTCTGAATGAAATTAACAATAATAAACAGATATTCTAAATGAACAGAAAACACGCTGTCAATGAAATGAAACAACAAGGTGCGTTCAATGAAAGAATTTTGAGATGCGCTTAAACGGCAATTAGTTCTGCTTTTAAATAATTTCTCTTCTAATCTGTAATATATAACTTTATTTTAAATTCATAATTACTTTTTATGTTTGAATTTCATCTTTTATAATTTATAAATTTGTTAACATTATAGTTAAACAGGTAAATACTTAATATACAAATAATTAAATCTTAAAGACGTGGAGTGGTAAATACTTTCTTAATTATTTTACAATTAAGTTTATTAGCTAGTATTACCGCTATTAAAATGTTTTAAATTTTGTGTTAGTAATTTAGTGTTCATAAGGAAAATCAATTATTAAAGGAGTAGACTCAGATTGATTTTGATACTTCTAGTATTTTTCTAAACTTGACTACATTTTCCAAAAAAAAACGGGTTGCAATCCGGGAATGCCAGCAGAAGTGAAAACTTGAATATTAACGTTGTGAATTTTTGATATTTTGGAATGGTTAGGGAATAATTTTGCACGAATTGCTTTAATTATCACTATAAAAGTAATATCATTTATGTTGTAAAATACAAAATTCATTTATTGCGCTATCGTACACAAATATGACAATTTATGGTCTACTCTCTCTCCGTCTTATGAATTTTCAATCAGGTCGTGTCCTGACGCGGGTTTAACATTTTTTACCCATCACAAAAACAGTGCACAGCGCCGCTAAAGAAGTTTTCACATCAAAATATGTGTGACGCGTTCACTAATGTTTTTTTAAGTTGAGACAGTTAAAATTAAGAATAACAACGCAATAATATGTACTTTAAACAATGCGTCTAGCTGGAATAGGCAAAAAGAAAATTAAACTAATTATGACATATTCAGTTTTCCGTAAATACGTACGATTAAAAATGTAATTAACATAAATAGCAAGTACCATTGTAACTCAAATGGTACTTTACATACATTATAACGAGATTTCGCGAATGAGTAGCAATAGAAGTAATAGAACTCATTGGAAGAATGTTTATATATGTGTATGTATATACCTTATTATTTTTAATATATCTATAAACATACACAAACATACATATATAATGTTATGCCTATTGCCCAGAGGGATAGGCATCTTCACTTACACACACACACACACACACACACACACACGCACACGCGCGCACGCACACACACACACGCAACATAAACATGCATAATCTGTGGTGCAACTAATGAAATGTGTTGTTAGAATTATAGATATAATAGTTCTTATTATTAGTTAACTACTTTCGTTATTAATGTAACGAAAGAAGTTCACTTCATGGATGTTCATGACTTTTGACCTTAATAAGTTTACAGAAGATTACATCGAGTATTCGAGGAGGGACATCTTCCGAGGATATCCTTTCTATGGTACACTTGGTTCCCCGGCTACTAGTACCTGAGATGCAAGTTTCGGTTTTTAGCAGGTACTTATGTAACTACCAAGAGGTGGTATCCGCAGAAGGAGAAACTGGGTAAGCACTATATTTTTTAACTGGTGGAGACATTTGCTCCTCGCGAATACTTACGGACACTCTTATCCGGATTATGCAGTCGGGGGAGCGTGGCTGCGTAGGTTGATGCCTTCACGTATAATTCGTGATCCCACATCTGCAACATAACAAAAATTACGGATCAATAACCTAAAGAAGATAATTTACGCAATAAAAAAACATTGCAGTTGATCTGGAAGCTTTGTATACGATGAAGATTTGTAGTTGGTCTTGTGAATGGCGTATGCAATTGCTGATCAAAAGATTGCGAGAAAAAAGCGTTATTGAGTTTTTCTGACAGCCCAGAATTTGGAAATCGTGGTCTTAACCCTCGGGTTCGCAGCTGTGTTAGATAGACGTCTTATCGGATCATGAGAGCATGCCTTACGGTAGAATTACTTGAAACATGTACCTACATTTAATTACACAATTTTCTGCAATTATAAACATGATTTGATTTAAAAATCTTATGCAACTTTTTAAACGTACAAATATTCAAAGTCAAATCACTTTCTAAATAGGGACCTATGTGCAGCAATGGCATTTAGAGATCTTAATTTTCAATAGCGGTAAAACCCATTATTTTTTTATTTTTTCACGAACTTGTGGACTGTACAAGGTTTTCTACTAAATATATTTTTTCATTCAGAGAACGAATTTTAAATACCTGTTGAATGTACCATAAATATTCAAAACGAAAAATTATATTAGTTTATTTGTACCTAATATTTTTGTAACTCTCATTCTACATACAGTATTTATAAATGGACCTTACCATAGTCTTCATTTCAGCGGCCCCTGGCTGTCTTTTGACTTCACCTTTCGCCACTCGAAGCCGCCGTGAATTGTGTCCATCAACGAATGCACGAATATCTTTAGTGCTACCAGAGATTTCCACTGCAAAATAAATTATATTCGTTAAAAACCAGCTTTTGCCTAAAGCTTTACTTGCCTTAATATATTTTTTACTCCTTTTGCGAACTTTTTTTCTGAATCAAAGACACCCATGTCCTTTGCATTCTCGAGAACGGATATGTAAAATGTCATGCCGATATGCTGTTTATCCGGTTTTCGGATAAACAGTGTATCAGCGCAAAAAATAAACAAATATACAATGGTTTTATATTAATATTATTTACATATTTAACAAAAAAATAATATTTAAATTATAATATAAAAATAGTGAAAAAAAAAATTTTAAAACAAAAGGTAAAGTAACTCAAGTATTTTACGATTATAGACATTTACACAAACTACCTTAAATTAACCTTTAATTTATATAGGTTCACAAAGATATAAATGCATAAAAAGGTTCATAAAGATGTACTTACATATGCATGTTGCAGATATTAGCAAAGTCAAATATAGATAATTAGACTTCATTGTTGTGATTGGTAGAGAGCAACTGTGAAGCGACAATTTCCACATAAAATTTAATAGCGAAACGCTGCGTCTTTAGTTATATACTACAACGTATGTAGTACAAGCGGTGATCAGAACACTTGAATAAGTAGAGTACGGTTCCGTACATCTACATATATAGTTTACTGTCATACTAATATTATTATACTCGTAATGGAGAAAGTAATTTCGCGCTCTTATATATTCAAAAAATGTGCTACTTATTCGATGTACGTCTGTCACTAAACACAATGACTAATATAATTCATAAATACCTAATACTCTCAATTCAGAGATTGATGAATAAATTAATATCAGATCTTAGTGCATATAATTATTTAAAATATTAGTTGGTCGTCATATTAAAATAGAGGTTTTATTTCACTACTAAATTAAATTTTAGAATGACATGTTTCATGTCAAGTGAAGAGAAATCTCTAGAAACATGTGTATGCCTAGTTCGCGCAAATTTGAAGAATGATTAAGCCATCGCATAGTACTTATTTATTTATTTATTAGTATACGGAAAAAGGAACATGTTATCTACAGATAACATTAATATTTAAGCGTGCAGCTTGTACTGTTGTTTGTATCGTGGGAAAATTATGTGGTCCCTTCTCATAATCTAGCAAATGTTCTGACAAAAGTATAAATCATTATCTATGTTTTCCGCTTTGTATAGGTTAGTTTACTTAGTTCGTTTGTTTATATTTTGTACGATCTCGTGCAACTAAATAACTTTATTTTGTACAAAGAATCGTATTCATAAATTGTATTTAATTTTACAGACTTTCATTAAATAAGTAACTTGTTTAAACAATTTAGCAAAATTAATTAAACTTAATTCTTTTCTCAAATCAAACACATTTAGGAAACAAAATAAGATAACATAACTGAATGATCGTCATGATCAGGTTTGTTGTCAGAAACATTTCTTTGAATACCTCTTCTTAAAAAAAAATAAGATGGAGAAATTATCTGTGATATTTGCATTACATAACGTCACTCCTTTTTTTATCTGTATCTAGTAGTATGTGTATCAAGTAAATATTCTGACATGAGTACCTACGTTCTTAGTTATAGCGTCAGATTCTTTAAACCTATTAAAGTACTTAGTGATTAGGTTTATGTAAGCAATATTTGGTTAAGGATTTAACAACAAATTAACTCAGGGATCTCTATAAACTGAAACTTATGAGTAATTGAATTGTTAGTCATAGACAATAGGGAATAAGGTTAAATAACCCTTAAAACTCATATCAAAATACACTCTGTCTGTTGGAAAATTGTAAACGTACACACAAACCACAACTTAATTTCCTCCAGTTAAGCGCACAGACACGCTTCGAATGACGCATATGTTTTAATAAAGCGCATCGTTTTACAAATGGTTTCTTAGTATTCAAAAATGTAACACAGATAATTCTAAGGTTTTTCATTTTATCGTCAACAAAACAGTAAAGTAACATGTAACATAAGGACTAGGGTTGCTAATTGTTATGATAATTAACTTTAAATTATTATTATAATCTTACAAAATTTAAAAACCGGCAGTTTAGTAGCATTAATTTATACAAATGTTATAAAGAGGGAAGACAAGATTGAATTCTACTGGAATTATCTACAGATATACTTACGATGCATTTAAAAAAATTTTTTACTTTATTATTTTTATATTACTACTTTATTAGCCCTAATTTACAAAAGAGATCTTTAATTGACTGCACTGATGGCATAGTGGTTTATGCGGTCAACTAGTCGTTTCCTAATGCGCTGTGTTTGCACGCAACACCATTTGTTTGATTCACAAATTGTACTGATTGTGAGTGTTATTGATGTATTATTCATATATGTAAGTTAGTACAGTCCCCCGCGATATATAATTATGATATATTCCTAGTACGGTAGTTTAGTTTCTGATTACTAAATAAAAAACATTAAAAAAAAATAGGTAATTTAAATTAGGGATGTAAAGATAACCTGATAATAAATAAATGATTAGCACTCTACATGATTTGAAAAACAAATGATTCATTTAAAAAGGTTTTTTTAATAACAGCTTTTATAACTTTTTAATAAAAAAAAATAACATTAGCTCTTTCATTTGATACCCTATTGAGTGGGTTGCTCTAAAATATGTACGACGCCATTTTGTTACGGCGGTCATTTTGGATTAATTATAATACGATTATGTATAATTGTATTGTCATCAGAACTAAAGGCACATTTCAAATTTCAGCCGGGATCGGGAAGTGGTTCAAATTTAACTTGCAAGATTTGATTACAGACAAACATCGGGGCAGGTGAAACTAAATGAATCTTAACACATTCTACAATTCCTCTATTCTTAATATCATCCGCATACACACACACACACACACACACACATTTATACACACACACATACTCAGACGCACACTCGTGCGCACAAACACTCGCACACACACACTTACACGAACACTTGCGCACACACACTCTCTCACATCTATGACGTACACACTGTCATTCTATGGTAGTTCTTTACATCTTTGCAGCTTACCTTACATGTAGTAGTCTGCGCAAAACCAGATTTGGGAGAGGCTGGTAGACTGTCATACAGGTCTGTCCTAGTACGGATGCCAGTCTCTCACATAGCATGCATAGTAATTTGTCTAATGTCTGCTTGTTTTTGTAATGCCTAGTGTAATATTGTACTATGTGAGAGAAACATTAAATTATTATTATTATTATTAAAAAAAAAAAAAAGCTTGTAATATCAAGGATTTTGTCGTCTAAAGTGAAGGTACTCACCTTAATAAAACCGAATGATGTTTCGTTACAGGGTTAGACGGTCAAGAGCTCTATGTTTTTTTAGGTATATCAATATTCTAGTTACTATGGTGCAGGTTTTACTTAGACTGGGATCAGAAAACTGCGATGAGATGTCGTAATTAATTTAAAAAACATGTATGTGTGTTCTTTATTTAACGGATCTGTACAACTAGTAGTTAGTTATGAGGACTGCTTAGCCATAGGTCGCGAGTTCGATTCTAACCTAGGACAAATTATTTTGTGGTAAGCATTGTTTTGTTTAATTTGTTTCGTATCTTGGTGTTATCTATTTAATGTGTTTATACTGAGAAATATATAAGTATAGTTATATAGTTAGTTATAGACAGTCTGGTTAAAAAAAATAACAATAAATATTTTTGGACACCTTACAAACAACGCCATCTACCCTTAAACTAGACAGAGCTTGTACTATGTCAGCTACATTGACTAATAACATACCTATATACTTTTATTTTGTAAATACATACTTACATATTGTATATGAAAAACAACCAAACTCCGTAACAAATATTTGCAGGTCATATAAACATTTGGTCCAACCCGGGAATTGAACCGGAAACCTCAAGCACAGCAGTCGCATACGCTCCCACTGCGCTACCGAGGCAGCCAAATGCAGGCTCTCTCTGGTTTGGTAACATACGGCCGTGTATGAGATGTCTAATATTATTATTAATATCTAGTAAGCCGCAGCTAGAGAACGGAAGTTGTAACTTAGCACTTAGATTTGAAACAGCATTAGGTAAATTGTAAAGATGACTTGGTATTCAACCCACCGCAAAACCAATATTACAATTGATGACGAAATTAAACCGATATATCGTCTTTGTTTAAACTGATTAATAAATGGGAAAGGCATAAGACTCATCAATAGTTAAGATTAACGTCATTTTAAAACTTGAAGAAATAAGAATCGTTAATATTACATTAACATACTTAATATGATATTTGAAATATATTATCCTTTAGCATTTGCATTCAATGCGTCGATAGCTCCTTTCACAATTTAGACACGAAACGCAAAATAAAACAATTTGAACGCAACAAAATTTAATTGTATACTACCTGAGCCTACCCTCAACATTGCGAGGCAAAGCTTGAAAAATAATACGAAACGATTTCAGGATCTGGTTCAAATTTAATTTTTTTATTTAAAAGGTTGTAAATAAAAAAAGAATTATCAAAATATGTTTTCCCAGTCAAAAGTTCTGATGTAAAAACATTTAAAAAATACAGTCAATTTGAGAACCTCCTCTATTTTAGAAGTCGGTTAAAAATCACCTAATTTTACTCTTTATATCACCAGCTATTTATCAGTGAAACTCCCGACATAATCCGTTCTCACAATTTTCAAAATTCCTTTTTTGGTGAAATACTGTACTTATATACTTTCATTTGCATTAAGTGAAAAGTTGTTATTTTGAAATTACAAACAGACATTTCAATTTTATTTATTTGTATAGATATTAAGTTTAAGAAACAAAATAGTATGACTTAATTACATTTAATTATCCTGTTAATGAACCATAAGAAGTTCCCGTACGAATACTGTAATATGTGTCTGATAGAAACTTTAGCATCTAATTGGTAATTCCGCAAATACAAGTAAACACAGGCTCCACTTTCCTGTATCTTTTACATTCCTGTGGTAAAACAATTAATATAAAAGCTTCATTAGCATAATTCGATTATCGTTTCAAAACAATTAGATAGACTCTACTTTCCTGTATCTTTTACATTCCTATGGTAAAACAATTAATATAAAAGCTTCAATAGCATAATTCGATTATCGTTTCAAAACAATTAGATAGGTACCTACCTACTGAACTTGCTGTGTTAGTACATATATGTGTTAGCATTAGACGATACAGGGGAGATAACCCTAGACCCTTTGCAAGGATGACACACAAAATCGTAAAGAGGTTCAGATTTGGTTCGCCCTTACGAGGGGGGCATCTACAAGCCGTACATGAATCTGACGAATTTACAGTCACACTGTACTGTAGGCGAATTTGACATTATTAAATATAATATATTTGAGGTTTCCGGTTCAATTCCCAAATTGGACCAAATGTTTATATGACCTACAAATAATTGTTTCGGAATTTGGGTGTTTTTCATATACAATATGTAAGTATGTATTTACAAAATAAAAGTTTATAGGTATTTTATTAGTCAATGTAGCTAACAAATTAAATGATTAAATGTTATTAGGAGTAGCATTTCAAAATGCTGCCATAATTACGTTCACCATATTGTATTGTTGCACTGTTTGCATTCACAATAAGTATGGGGGGCACTATTCTAAGTTTCTGCTGATGCTTTGCATGAGGTAGAGTAGAGGCACTTTGGCAGGCTATATGATAAAAAAAGAACACCCACCTAATCATGTCGATTGAAACCCAATTTTTGGCAATAAAAAAAGTGACAATCAATCATTAACATCAACAACCCATAATGTCCCACTGCTGGGCTCAGATCTCCTCTCAGGAGATGGTTAAAGTCATACGTCCCCACGCTGGCCAAGTGCGGGTTGGAGACTGGCAAGAATACGTTGTGGCCACATATCTTGTCGTTGGATGTTTCTAAGCCGCCCGAAGGCCACCAACTAAACTTCACGGCTGTTATCGTATGATAACTACCAGGAACGACTGCTTAACGTGACCTCCGAATCACGGAGACGCTCATGGTAACATGTCGCGCCGTCGTTGCTTACCCTCGGTGATTGTTTCTAATCACCGAGTGCAACTGGGCTATAAGTGCCTAATTTATCTCATTTTAAATTGATCTAGATCCTGAAAAAGTGACAACCCTACCGAGTTTCAACTTATGTCTTTCAGGTGACTGTTACGTTAAACAAAACAACAATAACTGATAATGCAATAAATGGTTTACGGAGAATGGATAGCGTGTAACTAATTATGACAAGTGTTGAACGTGCTTTTCACATAAACTCCTATATCTGTATTTATTATATTATTGACTGTTTGTACTCGGATTTGACAGAAAATGTTTTGCTTATAAGCGCTTTGAAGTATTCAGTTAAGTAGGTACCTATTGTATAGCCTAAACGATCATAATCTTTTTTGTATTGCGATTAATGTACATATTATATACTACCTACAATATACCCAGAAATTGAATGATTATTTTAGGCAACAAAAACCCCAGGAATAAGGAAGGAAATATATTTCTTACATTTTCTAATTAAAATATAATACATTTAGTGGGTACTTGTAAGAACAGTAAATACCTACATATAATGAGACGGGCGAGTTTGCTTTTATTAGATTCACTTGTGACGAGGTACGTAAACAAATCTCGGAATTCAATTTTGACCTAGTTGGGACTGTCGCTTGTGCTCTTTGTGTGTGGTATGGATGTTTAGTTAGTACGCATCCATATTTAACACATTAGACTGCTTCGTACTTTGGCTCGCATTCGATATGATTTAAAAAAGACAAGTCCCCCTCTAGGAATGTATCTCGTGTGCCTTGAACTTCATTAATATTCTTGTCCTGTACCTGAAACAAAGAACACCCAGACTCAGAATATCAATTTGTGGATCATATAAGTGTAGTCCAGTGTTGGGATCGTACCAACAGCACTAAGCTCCGCTTAAACCACATCGTCCGTGCAGTCGAAGGTTAAATTATATTAGATACTAGCTGACCTAGTGAACTTAGTACCGCCATATATTTTTTTTCTTCTTCTTTTTTTATATAATTTTCAGATTTTTTTTCCCACAAAATTATGTCCGTCCGATGCTTTAGTTCTAAATCAGTCATAGGATTTCAAAATTGAATATTTTTCGTAAGTTTTCTAATTTGCGGGCCGTCAAAAATACCGGCTTCAATCTTTTTCAGAGCGAGGTGAGGATATTTTTGACAAATGTAAGAAAATCAGATCCCATCTTTATCAAGTGATTTAAGAAACTGTTTCATGATGAACAGTTTTATATGTAATAGAGAAAGGATAATTTTGTCACGACCTACTTATGAATTCTGGACAGTATTTTACTTTCCAGGGTTCATTTTTTCTCTGAAGGACCAGTGCTCTTGTTTAGCTCTACTATCCCAAACACATATAAACAGGTGAACTTAGTGTTAACACTTTGTTGACCAAGAAGAATGTTCATAATTTTTAAATAATCACAAATTTAGTACTTATGGTCATTTTTCTTTCAGTCTTGATGCTAACATTTCTGAAGCTTGTTTAGGAAGGATATAAATCTCTTACAAAATCATCTAACTCTGTTTAGGAAAAGAATTTGGGCTTATTTCACATACTTACAGAATCAGCACCATTTTGTGATGACCTTGGTCCTTCAATGTCTTATTCTAAGGATTCAGATATATTTTTAGGCATTGAAGAGTCAGGTGAACGCTGCAACCGCAACTAATACTTGAGTACAGCCATTTAGCTCGATATTTAGTTTACGATCACTTTCAAAAATAACAGTCTTCGATACGGTTTCGTGGTTTTCGACAAATATTCGGTGTTAATTAAAGGCACCAAATTTACCATTTTTCCAAAAACTTAAATAATCCACACAAGATTTAAACATATGGGAGCCCAAGAATTTCCATTTTTATCTAAGAGCATTCCTAATTACGTATTTTTCACCAACTCTGATATCACTTTTCTGAAATCGTTAAACACATATTCTCCGTGTATATAGCAAAAATTATCTGGATTGTTTAAACAACGTCTTGAACTGCTCGCTCGCAAAACTTTCAGATACTAATCTTAACAAAGTAAAATATGACTGTTATCGATTAATACATACCTACGCTTAAATGTTAAATATCAAAAACAAAGAGACTGCTCAAAAAATTTGAGGGTAGATTTGACAAAACAAATCTTAAATGAACATTATCAACCACAAAATTCGTGGTAATATAAAAAAATAATTAAAAAGTTAAATTTTGTAAACTAGTGTAATGCATCTAAATAAAATTAATAAAAAAAATGATTCCAGCTTTTTCTGTCTTCTATGCTGAGCCCGATTATTAGTTTTTACCAACTGTAAAATTACAGTATGGAAGTATTAAAATATTGAGTATAAATGAGCGTCATCTATCTATCGCTTCATCCGGTCGAATATTACCCAATAACATGGATATGTATTTTTTTCTTTTTGTTACATAAAAACAATAAACGAATCGTGTTCAATTTTTGTTGGAAAAAAAAAATATATATAAATAACAATAATAACAAACGAGCGCCGCGCGTCCCTCACACCGCTGCATAACTAGACGGACACATGAAACGGCACTCGCCCGTTCATTATCGTTATTTATGTTCATTGACGAACGCGTTCCCGATTCGACTCGTGGTGCGGATTTGTGTACCAGTCTACGTCGAACGTATGATTTGTGAACGAGTAATGTGAGTGACTACGGATCCCTATTTTAAAAAATTTTATATCCTATTTTTCCTATCCCTATTTTTTCGGGTCCTTTAAGCGGGTCGTGAAAAAGCATCTCAACAGGCCGCCATAGTGTGGGTCACCATGCTGCATTGTTCTTTTTCGCATTGAGGATGGTGAACACCACTCTTGGATTCTGCTCATGCTTTCCATCAGGCAGGGCAGAGTCATTTAGGCAGCGTAAATATAAAAAAAAAAGCGTGGCCGGACTCCGTTTTAATGAGGAATAGGGGTAACGAAAGCAGACGGGTCCCATGGTTGACTAACGACGCCCTGCTAAAGCCGAGCCCCCTAGTGTTTAAAATAGGAGATTATAAGGTCCAGTAAACTTATTCTCTTGCCAAATAGCAACGAAAGAAATCTCAAGACCGGGTTTTTACAAGGCCATAGATTAAGTTCATTCGATGGTACTTTTCTGCAAAACCAGGCTCCAAAATTATTAAATATTTAAAACTGTCTACAAAGTCCAAGCTTCATATAGTTGCGTTTCGGTTAAAGGCCATATATTAGTTTATCTTTTGACCAAAACCCACTGGTAAAGGTTACAATTTATAAATAAGGAACGATTTTTAGGGGTTTTACCCATAGAATTTATTATATGCTCAGTTTTACCAGTGACGGTTGCTAAATCTTAGTTTAGGATATAAAACTATGTCAAACTCATCTAATCGAAATGATTCAACAACAACAGAGGGGCTGGAATCTGGCATCTGGCAGTCGTCAGCCGGATATAAATTATTATCGTATCTGAGTAAAGTCCTAAGATTCATTAAGTACACGGTGGTAAAAGTTCGAAATAAAGAATAAATCATAGAACGATTCAGACATTATACCTTTAAAGTCGTAGGAATTACCGTAGTTTAGACTTTTACAATTAATAACAGTTACATGAAATGAAAAATCTTATATAGTTTTACACTTTATTCATTCATTTTTTTATTAACAAGTATGTTTTCTCAGGTTTAATTATATTGGAATATTTGTTCCACAGCTTCAAGAAGATTTTTTATCATAATAAATATGTTCAAGTATCATTTTCTGGTTTATTACAATCACAAATTATTCTTAGACATTAAAGACCTACACGTCATATTTATGAGAACAACAAATTCAATAGGTAAATTGTTTGATTTTACGTAAAATATTCGATGATATAACATAACAACTTAAATGTATTTGTCACCGTAAGATTTTAAAAAAACCGTTAGATTATAATCTGAGTACTGAGATTGTAAAGTGTCGAAAGATTCACAACTGTGACATACTGCTTACAATTAATTTAACGTACTATTTTACGTTAGATCATAATGTAGCGAAGTAAAACGCGTCGCGCGCCAAATAGTCAGCAGTCCCTGATTGGTCGGTCTTACATAAGATAGATGTTGTTAGTTATGGCCATAGAGTTAGGTTAGAACTTTTATTAATCAGAAATTCGTTTAACTGTCACAACGATTTTAATGTAACTAATTCTAAAGCTGTTAGGTATTTTCAACACAAAACCTTATATTTTAATAACATACTAAACGAATTAACGTACAAATATGGCGGCTCGGTACATATGTTGTTTAACCAATATGCGCGCATGCCATATCACAATTTGAAGGTTTCACTTCGACAGATTATAATACGTTACTACGTAACTAGAAATAAAAAGTTAAATTGTAAGCAGTATGTTCCAGTTCAAAATCTTTCGACATAAATAATTATCATATTATGAAACGCAAAGTTTAAAAGTTAGTATAATCTTTCGACAGTTTACAATCTAGTAATATATAATTACAATCTAAAAGTAACATATACATTACCAAGCCATCACACTTTTTTACCTACTCTCTCGTATTATATTATCAAGTGTTTATGCGCAAAATAACATTTGTAGCAATTAACAATCTTTCCGCCAAATTGTACTGCGAGGATTTTTTTTTTTTATATTTAATCTGCCAAAATGACTCTGCCCTGCCTGATGGAAAGCATGAGCAGAATCCAAGAGTGGTGGTCACCATCCTNGACTCTGCCCTGCCTGATGGAAAGCATGAGCAGAATCCAAGAGTGGTGGTCACCATCCTCCATGCGAAAAAGAACAATGCAGCATGGTGACCCACACTATGGCGGCCTGGGGGGAAGGGGGATGGTGAGGGGGATAGGGGGCGTTGGATTGGGGTATGGGCCTCCGGCATCCTCACTCACTCGATGAAACACAGCGTAAGCGCTGTTTCACACCGGTTTTCTGTGAGGCCGTGGTATCACTCCGGTCGAGCCGGCCCATTCATGCCGAAGCGAGGCTCTCCCACATGTATCACAGGCCGAGGAGCAAGTTGAACCTTTATTTGCGATAATTTGAATATGGTCGGAAAAAATGGATTAGAGTTAAGTTTCAAATAATATTAGGTATGCGATTAATCAATTTCTTTGATAATGTATATGGAGTGAAATGTGGATAAAAAATATAAGTAATATCCCAGGCACAAATATGGAACGTTTTTATATAACTAGTTCGTCATTGCCGCTCCTCAGAAAATTCTTTAAAAGATTTTTTAAATTGTTGAGCATTCAAGTGACCTATATACTCCTAGCCTTGATGTGGACGAGGAATTAATTTATATAACTAGATATACAAGCCTGATTGCCTGCTAGGCCATATTTAGCTGTTAATAGATATTTTTAGTCTATGAAAGAACTTTTCAGTTGATAGGCGGTTTCATTTTTTAATCGATTGTAAACAAATTGTTTCTGTCACAAACTTGGTCATACAATCGAATAGAATTAAAATGCAAAAAACTGACATGGTCTATGGGTTATTTTTCAAACAGTGTCATTTTTAAATATATTCTAACGTCAATTTTTAACTCTGTATCACAATAAAGTTAATTTCAGTATAAAAAACAGAATAGAAAAAGGAAGAACAACACAAAAAGAAAAAGAAGCGCCAGAGACGACAAGATTTTCATTTAAATTCTTGATTTTCTTTTCTCATTTTTTTACGATAGCATATCTTGGTAGTTGTTCTACCGACAGACCAACTCTTACTAAATATTTACATATGGCAATAAACACTACTGTTGAATTTATTGGATTGTTTTATTTATGTAAGTTAGTAACACATAAAAATGAGCCATTTATTTAATAAACTGTTTATAGTTTGTACTATTACATAGTTACATATTAAATTTGTTTAAAAATTTAAAATCGTATTTAACATTACTAAAATGAAATAAGTGCAATTTTAAATGATAATATCGAAATACGATACCTTTTGTCGATACTATCAATAAAACAACAACTGCGAAGAGATGGTAAATTATTCTAACTATACTAAGGTAGACCCATTCCATTTCTCTTGACATTTTTAATTTTAATTTGTCAATGATGTACAATGGTATTTATTTTGTTTACTTCACACTCATTCATTTCTATTAAATAATCAATATAATTATCGTAATTCATAATTATTGTAACACTGATATGACAAATTTTATTCAGTCCGGGAGTTTGATCACTTTAGAAGAGGTCGTTTGTTCTACTGAACGCAGAATCGGTTATGATCTGGACAAAACGAGTTTTGTTAACACTTACACTAATTCACTGAGACTGGCTTGGCCGCCATCTTGGATACAAAGTGGCAGATCTGAGGAGAGATCTCAACAAGTAGGCCAAATACAAATAACAAGGAATTTGATTGACCGTCACCACTCGAGCTGACTACATGGAACAAGAACACCGCAACGAGACTTAGGATATATTACTAGTGCGGAGTTGTCTCTAAAGGAATAACTAAAGTAATCATGTACGATGTTATTTTTAACTTTTTTGGAAGAATATTACCAAGTTTCTGTTTTCTCCCAAATTTAATCGCTAATTGGTCCGAATTCGTCAGCAAAATCACAAATTTAAAGTAATAATCAGTTGAAATTTTAAGCTATATATATATAGTCTAAGAGCTAGGGCGAAGACTTAAAGAAAAAAATATATGTATGCAACCTAGATACGTTTATTTACATACATTTCGACTAATTTTCCCAAAACCCATGATGGTAGCCAAGCCGGAGTCGGTGATACCTTCTCTTTCATCTGCACGAGACGTTTACGTCACTTTCTATTTGAATAAACACCTGGCACTTACACAAAACACAAACATCCACAGCAACGAAAAATTTTGAATAGAACGAAAATGATTTTGATTTGTAAATTTGTAATTCCCCGATTTAAGTAAGCTTTATCTATGGTAAAGAAAAAATTAACTATTAAAATTACTATTTTTGCTTTTTTAATTACAAGTACCTAGGTACTGTCTTGTGACCTGTCCCTTGCAATGAGTAGCCTGACTCATTATTAGCTATTAAATAATAATAAAAATCAACATAAAAATAATAATATGTAGTTACATTACTATTGACTCCTTCACAATATTCTTTTAAGTCACTACTAATTAACTATACACGATCGGCATCACTGGCCGATTTGTCCGTATTTAGACACTAAAACAACAGGAGGGATGACTCAACGCTACTCGTAACATAAAACAGTATACACAAATAAACATACAATATAACAGGTAAAATACAAAAATAAATGATATCTAAAGTTACAATACAATATGATTTATTTCCTAAGCCTACGACGATGAAATGCGCTTATACGATTTATAAACTCGTTTAGATATGGAATACAAAATGTCACTATATAATTATAATCTCTTCGTCACCGAACAGAATAAACCTAATACCTTTCAAACCCGCATCGGCCGATACGCCCAACGTCCACGTCGGACATGCGGCTGTCAATAAATTATTATTAATGTACTTCGGTTATAATGGTAAAATTCTAGTGTCTCATTAATAAATTAAAACTAAGACGTCGTCAAATCGAAACCTACTTATAGTTATACAAAAGTCTACAAATAAAATCATTTGTAGAGTAAAAAAATAAGAGGGAAATATTATCCACAGTTTGGTGAAGTAATAGGGCAGTTGACACATCAGTCAAATCTGTTACTATTTATCATCTGTCAAAACAGTCACTTTGTACGAAGAATGTACTAAGGAACTTGTGACGTCACTGTTTTAGAATACTTAATATTTCACTGTTTATTTGATTAAAATTTGTAATAGAAATGAAAAGCTGTAATAATTATATTTTCCGAGATGTTTAGTAATATTCGTTTTAATGAAAGAGACGTCGGTATTTATTTACGAAACAGTCAACTACCCTATCGGTGGCGCTAGTGTTCAGTTAGTGCTAGGGCTGTCAGTCCCACTGCCGCTGTGCTCGGCCGCGAGTGCAGGGCGGACGGAGCTGGTCCCTTTGTTGTTCTTCTTAGCAGATTTGCTCAACGTGGCCACCTCCTTCAGCAAGTTCTGTATCTTCGTGTTCATCAAGTTGAATTTAGTCTCGTTCAGGCGTTCCTTGTTTTTCATCTCATTTCGCATGTCTTGCGTGTTGTTCAAATGCTGAGCCTTCAGCTCTGTAATCTAAGACAGGAGTGATTCATAAATACGGGAGTGACAATAGATTATCAAGGTCATTATTATCTCAATAATTATAATCTTACTAAGACTGCTACTATATAGAAAACTGACCTTAGTGAAGGCCTAAAAAAAATATTTTAGTGCACTAAAATAAATCTTGAAGATAACAAATCTGTTTTCAATTTGTTTCTATTTTGCTCACACACTGACAAGGAAATCGAAATAGTCAGATTTAAATTAGAAAAAAAAACTAAAATCATTTGCCATCGCACAAGTCAGAAATAATGTAGGGGAAAATACTTACCAATTTGTCTTTAGATAGAAGTTCATTGTCTTTCTGTTGAACTTTCTTTTGTAAACTTGCAATAGTCTCTTTAAGTTGAGTCATCGCAACAACATGATCAGAACTGTTGGGATCCACTTCACCTGAGGCAACAATTATATTTGATAACATTATTCATACCAGATTATAGATAAATAAATAAAATAAATAAATATATATGTTCAGACATTTTAACACACAACGCCATCTAGTCCCAAACTAAGCAGAGCTTGTATTATGGGTACTAGATAACTGATATTTATACTTATATACTTTTTTTTGTAAATACATATATATTATACATAGATAGATTATTTTTTTTTTATAGTATTTTCTTGTATATACAAATAGGGCAATGTTTCTCACAACATACACATTTATTCCAAAAGGGTAAGTAGAACTGTTTGAAAAGCCCACATTTTATCCACTATAAATGTTACTCCTGCTTTTATATTAGATCTTATGAACATCATCAACACAACTCGACTTATCATATTCTTGTTTATATTTTTTTCTGGTATAGGAAGCAAACGAGCAGAAGTATCGCCTGATGGTAAGCGATTACCGCCGCCCCTGCACCCGCAACACCAGAGGCGTCACAAGTGTGTTGCCGGCCTTTTCAGAAGGAGTATGCTCTCTTCTTGAAGGTTTGAAGGTAGTATTGGCATAATTTGACAAAATTGAATTTTTTATCTTTATGAATTACATTTAAAAAAAAGGCATGATGAAAGTAAGCAATAACCACTAAAATTATGTATTCATCTGATGAAAAATAATTTTATAGTTTGTGAACCCCATGTCCACAAACTATAAAAATATTTTTCTTCAGATTGACTACACGGTTGGCCTAGTGGTTTCAGTGGTCGCCACGCCACTTCCTACTGCGCCAAGTGTGGTGGGTTCAAATCCTACATGGGACAACACTTTGTGTGATCCATAAATTGTTGTTCTAAGTCTGGGTGTTCTTTGAGTCCGTTTCATGTATGTTTGTAAAGATCCCCGCGACACAGGAATGTATATTCCTAATGCGGGAGTTGTCATTAAAAGAAAAAAAAAGAATCGTGTTTATTTTTATTTGTAGAGCGAGATTAATAGTCATTTAACAAAAATAAAACTTCAAAATGCAGCAATCCGCCATGTTAAGTTGAACACCAACCAAAGCGAGTTACGTCACGTGTGTACAAAGGTCACTTTGATTGGATATAATCGACGATAACTTTACTGTTTTCAAGATCTATATTTGACACTGGATGATAAATAATGAGGTCGCGTCTGCGACGTGACGTCACAAACAGACGCCATGATACCACCGAGCGTTCAATTTAAAAATTAAAATTTAAATCGCAATTTATTCCTACTAAAACTTTACTTTTTATAATAAATAAAATAAAACTGTTTTTGACAACAGGAGCTCGGTAGGAGCACCATTAAACAGTTTTTCAAAACTAATCGTCATGCTTTCATAAAATAAAATAAAATGTTTGCTTTGTTTTACCTTTCTTACCTTGCAACGGGTTCATTTTTGATTTCTTCTCTAACGGCTGTGAATCATTAAGTGACGAGTCACTAGCATTGATCGACTTCATCATGTCTGACTTCCGTTTTTCTTTGTGACTACTTTTAGACCTGGAATGTTTAGCAAATTGGTATTACTTTAATAAGTTTTAACAATAATCTTTTTAAAACCTTTTCTGATATAAATAAAATATTTTGTCTATTTATTTAACTTATTATGTATTTAACTGATCAAGAAACAACAAAAGAGCATTTAAATACACGAATCAGCTAAAAGCATCTTCTGACCATAGAGAAGACTTCTTTTTGAATAATAATATTGCAGACTGAAATAAATGAAAAAATACCATGTAAAAGAATAAAAAATCATGTAACGTATGTCTAAGACCATCATCAAATGGCGAGTCAAGTTAAAGGTGACCTTATATTTCTTTCATCTATTAAATTGCTTCAAAATTAACTACTGGATAGTTTTTGTGAAGGCTTTATAGCTGGTAGAAAAATTGTATTTACTTGTGCGCCCGATGTTTATGCTTGTCAGATGAAGAAAGATGTTGTTTTGTTCTGGCGAGTGCTCTTTTAAGTGACTGTGTGCAAAGCCAACATAGTAATTTCCCTTCAACCTGTAACAAAATAGTATTTTTTAACTTTACTATATATTAAGGCAGAAGTTCCTTAAGAAACATGCCATGCCGTTTTTTCATGCCAAATGAACATAAAGCAGGCCTCTCTACTGGCTAAACTTTGCCGTAAAACATTATATTTATGATACTTTTCAAAGCCATGCGGTGCATCATCATTATCATCAGCCTATCGCAGTCCACTGCTGGACATAGCCTTCTTCAATTTTTTTTCAGACATTTTAACATTTGTACGCCACTTGGTTCGATCCTTGAACAGGTAATATTTTGTATTGTATGAAATACCTAAAATGAAATGTTTTGTATCGAAATTTGTTTAATATTAGACAACAAGGTGTTTGTACATTCAGTGAGTCACAGTATCTACGGCATTGAGTGGTTAACATTGAAGGACGACATTAATGCAAAATAATTAGAGCAATTGCTTTGAGACCTTGCTTGACCAAGTTAACTATCATGAATACGATGGTTAGGTGTACCCTACATAATGTATCTTTACATATAATTTCAAAGATTGTAATTGCATTTCTATCATGCCTATTTATTTATGACCAGAACAAACCTTACACAGAATTTTGAAAACAATAACTTTCCTTGCTGGATATTTATTTCTGAACTTCTTGATATCTACCTATCTTGGGGAAAAAATACATGGATTATGGGCTCAGAGCAGACACTACATTTATTATATTTCCTGCATCACAACAATTTACTTTTGACTAATTTTGTTGTGGGTTTCAAGATGCTGTTGAGTCTGGACAACAGGAGCTACTGTGTATATACGTATATTACGGAGTTAACTAGGTTTTTACCGTGGGAGAGCCACGCTTCGGCATGAATGGGCCGGCTCGACCGGAGTGATACCACGGCCTCACAGAAAACCGGTGTGAAACAGCGCTTACGCTGTGTTTCATCGAGTGAGTGAGGATACCGGAGGCCCATACCCCGATCCAACGCTCCCTATCTCCCTCACCATCCCCCTTCCCCCCAGGCCGCCATAGTGTGGGTCACCATGCTGCATTGTTCTTTTTCGCATTGAGGATGGTGACCACCACTCTTGGATTCTGCTCATGCTTTC
>PKRV01001110.1:364953-504882 GCA_003709505.1 Hyphantria cunea | reverse complement strand
TTTAAAAAAAAAAAAAAAAGAAAAAAAAAAAAAGGTTTAAGGTGGCCTCTGGACATACTAAATTAATAATGTTTCGTATTTCCTTAAGAATGTTTAACGGCCAAAGAAGTGGGTACAGGTCAGCTAGTATTTTTTGACTGCTTGTGTAAGGTTTCGGGTTCCATGCCCGGGTCAAACCAAATGTTTGTATGATTTGCAAATATTTGTTTTGAAGTTTGGTAAATGAATCAACGGAATGTATGTACGCGCTTAACTTCCGATCGGCTGCACAAGTTGAATAATTCTTTTTTCTGTGTTCGTTATTGTTAGGATAAGTTTTGTATAGAAGACAATTAAAAAATATCCTTAAAAGTATTTTTTTTCACTACCCGTATTGAAACTGAAGCGAACACAATTAATAAAATAAGTTTTTCAGAAATTTTGTAAATATTTGCGAAAGAAACATTTTAAAATTCGCCATAGATGAACGAAATTTGCCGGATCAGCTAGTTATTTAATAAAAAGACATGAAAACCCCGAAATGGATGTTAAAGACTATTGCCACAATCTTTAACCACATCCATCCCTCACTTTTAAAAAGATAGATGCACCCAATGGATTTTTTGACTAATGATGTGACTGCCTATCGAAGTGGGGAGTAGTCTTCACTCAATTGTAGAATAATATTTTATTTTACTACAAGCGACTGTTGAGAATAATTACGACAATCGATTTTAACGAACGCGTTGTACACCTCTAACATGCTATACCTTTTTACTGTCATCGTGGCGATCGAATGCGCAACGTTGTTTGCACTGCTCACATGTAACGGCTGGCCCATATTTCCGCTCTGAGTTTGCACAGCGCTGGCACTTGTTACCTGATATTAAACAACATTGTTACAAAAACATTTCTCAATTTGGAAATATCACACAAAACAAACAAAGACAACAACTACAAATACCTTCACCAAATTTTTATTAAGGTAATCATGCTTGTTGAATGCTCTCCAAATGGAGCAGTATGAAACTAAAAATTGATAAAATACAAGCTCTGCTTAGTTCGGGACTAGATGGCCTTGTGTGTTAAATGTCCAAAAATATTTATTTATATAGATGAGGAGTGCAGAAAGCTAAAGACATTATTTAATGAATGGTCGAACTGCGAACACAGAACAATCACTAGTAATTAATCAATGAGCAAGACTATTTTGTTTGGTATTTAAGTGTGATTTATCTAAAAACGATATATGTCTATCAACTATCAACAACCCATAATGTCCTACTGCTGGGCTCGGGTCTCCTCTCAGGAGAGGGTTATTAAGGCCATACATCCCCACGCTGGCCAAGTGCAAGTTGGGTAAACATAACATGTATTGAGAATAATACAGGTATATTTATAAGCGGTCTGACTTTTTTGTAGACGCTGCTTAAGTGATTCTACTCTCTTTGATGGAAAGATATTGAGAATAATACAGGTATATTTATAAGCGGTCTGACTATTTTATAGACGCTGCCTAAGTGATTCTACTCTCTTTGATGGAAAGCATGAGTAAAACCATTTTTCCATACAGAACAGGCTGCATCTATTATAGGATTGCAAGGCTGTGAAAGAAATTTGGGGTTTATTGATATGATAAATATTAGGAAAGATACTAGGTTTTTGCAATTTGACTTAACAGCAACTAACGGCTTACATTAGTTGTAAGTACTTATAAAAACATATTATAAAGGGTAAACTTTGTGAGTCTGAGGATAATTTCTGTATCTACTGAGTCGATTTTGACTCTCCATTGTCTCTGTTTTTAACCTATTTCTGTGTATCCATAGTTTATGTTTCACATTCTTATCTGAAGACAGCAAAGCCAAAAGGAAAGGAAATAGTTTTGTTTATGTATGTTTTGTATGATCCACCGTAAAGTACTGAATGAATTTAAATGAATGTGATGCCAATAGATTCCTAATAATGGCACAGGTGACATAACCTGTATTAGTTTTATTAGTGTTAACTAATATGGATTATAGCTCTTCAAACTTTTACTTTTTAAATCATATTTTATAGATCCCTTTTTTTTATACATTTAATACTTGAATTGTCTATTTGGTTAAAATAGATATACATAATATGAGTACAAGTGTTTCTTAGAAGTGATTTATCTATTTTAAATGTAAGGACATTCAAATCACTTCCAAGAACCATTAAGGGTACAGAGCAGAGCTTTAAATTTATTTTGTAAATGATAATAATTCATGACGTAACTTATGGAGGAGAGCGAGCAATTTTTGTTTTTTTTTTTTAATCGAGACTAATATTATAAATTGTACACCAAATTCTCTCCATGTATAGCATGAAGGTATCTTACATGGACATACACTACTCTTTGCCGCGATAACCAACATACACACTGGCCAGTTAGTAATAATAGTTACTAAATTAGATATTATTAATTAGTTTTGTTGTAATCATCATGGAGAAATATACTTTTGTGCTAAATGTTCTTTTTACATTGAAAGTAAAAACCATCAAATTATTAGATCATCAGATATTATTGGTGAATGAATTTTAAACTACACCCTTATTAAAAAAAACTTTACTTGAAATTAAACTAATTTCAGGGTTCCTTACCCAAAGGATAAAATGGGACCCTGTTACTAAAACTCCACTATCCATTTGTCTGTGTCACCATGTTGTATATAATGATTTGTGATAAATAGAAAATTAAAATTTTTACAGGTGATGTATTCCTGTTGCCACTATAATAACAAAGAGTAAAAGACAGAATAAATTATATATTTAAGGAGGCTCCCATACAACAAACGTGATTTTTTACTCCATATATTAATAAATACAACAAGTGGATGTTTCAAATATTCATAGTATATGTTCAATCTAAGAAGGTACTTTTGACAGGTGAAACTGATGTTCCGTTATGACAGAATGCAACCATG
Source organism: Hyphantria cunea (assembly GCA_003709505.1). Taxonomy (NCBI): domain Eukaryota; kingdom Metazoa; phylum Arthropoda; class Insecta; order Lepidoptera; family Erebidae; genus Hyphantria; species Hyphantria cunea. The sequence goes on along the minus strand of PKRV01001110.1, from coordinate 501,955 downwards.
CATATGCAGAATATGCAAACTATTAACTATTGTATTGCATTATGATTGTTGATTGTGTGTAAATAATGATTTTAATTTAATTTTAAGTACTTTTAGTGAAATTTTCTTTAGTTCCATATTTTCAACTTCCACATGCACAAAAATTCAATAAGTTTGAAAACATTTAATTTGCAAACAGGTTATGAACACCTGTTTGTTGCCTAGTAACAGTTTGTTAGTAAACATTTGTTATCAAGATTAGCTGAAGTTTAGTTGTAGTAGTAGAACATTTAAACTTTAGTGGAAATTATGATCAAATGAAATTTATCATCAGTATCAAATTAAATAATATATTATAATAATTATCATTTATGATTTACTTTAGTATTATTAAAACTGCACAGATCACTGTTTATCCAAATGTTTCAAATGTAATATATGTTAAATATGCTCATCGAACTTACCAATAAATGCAGCGATGATGTTGCAGTATTCACAAGCTGTAGGTTTGCCATATGCCTTTACATTGGCTTCACATTTCTTGCAGATAGATGAAGTGTTAGATTTACTAAAAAAAAACAATCATTGGAATTAGATTGACTGGAAATATTCAATATGTATTGATCTATTGATTGAGACTTTTTTCAAACATTTACTACCATTCAAACTTAGATAAAATACCATGTCTCTAAGGGTTTGTAAATAATCAAAAGCATCACAGTGGTAACAGAAGACTTAGATAATTAATCACATATTTGAATAGAAAATGATGAGGCACATACATATAAACAAAACTTGGCAGCTGCCACTTACCTTGTTTGTTGAAACTCAGAACGGCAATAGGTGCACTTAACAACAGGGAATGAGCCACGACATTCCTGAAATACAGCACAATTTACACATAATTACTAATTTTCACTATTTTAACAATAAAATCATGAGGACGGCACTAAACACCTCCAGTATCTTTTAAACACAAAACTCTGATATTAGCAGTATTTATTGAGGTTTTGCAAAATTTACGAACCTTGCAAAGTTGTTCCCCAGTTGATAATTCCTCGAAAGGATGTCTTGAAAAACAACGCGAACATGCAAAAAGTGGTGTAGAAGCTGTGTTACTCATTGTAATTAATATTAAATAGAACTGTATAGTAATATAAAACTTCAATACGGAACGTACTGGATTTAAATAATTATACGTTTGAGTCAATAACTTAACAACTGTTGATGAAAAATGGCTTCCAATATATAGCAAGCAAATAAATATGGCGTTAACGATGGTGAAGTCTGAAGTGAACAGTCAATTAAGAAATGTCTGTTAGATTTAGTTGAGTGTTGCAAAAAAATACCATTTTCAGTGTGGCAAGTGTCTATCAAAATTAACACAATTCTCGTTGTCTCTCTTCATCTCTAGCTTCATATTGAATCTTAAATTCTTCTAGTAGTTGATTTCTTTCCTTTTGGTTTAAACATAATATATCACGGTTGTAATATCTGAGGACCCTTATAGACGTGACTCCATTTTTGTGTAAAGTCTCGACATCCTTTTATTGATAAATAAATCGATGAGATCTGGAGTTTTCTTAGGGTCCGATGGCCAGTAAGTTGGCTCTTCTGTTGATATTACATTTGCCTCTTTTTCGTTGCTAAACGGGAGCCCCAGAATATATTTTGGGAATTCCAGCATTCCAACACAGTACATCTCTCATCGAGTGTGTGGAAGAAATCGGTAAACATTTGTTCTTTCAAACGATGTCGTGGGGGACAGTACACTCCAGCTTGCGGCGTGGATGTGTGCATGCGTTAGATTTGGTATAACTTGGAATACCACCGGAATACCGAGAGGGGCGTTCGACGGTCGATGCCGTGATGCGCCTGAGGGCCGTGACCGTAGAGGCGGTGAGCTGTGGCGGCGTGGTGTTGGCGGTATCTCTGGACTTCGCCAACGCCTTTAATAGTCTGCCATTCAGTTGCATCAGGGAAGCACTCCAGTAACACGGGGTACCAGAGTACCTGAGGCGGCTAATGGCAGACTATTTGGAGGAGCGTACCGTCGTGTACGAGGATCGAGATGGCGCCTTGAGACGGCGACCCATGTCGTGCGGCGTTCCGCAGGGGTCTGTCCTAGGACCACTCCTGTGGAACGTGGGGTACGATTGGGTCCTTCGAGAACGTCTCCCCTCCGGGCTGGGCGTAGTTTGTTACGCCGATGACACATTGGTCACAGCCCGAGGGGCGAACTTCCAGGAGGCGGCGTGCCTGGCCACCAGGGGAGTCTCTGTGGTGGTCGGGCGCATCGAGGCGCTGGGCTTGCGGGTGGTCCTGAACAAGACGGAGGCCCTGCTATTCCATGGGCCCCGTCGCGGGCCGCCCCCCAGTGCCTCCATAGTGGTCAACTCGGTCCTCGTACCGGTTCGTGCGCCTAGGCCGGAACACCCCCGTGGGATTTGGAAGCAGAAGTGCTCGCCGAAGTTTATCGACGAGAGGCTGAATTCCAGGCGGAGAGTGGCATGCGCCCTCCACCCGAGGAGGTACGCGAGTGTGTGAGTTCGGTGGTCGTCGCGGCTGGAGACTCCACGTGCTGGCTTCGCCACCATGGAGGCGCTCCAGCCCGTCATCCTCGAGTGGGCAGGGCGGCAGCACGGGACCCTTTCCTTCCGACTGACGCAGGTGCTTTCCGGGCACGGTTGCTTCGGGAAGTACCTGCACTCGGTCGCGCGGAGGGAATTGAGTCCCACCTGCCACCACTGCGACTGCAGTGAGGCCTCGGCCCGGCACACGCTGGCGGTGTTGCCCGCTTGGGCGCCGCAGCGTCGGGCCCTCATGCAGTCATCGGAGAATATCTCTCGCTGCCGGCCGTCGTACGCTCCATGGCCGGCGGCGAGAGCAGTTTTACCGCGGTCGCGACCTTCTGCGAGGAAGTCATCTTGCAGAAGGAAGTGGCGGAGAAGGCCCGGGAGGACGATCTCTACTCGGACCCTATCCACCGCCGGTGAACCGGGCGGTGGAGGCGCGCCTACCAGCGCCTCATACCGCCCTGAGTGTGGCCGCGGATGGGCGGGACGAGTTTTCCCCCCCATCCACTTCACAGGCCACCCGCGAGGAGGGGCGACGTTACGCGTGTGCCGTACGTCGCCTTATTTGAGAGTATACAAAAAGGTGTATAACGTGGCATCTTATGTTTTCCTTAACTATCACAGCAGCTGCAGCATGAGGTGTTCCATCTGGATGGTAGGTATACTATACATTGCACCCATTAAAATTAACAGCTTTTTGATCAGTCATAAGCGTTTTAGAAACTAATAATACATCCAATTTGTTGTAGTCTATGAATAATTCTAGTTCTGGTTTATACGGAGATAGACCATTAACGTTCCATGCCGCAATTCGACATTCGTATGAGTCATATTAAAAAGGCGACCTAAAATAAGGCGACGTGGCCATACTTTTAGAAGAAATTTAGTCCTCTTTAGCTTGTGGTATACCAGTAGTCAGGTCTATTAATCACCGCCTGATGCTCGTCATTGCTGCTCATTTTGCACTATCCGGGGGCACGCGTAAGTTGGGCCAAGGAGTAGGCAGTAAATCCTACGGATGCGAGTCACGAAACCTCCCCCTGTTATTATATATATTACATTAAAATAAAATAATTTCATTTCGACTTTTAAAACCTTTTACAAATAGGTAGACCTATAAGGTCCATATTCCAAAAAGGGTTAGAGTACATAATGTACACGGGTATACCCTGTCTCAAGAAACAGTTTCTTTAGACGCGGCAGCGCGACACAGCGCTGCAGTCATGCTTGGGAATGCTGCGAGCCTTTACGACTGGATATTTTAAAAACACGTAATCGGGCTAGATGGATTCCTGGTAGTATCTAAAATTGAACAATTCATTCATATGGCTCTCTACAAGATCGACCCATCTTCTAAGAAGGCAGAGATCATATGAAACAGACTATTTTTTTTACCAGACTGCCTTTCGCAGTCGCAGGGTAAAAAAAATAGTCTGTTATGTTTTTCGAGTTAAGGACGGTTGTTTTTCGAGCGTATGTATGTATGCATATATATTTCCTTGGCACGCCCTAGAGCCTGAACGGCTCGTATTTTGATGTGAATTGTGTCACTAGATTGGTCTTAGTAGTGAGAGTCACCGTGAGTATATCAAAATTAAAAAAAGAAAATAAATTAAGGAGTTTTGAGCAGAAAAGTAATATAAAAAAAATGCATCAAGTGTGGCATCAAAATAAATAATTTTTAGCGGTGATTACGATTATATATGTATTTATATAGCTTCTAAGTTTTATATATGATATTGACGCAGTTAATTATTATTTTTTAATAATTCATTACTTTCTTTGTTCTTATTTTAATAAAATAATTAGGTTTATTCCCGAACATTATTCTAAAATATATTTTGGTAGGATACGTTGATAATTAATGAGCGCTGCTGTTTGTTATTAAAATATTACAAGGAAGAAAAATAATTATAGGCTGGTAACTTTCAATTGTTGTCTTCTAAATATTTTGTGTTGGTTTTAGCGAGTGTTTATTTTATAATTTTATTATAAAATTCTGATCAGATCAATGTCATTATTATATTTTAAGACAGAGGGCTATCTTATCTTTTATCAAAATGGCGATACCACCTTTCCCTTCACAAGATTTGGCTAAATTGGTTCTAGGTAGGCTAAATATTTGGCGGGAACAGCTATCGCTAATAACGGACGGGATGATCGCTACTCATGTTCTTTGTTTTGTGTTGTAGGATATTTGGCAGAGGAGCAACTTATGACAGCCTATGATGAGTTTCTGCAAGCGAGTCCTTATTTAGACGCATATAGAAATGAGTATGACAGGATATTCATGACATCATTAAAAAACATTTTAGCAGAATACAGGGCTGTAAAAATATATGGTTAGTATATTTAAACAAAATAGATCCATTTGTTAAGCTATAGACTCTTACTTACATGTTAAGTCAAAGCGGATACTTTAAACTTGATTTGTTTAATTTGGAGCAAAGCACCAAAGTTCCTATTAATTTGTCATAAACATCACTTCTAAAAATACAGCAATAAGTGTGCTCTCTCGCTTAAAATTGATTTGCAAGTTAATAATTTCTTAGAAAATAGGAGTTAAAACATTTCTAAACAAGCAAGATAACTGTCTTCAATGAGCCATACCACAGCCTCACAGAAAACCGGTGTGAAACAGCACTTGCCCTATGTTTCACCGAGTGAGTGAGGATACCGGAGGCCCATATACCAAACCCTACACTCATCCTTCTCCCTATCCGCCTCCCCACCTCTCGAAGACCAGCAACACACGTGTAATGCCTTTGGTGTTGTGGGTGTCCTTGGGCTGCGGTAAACTCTTACCATCAGACAATACGTCTGCTCATTTGCCACTGTACCAATAATCAAAAAACTACTACTATTCAGTGTACTAAATATGCATTATGATACAATTTCAGTGGAAACTTGTAAACCGTTTTTACTCCGGAAAAAAATGCTGCAGTGTTCAAATCTGTTGGATGTGGTGAAGCTGTTAATAAATTACATAGATGTCAACAAACTTCATTCACAGGATAGCATCAATGATAGAATAAGGTAATATGTTGTTTTTATTTAGTATTATAAAGAGGGAAAGTATGTGAAGTTGAAGAAGGTAAACTCTTGATCTATGAAATTGATTTTGAAAATTCCCTGTAGAAAGCCACATTATTTGTGTCATAGGCTGTTTATCGAAGTTCATAATTCTTAAACTTAAAAACATAAAAAAAAAGCATTTGAACAAAATGTGAGCAACAGCTAGTTAGAATGTGTTAGTTTGTTTAGGTTATACATATCAGTGTATTTATAAATATGAAACAAAATTTGAATCTGAAATGTTGACTTAATCTGTACTAATATTATAAAGAGGTAAAGTTTCTAGCTTTGTTTGTAAGGTTGTAAGGAGTAATCTTCAGAAGTCCTGATCTGATCCTGAAAGTTCTGTCACTGACACAAAGTGACAGTATTCAGGAGCGACATAGGCCATATTTTATTGTGTACCAAAAGCTTTAGTTAAAAGTAGTAGTGTTAATCAAGTTGAAGAAGAGGGGTGGTTAACGCCCAAGGAAGTGGGCACGGGTCGGCTAGTTCTCAAATGAAATAGTTCAAAATCTTTTTTGCTTGTGCTATATGTGCTTTTGTACAATAGAAGTATTGAAAAAAAGCCAAGATTTAATTAATAACAGCAGTTTGTTAATAACCTATAATAAAGTGACATTTTAATTCTTTATCAGTAACCTTTTAGTTAGTTATAAGTGGATTTATTTTAGCCAAGTTGAAGTTACTCCGTATTTAGATGAATAACATGAATATCATTGTTTTTGTAAAAGCAATTATTGTTCATTCAAATTCCAATACTGTTAATTTTATCAATGTCTTATGTATGTCTATTGGGAAACAAAAGTCGTAAAACTTGTTTTTTACTATTCTTCAAGCAATGAATTTAAATCTTGTAAGTCAATTTATATTATAAACAAATTTAACCAATAATATTTCTATATGTTTAATTAATGCCCTACATAGGTACTACTAATGCCCATAACAGCTTCATATAACGTGATAGACACAGAAATGGCCTGTTACAGACCTAACCTTACCTAGTTCTGTCAAATTAGGAACTTGGCTATTGCATGACCTTCCACCCAAGTTTTTTTCTAGACTCCATTATACACATTGAAAATGAAGTCCTGCTCCAGGCATTGTGTGTGGCCAATGTTTGTCAATGGCCAGGTTTTGTATCAAATGTGTGCGGCTAATATTTGCACAATGCCAGGTTTTGTGACAATTGTGCATGGACAATATTTGCTAATTGCCAGGTATTGTGGCAAATATGTATAACCAATATTTGTCAGTTAATCTGTAGCCAGGAAACTATTTAAAGAAATACCATACCTAATAATAGATATAATAATAATAATAAAATTGTTGTTTTCAGTGTGTCAAAGCAAAATATGTCCGGAGGCTCAAAAGTAAATGTTTGCGAAGTATGTGCCTCATTGAACCTGGTGGGCTGTGTGTGTCAAAGTAAGCAGAACAGGCCTATTGTTCATCACGGCCATGTGGAGACTAGCAGCAAAGAGAATTCTCTGGAAGCTACTGCACTGGAAGACTTACCTGGTATTTATATAACACCTGTGTACTAGTCAGCCAGCTTAGTCATCTGTTTCATATGTCGCAAACATGATATGCTTACATTGTTTGTATTCTTTAGTGTGACTTATTGTTAATCTTTAAGTTTTCAAATTGTCTACAAAATCATAAGTTTTGCTTTTTGTTAGTACAGTTTAATCTGATTTATTTTTGAATTTTTAAATTTGAATAAGTTTAAAAATTTCTGATTTCATAAAGCAGAAGGTTCTATGTTCACTGAATGTTTTTCAAACAATCGGCAATTGATATTCTATAGAGGGCTTAAATAGTTTTTGAATATGATATTTTTTTGTGTTACAGGAAACCAAGTTACTAATAGGAAAAAACAAATTATAGTTGTAGAAAAAGACTCCAGAGTGGAGTCCAATTCAGATGTAAGTTATAATACAAAACAATTTGCAACATGTAACAATAGCAATAATGGACTCAACTGCAACCAAAACTCAGTAATGAAACCCAACGAAAATGTTTTGCTTAATCTTAGTAGCATAGTAAGTATATACTCATCCATACATCTATACAAATTATTCAAATTGGAGTGTCTGTCTGTTTGTTCTGACTAATTTCTGGTATGGCTGGATTTTTGACGGGACTTTCACTGGCAGATAAATGATGATATAAGGAGTAGCTTAAGCTCCTTTTTTAGACTAGCTTCGACCCGCGGCGTTATCTGCGGTTGACGTAATACCGCGGATAACATCGCGGGGTTCGACTATTGACGTTATGAATGCAAATGTTACTTCGTTTATAACTCTTTCACATTCTTTCAAAATATTTGTTAAATTGTTAAATAATTTCTTCTACACTATCAGCCAGTAACATAGGCTACTAATGACAGTGATATCTAACGCGGTTGGAGCCCCGAACAAAGTCTAATTTGTAATCAGCTTTAAACAAGCAATTCTTATATAACCTGAATCACTAAAATAGCTCCAATGATTTTCATGAAATTTAGTATGCAGGGGGTTTCGGGGGCACCCCTCCTTTTGTCGCAGTCCCCCGCTGGCATGCCGTGTTCAGGACTGGCGCGTCGTTTTGATTGAGGAGACTAGTTCGGATCACCACATCATCACATTCGGTTTGAGGTCTCCTTTCCCATGGGTCATGCGCTAGCCATACCGGCTCCACCTGAGCTACGTTGGGCGTTTAGGCGTTTAGATCGGGAGGTCCTCCTAGAAGCCGCCATTGTACAGGCCTGGGCCCCTGCGTCAGAAGGGGCATTTATTTTTTTTTCTTTTTTTTTTTTACATCTCCCGCATTAGGAATATAAATTCCTGTGTCACGGGGATCTTTACAAACATACATGTAACGGACACAAGGTACACCCAGACTCAGAACAACAATTTATGGATCACATAAAGTGTTGTCCCATGTAGGATTTGAACCCACAACACATGGCGCAGTAGGAAGTGGTGTGGCGACCACTGAAACCACTAGGCCAACCGTTTAGCCTGTCAATGTAGATGTCGAGGCAGAATGGTTCCGGGAGGCAAAGGCCCGTGTCTGCGATGCGGCGATGCCTAGGGTTCAACCCGATACTGCGGAGGCAACCCTGAGGGTCACGGTCGGGGTTGCCCAAGTTGTCGAACGAATCCGGCGGCTGGGTCTCGAGGTGGCTCTGCACAAATCTGAGGCTTTGTTCTTTCATGGGCCTTGTAGTAAGCCACCTGATCGACTCAGCCTCATAGTAGGAGGCACCCGCATCGGCATCGAGCTCTCTATGAGGTATTTGGGGCTCGTACTTGACGGCCCACGGGACTTCGGATATCACTTCCGAAGTCGGGTCCCCAAGTTGGTTGGCGCAGCGGGTGAATTAGCACGATTGTTGCCAAACATGAGAGGGCCCGATGACCAGGGTCCAGCGGTCCATGACCCTTTATGGGGCCCTGATCATAAGGGGCTACTGCACGATCTCCGTTGAGGCGGCCAGTCTCCTGGATGGAACTCCACCATGGTATCTGGAGGCGAGAGCCCTTGCGGCTCTTTACCAGTGGCGCAAGGAGGCACGGCAGTTGGGAAGGAGTCCTGAGACTCGAGAAATCGATGATCAGAAATCCCAACACCGCCCGGTTCTCGTTGAGGATTGGAAGGAACGACTTGGGCAACCGAGCGCTGGGCACGCCTTAATTGCGGCGGTAAGATCCGTTATGCAGGATTGGCTTGAGAGGCGTCACGAGACCCTCTCATACCGGCTGACACAGGTGATCACTGGAAAAGGATGCTTTGGAGATCACCTGTGTCCAATCCACAAGGAGCCAACGCCGGAGTGCCACCATTGCGATGGCCAGAACGTGACACGGCGCCTCACACGCTAGCAGAATGTCCGGCGTGGGAGGAGCCGAAGCGATCTCATGGCGGCCATCGGGGTGGGGATTCTCTCGCTCGGTAATATGATTGCGGTCATGTTGCGGAGCGAGAGCGCGTAGCACTCCGCCTTTCTTTCTGCGAGCAAGTTATGCTTGCAAAGACAGCGGAGCGGGACCGGGAGAGGTTTAGAACTAGATTAGAATTTGTGATAGAAATGAAAAGCTGTAATAATTATATTTTCCTAGAAGTTTTGTTATATTTGTTTTAATGAAGGAGACATCGGTATTTATTTACGATACAGTCAACTATCCTATTATATGTATATTATTATAATGCATACACCGGTTAAAGTACCGTAGCCGACAAAGAACCTTTGTAGTATAAAAGCAGATGAATTTTTTGGACTTGCTAGAAAGCAATTAATTATGACCACCGTACTTGTTAGGTGAAAAACCGATTAAGGAGGGACAGGCTCCGCCACACAGACTCGTCAGTATCGGTCGGTAATACCATTTGCGTTATCTGTTTTAACTAATGTAGCTATGAAGTGACACACTGCTTTGATAATAACGACCCAAAGAACCTCTATTGCGCGATGCGGGATTGGTAGCTTCTTCGTGCACTACGTTACTCCGTAGTTTAGTGTATCTTCGGTGGATGGCGTAGTCATATATTTTATGTTGACCCTGTATGTGAAAGTCGCCACAGATGTATTTACGACGGAATTGTTAACCATTGTGTGACCATGCTCTCCTACGCAAATCTGATAAGGATACGGCACGTGCTGCGAGTGAGCAAGAGAGATGGGTCAATAAGGTATCCATTGTATAGCGATGTCTCGCTTTCTACGACTCCAGATGTGTAGTGAGATGGTGAGATACGTTGCAACGTGTTAGTGAGTGAGATAGCTCAGGAACAGGTGGGAACGTATACTGAACATTCGATTTTATGTTTTATGAATACGAATTTTAGGTGGACCAGGTAGATTATACTCATTAACAAAATGGGATTAGGTGCAGGCTAATCTCGTAAAATAACTAATGCTCGTATCTGTTCTATTAAATGCGACTCATCGTTATTAGATAGTTTTTTATGGAGAAGGCTATAAGCGATATATGATCCTAGAGGAGCGGAGTGTCAATGAGAAATTCTACAAACCCGGGTTAAAACTATTCGTTATAAGAGCTTCTATTGCATACGTATACGAATGTAAGAAATAATTGTTCTTTAAAAGTCTAAAAAAGATCCACTACAGCAAATGTGTATTTATTAAGGTTGGCTCATTAAACCCTTTTATGATAAACTAATTTGATTATGCTGTGTGAACATCACGCTGCAGGCAATAGGAGACGCGACGAGGTGTGCGGGACAGTCAGTAGTACATACCATTCCAAGTAGCTATTTAGTTTCTTAGCGTTCTTACAACTTACTGTAATTTATAATACGAATACTAAGTAAATAAAAATTAGACTTAATACGCTATGAATATTTTATGCAGTGTCCCATATAAGATTTAATGAAATGTAAGTCTGTTTGGTTCATAATATTTTTGAAGTGAAACTTCTTTAGGCGAATGAGGGTAAGATTTTACAAATGTAACGTCACGCAAGTATGCAACGGAAGTGTCGAAAAAGAGAGAGAGAGCGATCGAGACCGATTGAGAGAGAGAGTAAGACAGGGCGAACGTAGCATGAAGCAACTAGCGATGGAGTGAGAGTAGGGAGCAAGCAAGTGAGAAAGATCGACAGAAAAAGTGAGATAGAGCGATTTTCGTATCACGCACAGTGCCATGGAGCGAGAGGTGGGAGAGAAATATAGTGAGAAAGATTGAACAAGAGAGACAATAAGAGATATTGAGAAATAATACATGCTATATTGGTTTGTGTATTCGTTTACTAGTTAATTATTAGAACTTAAGATGGCAAATTTGTCGCATAACGTCATTTGAAGTAAACGCAGATTTTTCATCTATTTACAATATTATTAGGATTTATGCAGTCTATAAACAGTGAGTTAAATTTATAAATAAACTATGAATAATATTTTGTGATAATTTTAAAGTCGTCCTATACTAAGCAGTTACTCGAAGTAATATATCTGTTATCTTTTTGTTTATTTACAATTTTTAGGCTAATTGGTTTGAAGGTAGTTTTAATATTTACAAATAACGTTCCATTTCAACTTGCTACCCGTCATTTAACCCGTGCTGTGCTAAACTTTTAAGCGGTTCGCGAAATCTTTTGGTAGTAGTCACAGAGAAACAAATTTTTTTCGTATTAAAATGTAATTATATCTTTTAATATGCACATGATTGTAATCGCTATGAAATTTGTCATGTAATTAACTACGTAATTTATTAAGAAATACATATAGGAGAAATCATGTGATATATTTGTATGTCGTGATTTTTTCACACATTGATGTCAACATTTCCATTCATAATATAAAATATATAACTTCTACACATACACTAGCACCTATTAACTATTACACATGTATATAAGCACTTAAAACATAATTCATTAGCTTTCAAAACACAAAACTATCACAATAAAACAAATATTTCCATTTAACGATAAATAAATCCCGCTAACTCGGCGGACCGCGAGCGTCATACCGACGCGTCGGCACCTGTTCGCGTGACGTAATTAATTGCAATTATTGCTATTGGTCGCTATTGATTTATGAGCGGTTATAAGCACAGTCGAGTCGAAATGCACAAAACGTAAATATGAATGTGAAATTAATATTTTCAATTTTTTAAAAAAAAGATACCAAACTCACGATATCATTATTTGGTTATTCCTTATTGTATTTTTGGTTAAAGAGAATCATTTATTACGAGGTAATTATGCAATAATATCCATTGCTGATATTTTTTTCGTAAAATAATAATCACAAAAGTAGTTTTAGATTTGTATAAATATAGACAAGACTGATAAATTAGTTCGCCAAAGAAGTTTCACTTCTGACATGTGTACTTTGTACGCACGCACTTTTTTTTTGTCTACGTCTTCGCTGGCGTAATGTTTTAAATTATTTTTTGTCCACGGCGATTCGAGTTTAACTTTAAATAGTTGACGTGGAAATGCACCAAAAAACTTTAATTTCGGTTTATCGGGGCAGGGCCATACAAGAAGTAATATTATATACTTGTCGACTCGGCAAACATCGCGCCATTTTTTTTTCAAAATTTTCGAAAAACTTGTTTTTATTTTTTATGCTCGCCTCGTTTCTTTTTTTTTTGTTTCTTGTCGCTAGTATAGGCGTGGTCTAAAAATGTTGCATACTTCCGGTTATACTATAACAAACATATAAGAAAAGAACTATCCAATTTGATGCAGTCAATCGGAAGTCATGCGCGTACATACATTTTTGTGATTTTATTTTATTTTTATAGATTCATTTTTATAACATTTGTTTACAATTGTCAATACTCACGATGAACTCCAAAATCATCTAACCGATTTTTAAGGTTTTTCTATTTATGCTTTGCTGATGTGCCTAAGCTCAGTTAACATCACGTTTAGACCAATAGTTGCGTGGATCAACAAGCATATATATTTTAGTTTTTGTATGACCTTGGTCGAGTTGCGAATAAATCGGATATGAAACTTTGGTATCTTTGTCTCAGTTCTGTTTCTGCATCTTTGTCTGACGGACTTCGTTCTATTCGTTTGAACCCGTTTTTTTAGGTATACATTTATTTCATAAAATTTATGATTATAATTTAACTAAATTTATATATATTTTTAACTGGATTAATTTATATTTGATTCTATTGTTCTTATTATTTTATTAATTTGTGATTTCTTATTATTTTAATAACTGTAATAATTTGTATGGGTCTGAGATACCTGAAAATAAAGATACTTTATAATTATTTATAACTACTTTTGAATACTACACATTGCAGCGATACCAAATAAATTTGGGAAAAAAAATATACTTTGTTAAAAAAATTGTGTTAAATTTCTAGTTTTATTTATGGAAATATGTTATATGTAGTATGTTTTATGAATTTCTTATAGGTAAAACCTGCCGATACACCAGAATGCAGAGAGAAGATCGAAGAGTTCAATAATATTTTGAATAAAGTTTGTAATAACAAATCAATAAAAGATGCGAGTGTGTTTGGTATACCCGAGTCTGAATCTTTGGGCGGGAGGGTGTCAAATTCAACCTATCAAAACTTTTCGTCTGGAATTATCGGTAGGTAACAAAAAAGATGTTTTACTATTTTGACTGCCTCGGTGGCCCAGCGGTAGCGTATGCGACTGCTGTTCCTGAGGTCTCGGGTTCGATTCCCGGGTCGGATCAAATGTTTGTGTGATCTGCAAATATTTGTTTCGGAGTTTGGGTGTTTCTATGTATGATATGTATGTATTTACAAAAAAAAAGTATTTATGTATTTATATTAGTTGTTTAGTACCCATAACACAAGCTCTGCTTAGTTTGGGACTAGATGGCGTTGTGTGTTAGATGTCGGAAATATTTATTTATTTATTTATTTATTTATACATAATCTCATTTAAATCATTTTTTTATTTCCTTGTAGGGAATGAAAGTATGAATGTTCCAGTACCTGATTCAAGCACGTCCGACAACTCAAACAATGGACAGTATGTATTTCATAACATTAAATTATATGTTTCTGTTTTTAATAAGAATGTGATATTTTTAGTAGATAAGTAACTTATTGACTAAGTAAAGCTGGTTTAGTTCATTTTTTAAATTACTTTTCAGGACACTAAACAAGGAAAACTCAACAGGTAACAGTAACAATCAAGGTGGTGATTCGAGAGTTGCCAATGAACATTTAGAGTCACAACCAAGTAAAACTTATTCATATCCTGCAATAAAACCAAAATCTAATGATCATAAAATTAAAATTATATCTGACATTAAAGTAGACGGTTCGTTTCCGACGATGAGCAATGCCACTTCAACACCATTAATGCAAACAATTGTCATCAACGGTACACCAGCTTATAAACCGAAGCTTCCTGTAGCTAATAATAACTACACGAAAGATGAAATCATGGCTATGCCGACCATTATTGTTGTTCCAACATCAGGTAATAACTTGTCATACTAAATTGTGTTTAATAACTTATTAAAGTGAAAATTTGTCACATCGTATGTTTTTGTTACAGCTCCTTCATCACAAATGACACAAAGACAGCATGTGATATTACAAAAACAAAAGAAATTAAAAACAAAAATCACATCATCAAAAAGCGTACTTGAGCCTCTTGTCATTGATGTCTCGTCCAGTCCAGTTGTACCAGCAGAGGAAAATTCCAGACAGCCAAGTGTAAGTGTACAAGGCTCTGGAATAGAAACTGGTTTAGTAAGAACAGTGGATGGTATGAAGAATGCTTCGGTACCAAAAGACAATACCATATCAGATTCAACTCAAACAAATACTCCACAAGTCCTACCACCTCTACGGAAATCGTCATCCACACCTCGCAGAAATTCACATATTCGTGTATTAGATTTTGCTACTCCTAGAAGAATATTACATGAAACTATACAAGAGACAGTCCCTCAGGAAACTGATGCTAAGTCTGATGACGTTCTTGTTACTGGAAGTCCTAATATAGTGTTTCCGGCAACAACTAATTCTAATATTATTGATATGAGTTGCCTTAAAATCCACAAAATAGAAACTTGCCATATAAGTAACAAAAATGTCAATAAACCTAAAAAAAGTAATTGGGATGCGGATCTCCGTGCTCTATTAATACCTAACGAAGAAAGAACTCAAACAGTAGTAAGAAGACCAAAAAAGAATTATAAGAAAAAAACAGTACAAACAAACAAAAATGTGTGTCAAGAAAAGGAAACTAATGAAAATTCAGAAACAAAGAAGGTACGGATCAAAAGGAAAACTTCTCCGAAAGAGAAGAAATCAAAACGGAAAAAATTAGAGGAAGAAGAAGAGCAATATAATGATACGGTACAGGCTAATGAAACTAACGTTACAGTTAAACCTACCTTTAATATTGTGACTACCGACAAACAGAGTACAGCCCAAGAGAGCGCAAAAACGAGTGAGAGTCAAAACCAGTCGAGTAATGAGGAAGTTCGTGAAACTCCAGAAATCGAAAGAATATCGTTGCAGAATGAAATAGGTGCAAGATTAAATATTTCCGATTTCTTAGAAACTCCATATAAGCAAGCCATGTATGATATTCAAATGGAGACGCCAAAGTTTTTGGGATGTGTTCTACCAGATGAACCAATATCAGATATTAAAATCATGAACATCCCCACTCCTCGATTTTTTGATACACCGAAACCGATGCAAGCAACACCGTCTTATTCATCGCGCGCTACAGATTATTCTAGTGGGGGCTCTTATTATAAGCCTGATGAACAAGATTATTTGAGAATACCTGATTTAGAATGCCACGTTAGCTCTTCTAAAGAAATATCCAATATCGAATTATCAAAAGAAATAGATAATAACAGTAAGAAACATTCGAGACCTGTCAGAAAATGCACTAAAAATGTTTCATACAAAGCCCATGCAGCAAAAAGCAAGGTGTCAGACGACAAATTGGAAATTGCTACTTCATGTAGCGATACAGTAAGTATTAATAGTTCATTCGATCATGGTAAAGAAAATGTGAAAACTCCTAAAACGCCCAAAGAAAATAAATCGAAATCACTTTTGAAATCTGAATGCAAAATGAAAACAGAATCAAAAAAGAAACGAAGATCTCCTATGAAAAAAGATAGACCAAACACTTTTATGAAAATTAAGCCAAGGCGACTGACACCAACTAAAGATAATAAAAGGACAAGAAGAAAATCGGCGGTGTCGGTAATAAATTCAACGAGATCACAAGTTGAAAAGAAAACAACTGGCAAAGGCAAAACTGTGCATATTACTCCTGCAGTGACATCTGCCCCTACTAAATCACGGCGGAAATCATCTACACCGAGAAAACTACACTGTACCAAACAATTTAACTCCGAAAGTTCAGTAGATTCTCCAGAGAATGTAGTTAATGCTAAGACAGTTATTAAGGATCAGGTTTTTGATACTTCACAAGGTCAAGACTCTGACACAGAACAATTGGCACTGCGTTGGTCTGACGATGGTTCACAAGATGCTAAACAACTGGCAAATGCTAAACTCAAAGTTAGCGAATGTGAAGATATCTCCAAAATTAAAGAATATATAGAATCGTCTCATGTATATAAAACTTCCTATATTGAGGGCAAAGGTACCTTACAGGTGGACTTAATCAAAAGAGGGTTTGACGCTGAAACGGCAAAAATTATCGAACGAGATTTGCTCGATACACCTGATTCGGAGCAAAATCGTAATTTGTATTGTCAAATTCCTGCGATTGAGCAACATGTAGCTTCTGCTGAAAAAACAACAGATGAAGGTACAGGTCTTCCTGCAACTGATTTAAACGAGCAGGAAGAAGTGACAGAAGAAGAAGATTTGGAACTATCTACTTATGAATGCAATGAAGAAAGCAATAATTATATAATTTGTGCTAGTGAGTCCAAAGACACTCCACCAGGGAACTCTATGACTTTAAAAGACGCGTGGTGTATGGAGATTTGCATAGATGACGGTGAACCTATTAGATTAAAAGCAACATCTTTTATTACCTTATTTGATGTTGCTCCACAAACTGTAGAAACGTATTATTCCTTCGAAGAAACAGACCTGGCTGTTTCTTCTATTTCAAATCTAGACCCACTGTATACTCCACTCAAAGATCGCAGAACACAATGTTATGAAATCTTTGATTCTACATTGACTAGTTTAGATACTCCATTAAAATTGAGCAGCCCAAAAGGAATTATACATAAAACTACTGAAATAGAAATAGTTGTTGAAGAAGAAAAAATTGAGACAAAAGATAAGAAAAGGAAACGAATGCAAATTAGTAGCAGTTCGGACGATTCTTTGAATGAGACCAAAAAAACAAAACCGGAAGCTCAGTATTTGTTGAATTCAACTAATATACAGAATATTGATATTGAATCAGTATTAAAGAAACTGCACGGTCCGGAGGGAACTTCGTAGGAAGACACTATATTATTAACTGGAAGTGTTAAGATAAAGTGTTGTTATAAGATTAAATATCTATGTGTAAAACACACAATAATGATCTTCATTATGATTGTACAGTTATATTTTAGGTTTGTATAATTTTATTTATGATTGTGTGCCAGACACAACAATAGTTGACCATGTTTTCACAATAAAAGAATATTGATATATTATAAAAGATTGTGCTGATTTCACACATTTTTACCACCTGACTATGGCTAAGCCAAACGGAAGGGTAATAGTTTTAGTATCTATATATAGCATCTCAATTGTCTGCATTGAGTGTGGGGGATTCGCAATCAGACAGATTCGAGTAACTTTGGTAGTTTCATATATAAAAATATACTTATCAGTACTAATATTATAAATTGGAAAGTTACTTTGCTTGATACGCTTTCGCGGCTTAACCGCTGTATCGATTTCAATGAGATTTGGTATGGAGATTTTTACAACAACAACCCATAATGTCCCACTGCTGGGCTCGGGTCTCCTCTCAGGAGAGGGTTAAGGCCATTCGTCCCCACGCTGGCCAAGTGCGGGTTGGGGACTGGCAAGAATACGTTGTGGCTACGTAAATCTTGCCGTTGGATGTTTTTAAGCCGCCCGAAGGCCTCCAACTAAGCTTCACGACTGTTATCGTATGATAACAACCGGGACCGACTGCTTAACGTGACCTCCGAATCACGGAGACGCTCATGGTAACATGCCACCAGCGGTCACCCATCCAGGTACTGACCGCGCCATCGTTGCTTATCCTCGATGATTGTCTCTAATCACCGAGTGCAACTGGGCTATGAGCGCCACTGGATGGAGCTTTTTGTATTTTTATTATTATATATTGCACTGCTAAAATAACTACTCTGGCGGAAAGCAAAGGCAGATAGATTCCAAGAGTGATGATTTCTATATGTAGGTGGTCCACAACACACCAGTGATGCTTCTGCATCATTGGAACTCCGGTCTCGCACTTATCAGCAACACGCGCCAGCACGTACGCTATCATTTTACGTTGATCCCCCGCGCGAGGGTGGCGCCGCCTTCGAGCCGGCCCTACCGTGCTGAAGTCAGCATGGCTCAACTACCTTGAGACACTTTGCCATTGATTCTTGAGAAAAGACAGGCTATTTTTTTCCGCGATAGCGGACAAATATGCCGTCGGAGCCAAAGCTAGTCTGGTATAAATTCATTTTTCATTCCTGGCTAAATAATTTTATTTTCATACAAAACTAATACTTTTATTTTACTGTTGAACGGAACATGAAATTCAATAAGATTAATAGAATTATGCCAATCGTAGCAGCTGCTTTTGAATACGCATTTGGAAACACTATTTTACATATAATAATACCTAATAAAATTACCTATACATTTGTCTGGTACAATTTAAATATGTCACGAACATATTCTATTTTTTTATGTGTAAAACTACTAGATATCCAGAGACGCAACAAACTGTATAACGAAAACTACTTATGAAAATAAAGTTTTTGACTTACGAAGGAACCAGCAATTAGCAAGTTAAATTTTACAGCAAAGACAAAATAATAGACTGCATGATCATATACGATGCATTATGCAGAAACAATAATTCGTCCAGAAAATGAATCGTTGCATAATGTAATTTCCGAATATAATCACACATGCCGAGGGGCGAAGGGACGAACTGGTTAACTGTTCAAATTAGCATTACTAATAATGGATACGAAGCAAGCAGTGCCACGATTGTCTATAATTGCGATATCTAATTGAACAATAGTTAAAATAATAATTTATGCTCTTGATTCAGGCCACAGGTCCAAAACTTAAAAAGGTGCGTTAGGTGACCTAAAAAATGTTACATCGGGTGCCCCGTCCCTATATGTCTAATTCAACCATTTCTGAATTAATCTAACTAAGCCCCTTGATGTGTTACTCTTCATCTCTTAGTTGTTTCATCATCATCAAAATCCTCATCATATATAAAACTGAAGAGTTTGTTTGCTTGCACAGGAACTACTTCGATTTGAAAAATTATTTCAGTGCTAGATAGCACATTCATCGAGAATGGCATCACGCTAAGACCGTTAGGAGGTTAGGATGCTACGACCAATGAAAGTTTCAAAATCGGGTTTTTCCCTTTGGAGAGGTTTCCCTACCTAGTCTATCTAATTTCTATCTTAGTGAGATTTGAAATCTAAACATATAAAAACCCAAACCAATGCCTTGGCTACGTATTAAAGTTTTTTTTTTTTGATTGTTAATTGTATTTAATTTTTTTTATATCCACTACAGATTTTGCTGGCGTGCCTGAGATAGAATAGTTAACATCACGCTTAGATCAATCATTATTGAGAAGAGACGCAGATGAAGTTGCGTGAGTTAGCTTGTAATTCTATAAGTTCAAGACAACTTTATCGGTTGAGGTCATTGAACAAATTTTATAAGTTTGGGACACGTCTAGATATACCTGTTTAGGCGAGGTTTCATCTATACAATGATGTAATCATTTGTGTTCTCTAGAGATTAAGATTTTTCAACCAAAAATATGCACAAATAAGGAAACGCCAATGAAATATGCATAGTAGGTATTTATATGGCCGAGTATTTTATTGTTTTTTGAATGCTGATGCAGCGATGTCTGGTTATGACCGAAGCCTTTATCTGATGTATTTTGTTATTTAAGAATCCTTTTTTCAGTAAGCCATAAGGCTGTAATAATTATGATCAGTACCAGAAAATATTTCTTTGTTTATTTCTTTTTAAAAAGACAACTCCCGTATTAGGAATATACATCCTGTGTCACGAAGGACTTTACAAACATACATGAAACGGACACAAAGTACACCCAGACTTAGAACAACAATTTATGGATCATACAAAGTGTTGTCCCATGTAGGATTTGAACCCACAACACTTGGTACAGTAGGAAGCGGTGTGGCGACCACTTAAACCACTAGGCCAACCGTGCAGTCGATATTACTTGCTTGCCAAGTAGGTTCATACTTCTTACCAAGTTGCTTGTTATACAAAGGGCGGTAACGTATGAATAGTATTATTGAGCAAATGGAACTTTACAACAGACATGATGACTAATTTTGATAAACTGTTTTATTATATTCGGAAATTCTTGTCAAAAACAATTATATTTCTACAAAATATAAGTTTTAGTACGAAAAAATGCGATTTAAATTTTAAGTTTAATATTTACGCCAAAACGTTTGGTGGTGTTATGTGTATGTAATTGTGCATAAAGTAATAAATAAATAAAAAATAAAATCTTCGTCGATTATATGTAAACAAAATGACGTGTACAGAAACGTGACGAAACTCACTCTGATTGGTGTTCAACTAAACATGGCGGATTGTTGTATTTTGTTGTGTTACTTTTATTAATTAGCTTAATAGATTAATATCTCGCTCTAAATATGAAAATAAATATGATTTTTATACGCTATGAACTCCATTTCCTCAGATAATTACATAATTTTAGTGGTTCTTGGTTACTGTCGTCTTGCCTATTGACATAAAAGGTAAACCTATTGCGGTGAACGTTGACAGACTCAAAAAAGCTTTCATTGATCACCCAGACTATTGCCCAAAAACTGTCAAAGCCGATCAACCACCCGCTCAGCATCTGTGCCTGAACCTCCGACAACGGCCCCCGCATTGCAAAAGTCAACAACCCAAGATAATTTAATTACAACTGAAGAACCTTATACTACATGCTCAGGCAGACCAAGTCAGATTGAAGTATATTTATTATCAAATGATTTAAATCAGTTAAATGTGATTTACATAATGTTTCTTGTTTCACAAACGTCGAAATAGTCCTGTCAGAAAGAATCTGTCTGAGGCGCTCGCCTTGTCACCCTATTAACCACGATTTTATGTTATTGTATACTGTGAAGTTTTCTCACCAACTTTGTATTGTTTAGTAATTATACAACTACAGTGATTGATGTCTGTGTATCACATGATTCTAAGTAGAGTAACAATCTCAAAGTTTTCGAGTTTAGGAACATTCCCCAAAAGATATACGAAGCTTTCCTCCCTTACACTACTTTGTAGGATTCGGGCTGCATGGATGGCGCAGTAGTTTAAACGATCCCCTTAGCGCTTTAGTGTTGTAGGTTCGGTCCGCACATTTGACAATACTTTGTGAGATTCATAAAATGTTGTTCTTAGTTCCTTGTGTCCGGTTCATGTTTGTTTGTAAAGGCTGTATATTAGACACAGGATATATTTCTAATGTCTTCATTCCTAAAAAAAGAAAAAACATAGATAGAACAATTACATTGTGTAGAAATTATAGGTGCTTATAAGGATATTTTTTTATATTTTAATATTTTTGAAAACGTAGAGTCGTATACTTCAAAGTCATGCTATTTCCTTTAAACGTTCATGTTTGTAATAAGGCTATTACGAAAGGATAACATAAAACACTGTAATGGCGACAATATAAGTTGGCATAACCTAGACCAAAATACACAGTAGTGTCGGTACCGAGTCCGGGAAGGGGTGTTTGCGAAGTGGGTCACGGATACAAGCTCCTGACACAAATAGCTACGTCGCATCTAACCACGTGGCCTCGCGTTACGTCTCAAATACTGTCAATGTGCAAACTTATCTATATAGGGCATAGGTATGTATA
This sequence comes from Hyphantria cunea, assembly GCA_003709505.1. NCBI lineage: Eukaryota > Metazoa > Arthropoda > Insecta > Lepidoptera > Erebidae > Hyphantria > Hyphantria cunea. Next base: position 479,745 of record PKRV01001110.1, on the reverse strand, counting down.
AATGTACTTCTGTAGTTCCTACATATATAATATGTGAATCTACATGTACTAGTACATAAGCTGCTTAATGCAGGTGTGCTTGATATAATGATTATGGTCACAATTATTTTTCAAGCTTTTGTTTTGAATTTAATCGGCTAAAGAACGTACGTTCTTAACTAAGACTAACGTCTCAGTGTATAATAAACTACTTAACATATTGATAACATCTGTTCCCATTACAATATACTTTCTTTGTTTAACAACTGAATTCTGAATACCCTTCAGTGTTTCTACATATAAAGCATATAATAGTGTATTTTGTGTAATATATACCAGCACCAGTCGTGACTAAGATTATTTACAGTATTCTTTGTTCAATTTCAGTTTTATATATAAGAGAAAGCCGTAAAATAAGTTGTGCAAGGGGGTGGTGTCGTGGATTTAGTGACGGCTAGTAATTCCGCAGGCAGTTCGGGTATAAATGATTGCGGGTGATTTTACACCACCCCACTCGCCCCCAGCCACCCAGTGTCTAACCCACCGTGGAGCCACCCAAAGTGCAGCGCCGACGCGACGTCGCTCCGGACAATCTGCGTGCTCTGCTTATTTTCACCCGTAATTTCTTTTACGGAAATTGCCTTTATAAAGAAAAGAATTTAGTTTTGGAGGTAAGCTCAAATGAAAAGGATAACTGCTTTGAATTAAATATATTTTCGTTAAATAAAAGTCCTAGACAGGATACTGACAGACAATTACGTAATGTTTATGAACCTTATTCAACATTATCAAGGAGATCGTTTTTTGTTTTTGCGAAAGACGGTGCCCATTTCATGTCATCCACATTTTTTTATATTTTTTATCATTAATTCCATCACGACGAAGACTTGAAGACTCGAAGACTTAGAATTGAATACTTGACATTGGCAGAAATAGCTGATCCGGCTGATTGCCATATCATCAAAAGAAGAAGAAGAACATTATCAAGGAATGTTTAATAATTGCTGGTAACATGTAATAGTACCTAAGTAACTCTGTGTATGTTGGAACTTTGCTTTAATTTAGAATCGAATAGAATAGAATAGAATACACTTTATTGTATAAAAGATATAACAGTTTACATAAATATATAGTTTACATAATACATCAATTGAATTACCGTGTACAAATGGCGGCCTTATCGCTAAAAAGCAATTTCTTCCAGACAAACTTATTACATTCATGATAGAAATAATACATACATAAATAAATATACAATATCTTTTTTCTGATTTGAATGATTCTCCTAAGTTATTGTCACTAGAATACAAAGTTTAAGAAAAAATAACTGCTTACTTTAAATTTCATATAAGAAATCGTATTTTGGGTTTCTAATAAAATTGTACATACGTATAAAGGATATACGTTTAAAACAGTATCTATTCACTTCTGGTGTAAGGGGCACTTACCTTTAATCTTAAGGCACTGCATTACGAACAGCAATTTGGCATTGTGTTAGAGTAACACCATCTTATGTAGAGCACAGGAAGAGGTAGATGCTTGTAAAAACCTTCCAGAACTTTATCATACTCGCAACTTAGTTCTTAACTTGAGTTATCTGCGGTTCATGTGTTTGTAAAATGAAAAGCACTTGGATAAAAAATGTTATACTGTTTTTATTGTACATCAAACATTTGGTTTAATGGTAAAGGACGACCAAAGAAAAAATGGATGGACTGCATAAAAGAGGATATGGCTAGGAAGTGAAGCACTGACGCCTGATAGAGGAGAATGGAAAAGGAAAATTCATTGCACGACCCCGAATAAAGTTTTTAATGGTGAAGATGATGATCACCTAATTGCCATTTGTATGCCGATTTATAGAGCCTGGTCCCCTTTTTAAATTAAATGTTATATATTATTATCTACTTATAAAGAACAGATATAAGATCATTATGTATTAGATACTATAAATCTATAAATACATCAGATTACAATATTAAGCACATAGTCATTTTAAATAATGGGATATAATATTCGGTCACTCAAGGTCAAATAAAGTAGATAGCGGTATCCATTGTGCAAATCTGTATATTCCGATCTACGGGCGGGCGCAGAGCCAACTGGGTCGAGCTTTCTGAAATTTTCAACTACTTCAGTTAGTCTGGCAATAATCATAGTAGATGCAATAACATTTGCATTATCAAAATAATTATTACAATCGTTTTTTTAACATTCTGTTGGTACAAGCTTATCGCTTTTATAGTTATGAGTTGTTTTAAAAACTAGATACTAAGTAGAGCCTGCTTAGGAACATAGGCTAGTGCCGCTGACCAACGGAGAGCCCGGCGACATCGTAAGTGACAAGTATTACCTTAAGTGTGTCAATTGGTGGCTCGATGTGCGTGGTCCCCTCTCCCCACCCTTTGGTGGGTAGAGCGTGGGGCAGGTTGTCGGATCGATACCCGACGTCTGGCCCACGACCTCGCCTTTCTTACCACCTTCCTAAATACTAATTACGTGCTTTGACACAGGCTGCACCGGCTCGTGCCGAATGAAAGGAGCCATGGATGGCAACGTGAGCGTTATTAACGTTACCGCGATGTTCTAGCGTGTTTGTTTTTGGTAACGTTGGTGAAATGTTTACGTGTTGAATGCGCATAAGACACATTAAAGCACAGAAAATTAGTATAAACGCTTTTATTTATAACATATGCAGTGTATGTCGTTGTAAATTCATAAATTAATGCTAAGTCTCGCGGCACAGGTATTAAGTAGATATCTTTAAATTGTCTTGCAAACCTAGGCAAAACATCGGGATTAGGTATTTAATTTCTATTTTCTGATCGGGAATGATTCCCGAACACATTTAAATTTTATATATGACGCTAAAGTTCAAAAGTAATTCAGTTTAAATAGAATACAGTGAAACGGAAGAAATCTATAGTTTATTTCATAAAATTATTTTTCCCGTCGTGGAAGTAATGCTGTCATGCATTTTGTATTTTAGTTAAAGGCCACACGAATATACCTGGTTTTAGTAGAGCATTGCCGCTTTTCTAAGCCGGATAATATAAAGGAAACAAGATTAAAAATGTATTCCCCACACGTGGGCCATAACGCGATTTATCGGTGCAGGGACATGTCGTGACTGGGGTAGGTACATTCTACAAAATGTATCTACATGATATGTGTCATTATGTGGAAGTCTATTATGTACATACCTACATTTGACGAGTAAACAGATTGAAATATTAAAAACATCAGCTTACAGTCTTTAGTGTAATAATAATAATTTTATTTTAGATTTAGCAGAATGATGTTTTGTTTCACATTGAAAAGGTGTTGCTAAAAGGTATGTAGGGTTATGTAGTAAATCTTATAAATAATATAATATGAAAACGTTTATATGTACTATAATTTTAAATTTTCGGAAGCTTATTACAAAATGACACTTTTAAGTAGAAAGTTGAGGCATTGAGTTAAAATTTCGTGCCGACTCAACCGGAGGGATACCATAGCCTCACCGAAAACCTAACTAATTGCGCTGTGTTTCACCGGGCGAGTGAGGATAGCGGAGGCATATATTCGATCCTCCCCATCCCTCAAGGCCGGCAACGCACTTGTGACGCCTCTGGTGTTGCGGGTATCCATTGGAGGCGGTAATCGCTTACCATCAAAAAAATATTGAAGTAACAACACAATCATTGAATAAAGACATGGAAACTCATTCGTTGCTTGTAAATGTACACTTATGCACCTGTGCACTCGTGTGATAAAAGAATATACTTACTTACTGAGGTAAAATAAAAATAAATAGTTATTTCAAAATATTTTGGTAAGCTACTCCAACTACATATATAACGCTAATTAAAAGAAATCAGTAACATTCTCTACATTTTATAACAATATGTTTTATCAAAGCATAAATAGCAATAGGTAGCAGAAATAGGTACTTTACAATTTGAACGACACATATAACTGAATGTGATGCAATTTGTACAAAAATCAATAACGTACATATATACCTACCAAACAAAATGGAGACGAAATTCATTACCATTATATGCAGCAGGAGCGTGGTTTCGTCCAGAAACTCGATGCATCTTTGGGTGTGAGCGAGACACTTGCCACCCCACACTTTCGGCAGCCACCCCGCCCGCCGGGAGGGGGTAATGGACGCATGAGGCTCCTCGGCCGTGCAGCGCTAGCTAGCTCTTTATACCGGCTTGCACGCGTGCACTTGCAACTTTCTTTGACGTCCCTTTGTTGTGGATTCCAATTTTGGAATGCAGAGAAACATTGTCAATATTGGTTTTTATTTATGTACGTGCATTTGCACTCCGTTTTATCTAATCAAACTGTCATTTTTTAATTATAATTTATTACGTCACGGATTTATTATGATATGATATTTTCATTAAATCTGTTTTTTATGAAATATGAAAGTTGATCATTTTGTTTTTGTCCGATTGTTTATTTTGCTTTGTCTACAGAACTATGAAATGTTGCGTGTGGGTATGTTGTGTGGGGTATTGATTTACAAAATGTATTTTAATGTAAGCTCAGAAAACATTCACCATGCATTTAAATTTCCAACGTAACGTAAAAGGTAGGTATGTAATTTTGCTTCTTTAGTTTTATGCGTTCTTTTATATATAAGGCAGCGCCTTTAATCATGCAAATTTTCCGAGATGGTGGGAGGCGCCCTCTGCAACTGAAACTGAAACTTGAACAGCCACCCTCTTGGAAGGTCGTTCAAACTTCTTAGAAGAAATGAATCTGCTGCATTGAAAGTTGAAACACTTTCATTTTGTTTTGTGTTTAATTGTTATAGAGATATTTCTTCTGCGTGTGGAAGTATTACCATAATTAAAGCATGTATTTATTTGTTTTATAAGAACATTTTAAATCTACCATAGTGGACTTCCGCGCCGCACTGTTTTTATGTTTTCTCATGTCTACGAATTTATCCAAAAATAAAAAAATGCATAGCCATTTTGGTCCGAACCCAAATTATGTTTAAATTAGTAAATAGTTAACTACCAACAAGATACTTTTAATTGTAAAATTGCATTTCAGACAGCTGAAGCACGTTTCATATCACGACTCAAATAATACGTTGAGGAGATACACTTATAACTAGGATAAGCTCCATTGCTAGTTAATTAAATTAGAAATGTGCAGTAATTAGCAATGGCTACATGCTAAAAACAAAACATTTTAATTATCACTGCATGATGAGGCGGGCATGAAAGGGCACATTGGGTGGGTGCACTATCGATCTCCTTTGAATTAGTGTGCGGATCGGTCGTCGTCTTTGTGTGGCGGCCGTCCTCAGGCAAACAGACCAAAACAAGCGAGCCTCCACAACGAACGGGGTTCACCCGCCGACCGATCGCTTGTCGTTACCTTGTTCCGTAGTGTAAGTCTCGTGGTACAGGGACCTTCCCAATTATTTCAAATATATATTGCGAATATTGGGAGGAGAAGGCTTTGTGCAGTGGTACCTATGTAAATTTCATAGTCTTGTCTGAGTCGTTTGTGGTAAGAGCGACAAATAAGAACAGCTTTATTTACTTTTTGGTATTTTGTGCTTTAAAATTCTTGTTTTTAAAGACACAATATAGTGTAGTGTATATATTTGTGTAGTCTGTTTGACCTTTAAGAATTCCATTTTATAGGTACTGCTCGAGAGGATTCAATCTGAAAAAGGAAATGAAGTAGATATAGCGCTGATCATAAGAGTAGCTTCCCAGACGTGTTCTCGATTCACTTCATATTTTACAGAGATGTTTGTTTTTTTTTGTTGGATTATAAACATTGAATTTGAAATTATAAAAAGAGAATTAAAGTTAGTAAAATTTGATGAAAAATCTTAACGATTGACTGTGATCGTTTTGTATGGTCTTCATTTTCGTATGCGGTTCGACTTTAGAGTTTACTAGCTGAACCGGCAAACGTTGTTTTGCCATAAAAGTATATATTTAGGGGTATGAAAAATAGATGATGGTCGATTCTCAAACCTACCTGATATGAACACAAAAACTAATTTACTGTCATTATAATTTGTTAAGGCATAATGAGCAGGTATGAGAGGGGAAGAGAGGACCTTATCCACCAGTGGAGTGCGATAGGCTGTTGATGATGATCGAGGCTTAGGCCTACTGTCGCCCACGCTGATCAAAGGGGTTGGTGAAAAGTTTGTTTTAAGATTCTCCTCTAAAGCAGGACATCAACGACGTGTTTTTTGGGATGAATAAGATTGGTGACATTTCGCACGCTTAAACCGTTACACAACGGACCTTTTTAGATTTGGTCGTATTAGTATAATATATAACAGGTAAATAATGGCAACATTTAAGATATTCGTTACATTTCATATACAGTAACAAAACATTAAAGATAACTAAATACATTTGTGTGAGGCGGTCTCACGTGCAGCTGCGACATAATTCGTCGCCCGGGCGCCGTACACCGTAGTTACACCAATTTGCTTGTACAAATATACACAGCGCTGTAGATTTGACAACCTGATTAGGTGCTTGTTATAATACCTTGTTTAATTGGATATTTGCTGTAATATAACCAGCGCATTGCTATTTTTATGGTACGAATACTCTATCTATTGGTTTAAACTTTACCCCGTACTAAGTACATAATATTTTAGTTGCCTACGGTGAAGCCAAAGGAAAGGTTAATCATTTTGACAGTTTATTTATGTATTTTCCACCGTAGAGCCAAAAATCCTGAATTTTAATGCATAAGGTGTCAATAGATTCGTAATAATGGCCGGGTGTCATAGGTTAAATTCAATTGAAAGGGTTTTATGTAGTCGGGTTATACTTTTAAACTTTTTATTGTCATTCATTTATTTCTGTTTATTGTTGAATAATTCGATTTTGTATCGATATTAAATTTCTACTAATATTTTTATCATATTATTTTATTTTCCTTTATGTTTTATTATACTATACTACTACTACTATACTATACACAGAAGTATAAAAAAATATGCACGAAAATAAACTAATTTGCTTAAGTCATTTTTAAGATTCATAGCAGGTAATACGTGTAGGTACAGATAAATTTTGGATTTATTTAATAGGCATAGTAATATTTTCTTTGTATGAGTGTATTCTTCTAAACTTTTATACGAAATAAAACCAATTCTTATGTTTTCTTTATCCTCTCCTTAGTTCAGCGAATGTTACAGCAAGTCACAAGTCAGTTAATGTGTTGCATATTTTTTTATACTCACGATCATCACAAAACCTTAACCATTTATAAGCAAAATCGCATAAGACTGGGTATAAGCTGGAATTAGGTAGCTAAATTAATGTGCGAAGCTTGCTTCGGCTACTACACGTATTCTGTTTCAAATGTGAAAGCCAAATAAGTACATAATTATGTAACGGAAAGATACGAGGCGCACAGCGTCCATCTATTGAATTAGTAAAGTCTGTCAAAGTGCATCGCTGAGGCACAAAGGTCGTTGCGTGGGAAATAGGGGGAGGTGCGGGCGTGCCTCCCTCGCCTCAGTCTCGGGGGTTTGCACGTACTGAGCTCCGGCACCAGAAATTTGTTATGACGCATTGGGTTTTGTCTACCCTTTTAATAAAGATTGTATTACGGACTAAGGTAATTAAATGCTTTCTCTTCGTTGCGCTAAGTGAGCGCGTGAGTTTTCCATTTCGGAAGATAAAATTCAAATGTTATACTACAACGAGTTGTAGTAGAGAGCTTTTGTTTGTATTTAGTCAGGTTTGGTTAGCTTATTTTGCGATATAGGTAATGGTAGTTTTGTTTTGAGAGAGAGGAAGTCTGCCTGTTACCACGGTCAGTATGATTCGATCGAAACATCAGACAATTCAATAGTCTGTAATAGTAATCTCATTCATTCTCGTCTGTTAATAATCCACCTTTCAATACTAATATTACAAATTCGAAAGTAACTCTGTTTGTCTGTTACGCTGTTACGACTAAACCGTTGCACTGATTTCAATGAGATACATATTTCGATTATTGAGGAAGGACATGGCTACTCCTTAGCACGATAACCGACGTACACGCGGAGAGATACGTGTAGACTGTGTTTGTGTGTATGTGTGTGTATATGATACAAAAGAAGATTTTACATTACTAGGTGTATCTGAATATCTAGTAATGTAATACCTTCACTTGTATACATAGTGAAGGTATTAAATTTGCAAAGAACTTCTTCCCGTCTTGGGTAAGGGTATGCCTAGGATTCATGTTTCATGTTAATCGAGTAGATATATAATCTATAATGATTAATTTACGTATGTTTAATACGTTGTTATAGTTTAGAGTTTGTCAGGTATTTCATGCAGTTTCACCTGCGTTGATCGCATGTGTTAGTATGCTACATGCGTAAGCAAGTTACATAGAGAAATATAAATAATTTTAAAGTTTAAGATTTTCTTTTGTAAAATAAACATAAAACATGAAATTCTATCGCTTTATTTCATTAATATTAGTACACATTAGCAGTTCCCCATAATGGGATCTATATAATTGGTCCCATACTACTCTTCTTTTAAAGGCTCTCCACGATGTTACATACCCTAATATAGACTCTAACTAGTACCAAACAAGTATTCAAATTTGAATATTTGGAATATTCAGTTAAGATTTCAGGATTTAGACCAATAAAAAAATTATTGTTCTTGGAAATGTAATAAAATACGTAGTTTATAAACTTAGACAGATAGCTAACTTAACACACATTTCAATATTAGGTACATATCTTATTTTACCATCATTACCATTTACCATCATTAGGAACACATGAAAATGTAGAGAGCGATTATATTCAAAGCGCGTTGCGTGAGAACCAAGGGTGACGCACGCCCTGCGCTACCTTGAGCACAGTCTAGACATTACGTTATTACAAGTGCACCTACTTGGCTCGCCAAGCGCACCTCACTGCACCCGCAGGTGTCACTTGTTTTATTGATTGCTTAACCGGACTTAATTGCTACTTGTTATGTATGTTTATGTCATGAATTAATTTGATGAAATATTTCATAGTTCATGAGTAATATGATTAGTATTCGGACGAAGAGAAATAAAATAATTATGATGCACTGTTGTCTTTGTGCGTGATGTAATCGAACGATGCGTCTTTTTCCGTTTTGTATCGTCTGAACTAAAAGGTTATCGCACAAAAGAGTTCATTGATCTCGTTTTAGTTTAGCACCTACTCTGTATCGGTTGGTATACGTAACATCGTCTACTTAGTATTGTTGAGTTGACAGGGCAATGACGTTGGCGGTTCAGTGCAGCGGTTCGTGCAACCCCCGCCCCCACGTCTCAACCCCGGCCCCTCGTAGCCGACGGTCGACGCTCTCTAAAAGTAAAAAAGGAAGCTAAAGGATAATCTATCACGCCCGAGGCCCGACTCGATAAAAATGAACGATTAGAACACTCTCACAATCGATGGTTTCGGAACAGTAGTTACCTACGAGTGGCATTTGTCAACCACATTCTTTGTTTAGTTTGCAACCGTTACATTTATATAATAGTAGTTCTGATATTTAATAACGAGTTTTTTTAACGTTATATATTTGATGGCTTTTGTGAGTAACGGATAAAATTTGCCATCTTCATCATCAGTAGATACAATATATACTTAATGTTTTATGTCTTTGGTAAACTTAACTAATGCTAGGAGTGTTCAATTCTTTGTAAAGAACTTAATCATAGTAGGGACATGGGAGAGTACATTACTCTTTGACCTGTGCAAGTTAAGGTACTCAGTTCAGAAGGGTGCAAGCGAATTCGGCGCCGGCACGCCGAGTTCAATGGCCGGACGTAGACCTGGAGCTACGCCGTAGACCATTAGCTCCCGTGTGAACCACAGACGGTTAAGCCTTATTGTGTACTTACTGATTTCGCCTGGCTATAAGTTGTTCTAATAGGTTGCCTACTCCAGTGCAATTAGGTGTTGTTATAATTGTTAATTAAAATGTTTCAGTTTATGACTTTGAATATCATTCTTCATTATTGACAAACACGACTTAGAAAAGGAAAATGCATTTTTACCCTATCTATGGATGAAGGTACTAAAATATTTAAAATACCATTCTACGTATACACCATACGTTAGACTGTGACAATGTGTCATGAACCTTTAGAGCAACCGCCCATGTTTTTTTAGTGACTTCCCTGATTTTTGCCTAAATTTCATACAACTGGTGAGTTACTTTAAAAGATGACGACAGTAAAGCAACGATTTTAGGGGTCGGATAGGGTCGCCGTCTTTTATAGTGTACAATATATTAAAGTTAATGTTAAAGATTCGGGGGCAGTGAGGTTGTGAAGGAAACACCTTATAAATAATCACGTGACAGCCAACTATTATAGTAATTATTCTTCTTTTATATTTATTCTCGAGAACTAGGATTCCGTCCCAACTCTCGTGATAGACGTTAGAATAAATAAGAAAGGTTAAAGAACCTGTCTAAAATTTCAGAGAGTAGTTCGCTTTACGTTGTAACAATGGACGAAATTTTAAAGTGTCTAAAGTCAGCATTGTTGGTTGAAACGTGTCGAAAGAAAATTCAAAATTGCATAATATGACTGTAATTTATAAGTATATTATGCTATTTCGAATATTCTTTTTAGGAATTATTTTCGAATTTTCTTACTCGGAATTGTTTTCGAATTATGTACATAAACAAGTACCTAATAAAACTACAATAAAATTGGGTAATTAATCATTTCGCAACAGTATTGGACACTACTCAGATGAATTGTTGATTGTAAACATTTATTATTTTTTTATACTTTTTGTACCCAGGTATGGTACAAACAACAAAAGCGAAATTTTGGGTAAGTAGTTGTCGAGTTGTGTTTGGGTGTGGGAATATAACTAGTATACGACAAAGGTGGGAAGTAAATTGGGGCAACTAGTGGAGGGTAAAGTTCGATATACAACAAAAATAAGTTTGACAAACGAGAAAATTAATGTCGACGTTTGGTATTTAATATTTAAAAGTTTTTTAAAATAAAAAAGTGAAGGTGTAAAATATAAACACTGTTTACTTTATTTATAAATTAGTTTCAAAATATATATTCTCAAAATTGTGTCATAAAAGTTCGCTAAATTCTTTTTTTATGAGTGGAGGGAGATTTATATGCAATTTACGAATCATTAGAGGACATTTTCTCAACCTTGATCGAGTTAGAGGCATCCTGTGGCCATTCCCTTGTCTAGTCTAACGGATATAAAATATGAAAAGAGTAGTATAATATTATTTTCTGAAGGTAGGAAGAATGAGGTTTGGCTGTGAATGGGGCTTGCTATCAAGTAATCCTCCAGAATAATAAATAAACTATTAGTGCACCTGACCACCGATACTACAAAATATACGTGACTGCGTAAATTATCCGTAAAAACTTCTTTAACACGTAAAGAGTCGAGTTTGTCACGAGTTGTTCCAAGTATAAAAGGAGGTTCAAGTTACAATGCTAAGAGAGACCTGTGTCCAATAATGGGACTGTGGTGCTGAATAGATTGATGATCATGATCATTAAATAACAAAACAACTTGTTCTTACGATCGTTTGGCGACTGCATAATTGAATATCACGACTCGAATAAAAAATGTTTGAAAAGTAACCGTAACTGAAATATGCTACGTGTCTGTTACCGAAGTGCGGTGTGGACGTTTTGCAGACAGTGCGACCAGTGACCCTTGCCTCGTCAAGAGGTTAATAACGGTCACAATATTACCTTATCTGCATCAACACTGACCGACTCTATGCAACACTCGGTTATGTATTATGATTATCGGTGTAGTTTTATATTAACGAAGTTAATATTAGTAAGAAACACAAATGATCCGACAACTTGTAGCAAGTTAGCTACTAATCGACATTGATGATTTTCTGGTACACCTTACCTTACCTTACCTTTAAATTAAAACGATAGAAAGGAAAAGATATTTTGTTGATTCGATTATAAAAAAACATAAATCTTTTTGTTCTTTTATTATATATTTTTAAATTGTGCAATTCTAGGTTCATTTAATTATTTGTTTTATTAAAATAAACAGACGTATTGCCTGATAGTAAGCGATTACCGCCGAAACATTTGGGAATTACATCATATCAACGCTAAGTTATGTAGACATACATATACACCGTGGGAGAGTCACGCTTCAGCATGCAAGGGCCGTCTTGATTGGAGTGATACCACAGCCTCACAGAAAACCGGTGTGACATAGCGCCTGCGGATATCGAAGGCCCATAATCCAACGCTTCCCTCATCCCCCTCCCCATCCCCCAAGGCCGGCCACGCACTTGTGACGCTACTGGTGTTACGGGTGTCCATGGGTAGCGGTAATCGCTTACCATCAGGAATACGTCTGCTAGTTTGCCCCCCTTTTCCATTAAAAAAAGACAAAAGAAAATATCTATTATTACAAGCTTTTAGTTAACCTGTTATGTATATATGTTACTAGGTTTGTGCGGGAGAATTCTTGCAAGTCTATTTTGAAGCAGTTATCTTCAACCGTTTGTGCTTGCAGGCATATATATATAGTGTGACATTGCAATAGTCTGATGATATAGAACCGATTTGATGCTGGAGCTGGAAGGTTGCCTTGTAAAAAATCGACGCAACATCATCGAGTTCGGTATTATTTGATTCTTCTTGACGACTACTTTATGTTATATAATATGTTGTTGAAGAACGGGTGTCACATGTCCCTCCAACACAAAGGGAGGATACTCCGAGCAGGCTAGGCTATCATGACTGACAGGCCACGGCCCAACAGTTCATGTTGGGTTATTGTATATTACGCTAATCAACGCGAGAACTTCTATTGCGCGATTCAGGATTGGTATTTTCTTCGTACATCACGTTACTCCTTAATTCAGTGTATCTTCGGTAGATGGCGTTGCCATAGGTTTTTAATGCTGCTGTATATGGAAGTCACCACAATAGAATCCGGAGTCTGATAATAAAACCGGAAGGTGGTCATAGGAACTCTGAGCAACCCATCGAGTTTGGAATTGTTTGATTTGTCATGTTGAGTACTTACTCCTAAATGGTAAGTAACCACGGTTTGATGATGTAGTTGAAAGGTGTTCAAAGGATCTCTGTATTAAAACGATATAAAGGTCTCAAGTTAGGCTTGTGGAGGAATGGGTGTCATGTCCCTCCAACACAAAGGGAGGATCCTCCTTCTTCCTGTATCGTACACTACATACACTACGTTACTCCGTAGTTCAATGTATCTTCAGTAAATGGCGTTGTCATATGTTTATGTTGCCGCTGTATGTGGAAGTCGCCACAGGCTCTTATAACTTGTCTTGATAAATACTTTAGTCCTAGATATCTTGTAACATTAATGCGGTGAACATTAATGAGATGAACAGGCGGGCTCGACCGGGGCGGTACTATTCTCGCACAAAAAATCAATGTAGAATGACAGCGTTCGTGCTGTCGTGTTTCGTTGGTGAGTGCGAGACCCAATGTTGCAGAAGCATCACTACGCCGCTATAGTGTGGGTCACTATGCTGCATTATTGCTTTGTTTGCATTCGCAATAAGTATGGTGACTAACCACTCTGATTGATTCTTCGGATTCTGCTTATGCTTTAAATCAGGAGAGTAGTCATTTTTGCAGGGCCATAAATAATAATAAAAAAATTATGATTGGAGCTAGTATTGCACAGTTCAAAATACACATATGTCTTTAGGCAAACTTCTGTTGTGCTAGTTAATGGAATATATTTTCAAATGATTGAATGTAGTTTGTAACAAATATCAAGAATAATATATCTGAGTGTGAAATACATTATTTAAAGAGTATTTGTTTAAACTACATAGTGTGAGTATGTTTGTGGCATGACTGCTCGGATGGCGCTATGCCTTGCCTACAGACCATTTCCTATGCTCATAACCGAACTATACAATTTATCTTTAGATAAATATTCTTGTGCAAAACAAAATTGGCCATCCATCTTGAAATACCGTGCCAAGTCGTAGCGATAATCATAAACTTGAGATACACGACTAGTTTTATGAAGCCGGGAACGCATTGCACTCGAATTCTTCGTTTGGAAATGAAAATATTTTATAATTAATCGTAACAGCAAGACTATGAGCACGATATGTTTTTGTACTTATGACTGTACGATATGTTTTTCCTTCAACCCTTTGTTAATTAAAAAGAACTGTTGAAATAAAAAGGTCATGCCATATTACGGTTTAGATCACACGAGTTAAATTCTTTCCTTTGTCACGGTGAGTATTGAAGTTTTCAAGTGATTTAATTCGGGCTTCACATGCTCAAGATGACTGATTAATTGTGAGCAGTTTTTTCTATCCGAACGTTGTATTTCAAACTATATATGAGAAGTAAACAACATATACAAATGGAATCCGAATTAATAAACTAAGGTTAATATGAGTGAACGTATATTACCCATATTTTTTTTATTAAAGTTATGGGCAAACAAACAGACGTATCGCCTGATGGTAAGCGATCACCTCCACCAGACACAACACCAGAGGTGTCACAAGTACGTTGCCGGCGTTTGGGGGATGTGGAGAAGGGTAGGGAGAGGAGTTGGGGTTCACTAACTCAGCGAATCACAACCAAAGCGCTGTTTCACACCGTTATTCTTTGAAGTCTTGGTATCACTCCGGTCGAGCAGGCCTATTCGTGCTGAAACGTGACCCTCCCGCGGAAAGACATGGAAGCGTCATGAACATTCTTATTGTTATGTTTTAATGACTTTCATGAATGACGTGTATTTGGTAAACGTTTACAATACATATAAATGAATTTATATAATACTAGCTTTTGTCTGTTGTAAAAAGAAACTTTTCTCCGTCTTTTCCTATGTCGATTTAGCGGTAAAAGTGTAACAGACATACAGAGTTACTTTGGCATTAAAATATTACTAAGAATATAATTAATAATGTATAAATATTATACTTACCAAATAAGTAGTGTGAATATATTATGTAAATAAGTAAAAAGTTGCTTTTGGCCTTATAAATTAACATTCCATATTGCAACTTTGTCATAGACTGGCTTTGGAAAGGTGCGTCTGTCTTCATTCCAAATTTCAAGGCAGCTTCTGTTTATTTATTTTTGTAAGAGATAATACAAATTTATTCTAAGATCGAGGATGTCTGTGTCACACGCCTTGTTTCTTGTAAAAACCTTCACGCATAATCACTACTTTGAGATAAATAATAAGATGGCATTGACTGGCTAATAGCATTCTACGAGGCTATGAGATACTATCGGGAGAGGTGCCTTGGAAAATTTAAATTTTATTGATTTAATTTTTTTGCGATATAACCATGCCCTATTTAGTAGAAAGGTGTTTTAGGTCCCGAAACTTTGAACAGAATAATTTAAATTGAAAAAGTACTTAGAGACCAATGAAATCTTATTTTCGCTGCAGCGTTGGCTTAGAGGTAAAGGCGGTCCGGATGGCGTAAGAAAGCGGTTCCCGGATTTCTCCCGTTTCAGGCGCAGAGTGGCACACCGTGGTGGTTTAGTGGGTAGTCTGGCGAGTCAGTCAGGAGTCCCACACAAAGCGAACCCCTTGTCCCCACGGGGCAGGGGGGGAGCGAAGTGCGTATAGGCATTCCAACACGTAAAAAAAAAAAGTTGTAAAGGCTGTCCCCAGGCTTTCTACTGCGTCTAGTAGGCATTGTGGGTTATATTGTGGGATAACATTTTGTGTGATTCGCAAGCTGTTATTTTGAGTCTGGGTGCCCTTTGTGTCCGTTTCATGTATGTTTGTAAAATCTCCCGCGGCACAGGATGGATATTCCTAATGCGGGAATTGTTTTTGAAAAAAAGTGAAATACTAGTTTTGTTGTTAGTAGTTTACTGTTTTTAAAGAATAAAGTGTATAGGGATCGTGCAGAAACTATAAATGCCAGTACTAAATTGCCAAAAACGATACTATAAATAATAATAATGAATATTTCGTACATCTCACACAAAGCCATCTATCTAGTCTCAAGGTAAGTAGAGCTTGTGTTTTGGGTACTAGACAACTGATATAAATACATATATACTTTTTTTTTGTAAATACATAAATAATATACATAGAAAACGCCAAAAATCTGAAACAAATATTTGCAGATCATACAAACATTTGGTCCAACCCGGGAATCAAACCCGAGATCTCAAGCACAGCAGTCACATACGCTACCACTGCGCCACCGAGGCAGTCACACCATGCGGACAGTAAAGAAAACTTATGAGACCTGTCATCGTGCTTTCAATTATGTAAACAAAATTATCTCCTGAATTATATTTTAATATTTTTTAATATAATAAAATATGGGTTTGGGTCCATCGATAATGAAAATGTTAAAAGGTCAAAAGCTCTTTGAGGCCGGCCATATATTGGAGGTTGAAAAGATACTAAACAAAGAAAATGAGGCTGTGATAACTGGAAAAACTGTAGCATAAACTAAAATGTTCAATGTTCACGACGTGAAATAATGGTAAATAATTTTCTGAATTACCTTTTCATTTATAATTTTCAAAGTACCTACACAGTTTATTTTATTTACGAATTAATTTTTTCAGCGTGACTGCAACAGAAACATTGCAAGTGAATTTTGTAAATGCAAAACTCATAATTACGTATACTTCTTTACAGCGTTAATCCACTGTTTGTGTTTTTCACATAACCATGGCATGAGAGTACTGTCTCCTAATCTTTGGAAAGTAATACATTTTTACACACTTTCATTTATTTTTATTATTGATACATTACAAAATGCAACAGTGCATTACAATTAACTAGGATGATAATTTTCACAAAAAAATATTTCTGCTGACTTGGTATAAATGTCATTGTCAAGGCTTAATAGTACAAGATTCGGATTTACGCCAGTTGGCAGCACCTTCTTTGGGCACGTTCCTTATAACAGTGTAATTTGTTTCTGCACTGCCTTGTGCTTGTTCGTGTTGCTTCAAGTCCGATACTTACAAAAACACGTGGTGTAAGTGAACTGCACAATAAGCGATTTGCATTGTGTGTAAGCTTCCACTTTACAAGCCTACAGACTTGTTCGTTTTCGCTTGTACCTCGTGGACATACATAGGACTGTTCCACATCGGCTCACACAACTTCTGAACTAGGGTTCTTTGTTATTTTGCAACTGTTGTGTAACTAAATATATATTTAATACATATCCTCAATTACTTAATAGTGCCTATAGCAATGTTAAAGTTGACACCCAACTACAACTTATGATATGTGAAAGGCATTTTGTTTTAACTGCTAAAACAATATTGAAGATGTAAAGCGTACATCAAAACAAGCCATGAATTTGTCTACTGAGAGTCGGTTTTTTACGCATATTGCATTTTATCAATAAGAATTACATTATTTTAGGTACTGTTTCTGGCGACTAAGAACGGTAGTTCTTATAGGTATATATAAAACTAGTTCAGACCAACCCGACCCACTGTAATTTGTTTAAAAGCTAACCGGGGCATTTATCCTCTAGTGAGCACAGACCTTTATTGATTTTTACAATATACATGATACATGAGCTCATGTTGAGTCATTTGTTTTTACCTTTCTGGAACTTGTTTAGCCGGGAATTTTAATACGAAGACATCCTTACACATGGGGAAATTGAAATGTCTGAATTCTTAGATGGTCTACGGTGAAGTCACTTGTTTTAAGAGCGTAACTGTCTGGAGCATTAGTAACTGTCTGACGGACTGAATTCAATAAATAAATATTGTAAGTGGATAAATAATATAAGAAAAGCTAGTTTTGATAAACGTGTTTTGAAAAGCTTTAAGTCTAATCTATCTATACACCTATACGAATAAATAATATTGAAGTGGCTTTGTGTAATTTTAAATTAAAAGCTTTTTCTTAAATGCACATAAAGGTAAATATGGTAGTTTTTATATATTACATATATTAAAAATATTTTTTTAAATGTCTATTTATTCCGGCTAATCTCGGGAACGGCTGGACCAATTTTGACAGGAATTTCACTAATTGATAATTGATGACATAAGGAGTAACTTAGGCTGCTTTTTTAGACTATTATCTTTACCCGCGTGTGTCGTTATCTGCTGTCATTGTTGGAATGGTACAAAACAGGTTTTTAATAATTACATATATTATTTGTCGAACGTTTCTAGAACAGGCCAGAGGTTGTAACTAAATTTGATAGATAGGTAGTATAGAAATTTTGGATACTAGTATGCTGTTCTAAAATTCTCAGAAACTCAAAACAAAATACAATTCTTTGAAAAACTTCTAGATGTTTTTACTTTCATCCTTCTATTTTTGCAAAATAACGTGTTATCTAATACGGATGTTAAAATTAATCTAAAAGACCGGTTCCCACACCTGACAAACTCCAAAGAATGTTACCTCTACGGGCATCCTTTTCCAAATAATTAATGCGATAAAATAGTGGTACGGGCTTGCGCGGGCGCAGATCGCGCGCGGCGCGTGACGAGCGCGAGCGCACGGTCACGACGCATGCGCGCCGCACAACGACCACAGAGCCCGCACGCGCGACCCCGCCACTACCACACAATACACAACATTATTTTGTTTACGAATCTATACCTTTCTTGTAACAATATAACACTTATATGGACTTACTGATATGAAATTTTTCTACCCATGTCCAAACACTAAAATATTTGATTAACCCATTTTTGATATTTGCGATGATCTGAAAATTTTGTTGCATATTTTTGACATTAACAAGAATTAATCTTAAACAATTTAATAGTTATATTTATAATTACTTCAGAATACTGTAACTGCTTTTTATATCGTTTTCATAGATATAGGTCACATACAACAATTACCGTGGGGGAGCCACGCTTTGGCATGAATGGGTCGGCTCGACTGGAGTGATACCACGGCCTCACAGAAAACCGGTGTGAAACAGCGCTTGCGCTGTGTTTCATCGAGTGAGTGAGGACACCGGAGGCCTGTACCCCAATCCCTCCCCATATCCCCGTCCCCATCCCCCAAAGGCCGGCAACGTACTTGTGACATCTCTGGTGTTACGGGTGTCCATGGGAGACGGTAATCATAAGGCGATAGGTCTGCTCGTTTGCCCTTTATAACATAAAAAAAACTATGAAGTATAAGATTATGTAATGCACCTGCATTACATAATCATTTAAAAAACGAATTCAGATTTGGATATAAATTTAGCTTAGTATTTTTTTCTATGGATTAGAAGAGGATGTTTAGGGTTTAGTATAAAGATTATGAGTAAAGTATTTACATAAACTTGTGGGGCACTTTTAAAGAAATCGTATAGCTTTTACGCGTCAGTGTGAGTGTTTAAGTGGTATTCATATTAATTCAAAATTTAGAAGTACTCATATTTTTCCTTGCAGTGTGACTAAACCCTCAATGCCTCCACAAGTGATGGTTACAAGTGTTTTTAGACAAAAAATGGCTGATTTATTTGATTTTGTCACGGATATAGCCTAGCAGCAATGTATTGCACCTAAAGGGAACGTGTCAACCGAACGACGTGCTAACTGAATGTAAGTATATGTGCAGCTTGAATGATTTTTATGTTTAAGTTCAGACCTTTAATGGTAGCACTGAGTTTTTTTGTTTTTTTTGTTAGTACGTTAGCCTTTGAAGTATTTTAATAAAACGAAATTCAGGTAACAGCTTGCACACAATTAACTATTCATGTAATACTAATACTATTGTACCTAAAAATCTGACTTTTAAAAAGAGTGGACATAAGTTTCTTTGCCAGTTTTCTTCTCATAACTACGCATTTTGGAACTGGAAGTTATGGATCGTCACAGACAGGCAGTGAATTTTAGTGTTTGTTATTGTATTGTCAAGGTGAACCTTGATAATACAATACATCTGGCGAATATCTGTGCCGATCTATGATTTTTACCTGTAGCTTCAATTTAACGTTCATAAATGTCAGTTAGTGTCTTAATTGAATAAGTGATATTGTATTTTAAATTTGAATAGAATTTGAACAGTACGGAAATAGATGATAGTAAGTCCAGTATGTATCTTTCCTATTTTATTTAATCGGGACAGTGCAGTGCGCCGGTTGTGCATGCATCTTTTACGTACAAAACCTATTTTGTGATTCATGCTATGCAAAATTATTCGCGATTTGACTTTAAGTTAAAATAGGGCTTTTAAAGTCTAACTCCCACAGAAACAAGAAAAAAACTGGCCAAGCGCGTGTCTGGCCAAGCATAGAATAGAGTTTCGTTACCCATTTGTTATGATTTTATTTTTTAATATTTCACATATTTACTTTTTTTTGTGCGAAGTTTTCCAATTAAGCGCAATTAACAACTCCTGAACTAACAAAGTCATCTAAGCTAATAGTTTTTAATAAAATTTGATTATTGCCCAAACGGATACCTAAACCAAAAAATCATCTTAGAAAACCCTATGTTTTTAAAAGACTTATCTAATGACACTTCACTCTTTACGTGAAAGGGCGGAAGGTATACAAAAAAACACTGTTATTTGATTTTAGTACTTTTCGACATTGTAAATACAAATATCTATGTATCTTTCTAACACAAACCGCTTAGAAACTTAACCGAGGACTGATGGACGGACATCATGAAACATAAGGGTTCCGAGACGTGAAATACGGACCCCTAAGAATGACATTGTTAGAATATGCAGAGTTAAATCATTTCAAGAATCTGAAAAAAAGTATCGAGGGAGTGAACTTAGAATCAAATTTTAAAATAGTCATTCCATTGTCGACTTTATTATTTAATCTCTTATTTTCCGTGTATAAAATTAATAAATTATATAACTTACCTTCGAATAATTTGTTTCAAAACGTAAGTATTAATTTATATTAATAAGGGATAAGAATTAAAAACTGAATTCAAATTAATGTTTGATATACCCTCTAAAAATTATCCACAAAAATGTTTATGACATCTTGATCGCGTTGTGATTCATGTAAGGATCATCATCATCATCATCAGCCTATCGCAGTCCACTGCTGAACTTAGGCCTCTCCAATTGCACGCCACTTGGTTCGATCCAGCTCCTGCCAGCCGTCAAATATATGTACTGATATTAAAATAATAATTTGTAATTTATAATGAGCACATAGATGCTGTTATGAAAAAAAGCTTCTAGGGCCCTGGGATTTGTAATACGTTTATCCAAGTGCTTCACGGAAGCTAAAACATTACAGATAGTGTACTGCGCAAATGTAAAAAGTGACTTGGAATAAGAATCGTAAATTTGGAGTCCAAGATACCATACATACCACGGTTTGTCAAAAACCTCTGTTTTACATAAAGAATTCCTTATCGGTCACAAATTTATATATTACTTTGTAAACGATTCCATCTGTTACCACTCACAATTAGTCGCCACGTCGATGGCTGACTCACTACTTTTGATAGAAATACTTAATAAAAGTATAGACTGCCCAGAAATTCTAGAAAAAAATAACTTTTAAGTTCCCCACAGACCGCTCCGACACAACCCTTTCTTAAGAGTACGAAGGGCATGTAGCATCTACCAATTATCGGCAGAACAGCTATATTGTGCATGTGAGTAGGGCTTTAAATGAGTTTTGTAAGCAGGACATTAAGGATCCATTCTCTATGAGTGTCTCAGGGGTGCAAAAGTGTCTGACACTTAAGGTTTTTGTGAAGTTAAATAAAAAAATAAATTGTTGGTGCTGTCGCTCACATCTTTCTGTACAGCGTATCACTACAAGCGAGGACTTATAATTTGCTCACTGTTATCTTAAAATACAAAAGAGTAACTCCATATGTTTCTATATATGTTTGTGTGTTCTACCATAGAATCTAAACTATTGTAGCGATTTTAAAGAATGAGATGTCAATAACTTCATAATAAAGGCCCGGGTGACTTACGCTATATGAATTTTATAAAAGACAGTCTGTAGTTTTTAAACTTTTTCCTCAGTTATAATCTTTTAAACTCCCGTCAATGAGTGTGAAATATTATTATTATATTGACTATTATTTTCATTTTTAATTTCACTAAACTCTGTTCACAATCTTTAAAACAATGAGATTAAGTCAGAGTGGCGAACTTAATAAATCTTGGTGGAGACCTGTCATTCATTATCTGGTGTACAAGAGTACGCATTCATTCATAAAGTTAGCATTATAAATAAGGATGTGACCATAAGGCCTGTTGTCGACAGTTGGCGGGTCGGTTTCAAACGGGGCCCGCTATTGGGACGTCACTCACGGTAACTAATGCCGCATGCTGTTTGTCGTACACGAGTCTAGCTGACGATCGTGCGTTCACGTATCGCTTCTAATGAACACACATTTTATATCTTTCGTAAGGAAAACTAAGAGCGGTACCCTTATTTTTATTTGTTCTGTCGATACCGAGAGGGACGGCGATATAACACTTGACATGGCAATTAAATTCAGATGCCAAGCTGCGGTGGAATTCGAGATGAGATTTTTGTCCACCGGTCATTCTCGCGTGCCAACATGCAATAACTGTATTTTAAATTTGTTACACAATGCGAATCGCGATCACCATTAATTGCTTAACCCCAGTTAATTTCATTTCCATACACATTTTGTGCACTTAAATACTTCTCAATTAGTTACAATTAATTATACAAATGAGCGCGTTCTTATCGTAACATAATCGAAGTAACTTCTGAACCAGTAACATGTACAGACGCGGCTTTCTACATGCGAAATGAGAAGCTTTACTCACGCCCCGTCACACCGCCTCGCATTAATTATGGAACAAATTATACGTTCTTTATCACCATTCTTTTTTTTAATAACAGGCATTGTTGTTCATTCGTGCCAAGAAACGATTCTTTTCAGCCACCGACTGATTTAATTCTATTTCCTCACGACTCCCGACTGATGTATTGCAGAACGTCTTCATCACTTCTGCCAAGACGACTTAATTTTAAATTCTTTTAAAGCTTTGTACTCAGTACTCAGTCAAATAAAACTCACTTATTTTGATTTCGTTTCCATTTAACGAATAAAATCAGTAATCATGATATTATTTAAAGATATATAGTTGTGACCTTGGAGTTTTAACTTATACACACACTTATATTTGAGCACACAAAAAAAAGTATAGACAACTCGACTTATCATATTCTTGTTTATATTTTTATATGATATAGGTGGCAAATGAGCAGACGTATCGCATAATGGTAAGCGAGTGCCGCTGCCCATGGACACCCAAAACACCAGAGACGTCACAAGTGCGTTGCCGGCCTTTTAAGGAGTACAGTTGTGGACTGCCAACTATCTAGATGATGGGGATGAAATTTCTGTCGCGAAGGACGATGGCGGAAAGACGCGGCCGGAATCAGCCCGAACTATTCCTCGGAGCACTCCCCATGGTAAATGCGGTAGAAGATGCACAATTAAACCACACCTCTACGCAGCGCCAATGAGTAGCCGAATTGAAAGTTCTTGGAAATCGAGGTTCGAGGAGCTTCTTCGAGCCCAATTTGACCTTACGAAACTGGACACTAAGTATTCTAATATTGGCTGAGGCTGATCTTCAAGTAGAAGGGAAGTATCTTCAAAACGAGGACATACGACCCACGGCAGTTTTTTAGCAGTGAACGTGCAAACTTGTGTCTTTGTAGGGTTAAATTAGATTAAATTAAGTCTACCCCAGTCTGAAATCTTTTTCAAGGAGGTCTCAACTTCAGACACAAGTTTGTTTCGGCTCTGAATGACGTTTTCCCGGGAAATATTGGCGTGGCCGGTGTAAAGGGCATTGCCGTTGCTGTCCGCATAACAATGAATGGCACTTATTTATAGAATGTCATTAATATGGAAGAGAAACAAAGTAAGCGATAGCACGCAGCCTTGCGGGTCACCGGCATTCGCAGATATGGAGCCAGAGCATTCACCATCGACTACGACCTTTTGTGCTTCTATCTGCTAGAAAGCTGGTGACCCAATCGCATAATTTCTCGGGTAGCCTTAGCCTTTGTTTCTATTGCCTGTGCTTAGCGATGTGTCAGGTATACCAGGAGTTCACAAGCCGATCGACCCTTACGGAAGCCCTACTGCTGGTCACTAAGCATATGATGATCTTTTAGATTTTTTAGGGATCGGGTGGAAAAATGCTGCCTTCCATAATGTCGGAACTACGCCAGAAGAGTAGGAGAGCCGAAAAAGACGCGTTAAGACCGGTGCCAACTCGGGAGCGTACATTTTCAACACTATAGGGGGATCCCATTAGAGTCAGTCGACCCAGAATGGGTGGAGGACCTGGATGTCCAGGGATAAAAGTGCCAAACGCACTGAGTGTTGGTTAAACTGGATATCCAGCATACGGCTCTTGCACCGGGGTAGGCAGGAGGTCGAGTTGGACGCAAAGTGTTTTACCTGAATATCGGCTTTCTCCTTTGCGTCATAGGCCAACGGATTATTTCCCAAATGCAAAGGTGGAAGGGATGGCTTACAAAAATTCCCTTTGATAGCCTTGGCAACAGACCAGAATGCTCAAGTTACCGAAGGAAGACGCTCAAGCCTCTCGCCATTTCTAGCAATGTCCTCCAACTTCACCGTTGCAACGCCATATTCTAATCCTTACCTAGGGTAGTTGAGGTAGGATGTGTCTGCTGGAGACAATATCTGCGTCTCGGTCAAAAAGAGCAATGCTGGTTTTGCTATCTCGAGGTGGTGATGGACAGCATCAAGATTACTGTGTAATCCTCTGATGTTGCAGAAGTCCACAACCAGCGTGTTAGGGGGTGCTATGATCTTACTGCTCCTGTTCCGAGCGTGGTTGATCGCAGTTTTGCCCTCCCCAGAATATGAAGGGCAATCTGGGCATCTACGTTCAGGCACGTTGTGTCCTGAGCGTGGACGTCCAGACAGGGATTCTCCAACGCTATCGCAGTTGGTACCCTCCTGGGGCATCAATTTATTTTTCAATTGTTTGGTCATAAGGAAGGGGGGCTTCGGTATCCTCACCCACTCGATGAAACACAGCACAAGTACTGTTTCACACTGGTTTTCAGTGAGGCCGTGGGGTCACTCCGGTTGAGCCGGCCTATTCATACCGAAGCGTAGCTCTCCCACGGTAAAGTTATATGTATACTGATAGTATTTTTTAGATAGAAGCCCGCAATAATTTAAAATAATGGCAGCCAAACAGCCCTAATACAACTTTTCAAAGGTTAGTTAACAATGACCGAGACTTTATTAATGTAAAATTCGTAATTGCGAGAGACCGCTGTCAATTGAAGAGGATATTATTGACACTGAAATTGCAATAAATTTTCTTCAATGGTTTTAAAATTCGAGTATTTGTCAAAACAGAATTCATCAAGCGAATTAATAACACGATTAAAGCAACTCAGGAAGGGTATCTTAAAGTCATGATTATAAAAGGACCACGTTTTGTAAGGCATAACCATCAATGTTTTCAAACTCCACCAAAGCCAGTAGCTGAACAATGACCATATTTTTCCAATTAATTAATTGAAGGAAATTTTCCAGAGCTCCGAACATGAACTCGACCACTAATAAAGTGTGTTGTTCTATTAACTGATAAAAAGATATATTTATTTAGACTTTCCGTTGCTAAATAAACAAATATTTGATCTTTCTTTACCATATTGATGTTATTCTTCTTAGAATGACAGGTTCCTTATTAAAATGTGATACTTTTTATTCCAACAATATTTGTGGTAGTAGTATATACTCTAATGGGTTTGTTTATTTAACATTTTTGTGCAAGAAGAAAAACTTTCTCAAGTAAAGTGAGGATGACAGGTTTTACCTTGGAGCAAATATAAAGAGGAGATGATAATCAGATTTTTGTATGAAGCAATGTGTGACAATTTGCGGGGTGAGAGGGTGTTACTTTCCTTTTTTCTATCTACCAGACAATAGTAAACTACTTGCATCGTTATTTATTGATGTTGCTTTTTAGTTTAGCTATCTGACGCTGAGTGTAGGATGTAAGGTACGTACTCAGCATTTTCTTATATGAGACTAGTTTTTTCCAGGTCGATTTTGTAAACTATCTTGAAAAGTATTACAAAAATGTCATTCATAACGTTAACAATATTGCAAAAGTGAAACTTTGTGTGGCTTTCTTTCTCATAACCTAGGTTAATATTTTTGGTTTATACATTTGCATAAATGATCTACTCAAAGATGAACGTTGATAGTCTATCCGCTTACCTCTCTCGACCTCTCCGAAATACAAAGGTATATATATAAGCTCCGTGGATTTTATACTTTGAATTATATTTAGGTGACGTTTGTAATAATTCAGTAGTAATGTTCTCTATTTACTTTGATCTCAAAGCATCAATAATCCATATCCATGTGGAGTTTCATGTCCTTCCAACACAAAGGGAGGATCGTCTGACCAGGCGAGGTGATCATACCTGGCGGATTCTGCCCAATATTTGACGTTGGGATGTTGTATATATATGCGAACCAGCGCGAGAACTTCTACTGCACGATTCAGGATTGGTAATTTCTTCGTTTTCTTAATTACTCCGTAGTTCAACGTATCTTCGGTAGATGGCGCTGTAGTATATTTCTATTGCGCTGTATGTGGAAGTCGCGACATCCATATAAATGTTGTAAATTCAAAAGTAAATCTGTCTGTCTGTTTGACTTTCACAGCTGCACTGATTTGGATAAAATTTCCTATGGAGTTGTTGATTCTTGAGGAAGGACATAGGCTACTATTTACCGCGATAACCGAGATACCCGGGCAAAGTAATTAAAATTTATTTCTTAACAGCCAGGTGATATCAGCTTTACTACTACTTCCGTTTATCTGCACTAGCTTAATACTTGTTTATCTGTAAATAGAACACGGCACTACAGTGGTAAATTACATATATTTTAATTTACATACTGTTCATGAGCGTTAGTGTTAGACGTTTACAGATAGTTAATAAAAAGCAAACAGTGTTTAAAACGTTAATTTGTTTACTTCCATCGGTACAGGGCGTTCAAACTAGATGCACTTAACGAAATGAGTGTTGCAACGCACCTGGGAGGCACCTGCATCTTGATTAGGGATTGCACTTAGCTTCCTGTACTTGACACTTTGGATTAATACCAGCGTATCGTAGCAAATGAGGAGGAGGTTTTAATTAATTAAATGACTAACCAAAGTTCACTCGAACGCCCTCTGTGAACGATTGTTATCTCAACTGTGACTAGATAGACAAGCTTTGTAACAGTTATTAAAATGTGAAAGTCTTAGGTTTTTGAATTTTCATATATAATTTATTAATATCTGTACACACACCACATAAACTTACTTTCTTCATTCGCAAAGGATAGATAAAATCATTAGGCTTTTAAAACTCATACCTTAATTTATCACCCATTAACTAACACACTAACACTTAACTAATGAGTTCGAAGTTGGGAGAGCACCTATTATGTTTCAAAATAAATATTCTTATACATGTACCTGTAAATACAAATATCACAGATAATATACAGGCAGATACCGATAAATTACTTACATAATACAATATTATTCCAGCGCGAGATCGAAACTTCGACACAAGCTTAGCAGTTAATGTTGCTAGTTAATAGGTGCAGCCTATTTTTTTTTAAAAAGGGATTTCTCCTACCAGTGTACATCAGTTCCATGCTGTTGATCCTGTCGTATAGTCATTATGGCACCAACGTCGTGTGGAGAGTTAAGTTAAGAGTCAAGTGAAAAGTCTCAATTAAAATATGGTTTCTAAATTTTTTAATCAATATTAAACGCTTATAGATGTAACGCAATTATATTTTAGTATATTTTTAACATTTATAAAATTGATGGTGTACATGTTCTCCTATATAGTGTACTCAAGAGGAACACCTTGCGGGCTAATCATAATATAATATGTTATTCACTACAACTATAGGATGCATAGAATGTTATTTAAATAGCTATAATTAAACTTGAGTGTTTTACGTAATTTATTAAGTTTTAATTTTTTTTTGCTTTCGCTAACCATATGAGATTCAGTATCAGTTTTCGCTTTTTAGGATAAATGTAATTAATATGTGGAGAGCCACGCTTCGGCATGAATGGGCCGGCTCAGCCCTCCCCATCCTCCAAAGGCCGGCAAACATATCTCTGGTGGTGCGGGTGCCCATGGGCGGCGGTAATCGCTTAGCATTAGGCGATAAATAGATTACCTAATAAAAGAACTGCAGTAGTCTGATGATTATGATGGAAAATGATGAAATTATATAGGCAGTTGTTACTTACTTGGCTTTCTGTCTAATGTTGTGACCCGATGCCTAGTAAAAAGTAGTGATATGAATAAGCGATTACTTAATAAATTAACTATACCTGTTAATTTCTGTAAACAGAATTGTACATCAATAAGCTAAATTAACGGTTTACGAAAATAATAACTAATTAAATATATAAGAAATTACAGAGACAGTAATACTAAGAAAAACTTAAAAAAACGGCTACAAAAAATATTTTTCGACAAACGTAAAAGATAAAAACGTGCATATAGTAATATCGTTGACCATAGATTTTTATATTTTCTTACCAATTCAATAAAAAAAATCATGGTTTTTTTTTGTAAAAAGTGTTAACTAATTTTTATTTCAATATCTTTCATCACGGTGTCTATGTAAACGAAACTGTTAACATATTGTGTGTGTTAAATATTACAGTGAGAATGTGCAACAGAATGAGCGGGATCGATGTTTCTGGATATATTAGAAGGCACTAGACACAGACGGCCGCCGGGTATTTTAGTCCATGACCCGGTTAATCGGCTAGGGAGGTCGGCACGTGAACATGATATTGGATAACAGGATTTGTACTTTATCATATACAGGACGACAAGCTATATAGAGTGCTTTTGGAACATGGTTGACCAATTAAGGCATAGCGTAAATGATGCTGCTGGTACTGCGGACATCAATAGTCAAATTACTTGTTGCAAGGTAGTCGTAATAATGCAAAACGAGAAAACTATCTACTAAAATAATGATTCCCTTCGAAAATCATATCCTCTGTCACTGAGACACTGGCACTTGACTGTTTACGGACGTATCGAATATTAGAGGTCAAATCGGATCCAGAACTGATACTAGATTGACACATATAATCATTACATAAAAGACTAAAGCAGTCTAAAGCAGACATAGGCCGGTTTAACATCATCATCATACGTCTTCGGCGTATTCACCTGCCTTTCTATTACTAGAACTCAGAATTAGTAATAGGTGTACAAGTGTTCTTTGTTCACTCTACAATACAAACTTTATTTGCCATATAAAAACATAGCTAAATTAATTCCTGTTATAATCGAGTAAGTTTCTGGAGGCTCATCTATTGCTATAGCGTAATAATCTATAAGATCGGCGCGTGCCTTACAATCGCACTGGGCACGCCCACGGCTTCGGGCAGAGTTTGTTTTAGCACGACACCGCGGCGGCATGTTTCCGTTGAGTGTATGAGTTTACGACCTAAGTTCTATACCAAATATTGTTCGAAAACTATGTTTATATATATCTTTCTTGCTCTACCAGTAAGTTAGAGACACTTGAAAACTTACATTTCCAATCGGTAGTAACTAGGTTTTGTACAGAACAGTATAACGTATATCTCCTGTCCTGATCTTGTAGTAAAGTTTGCACATTGCGATTACAGTCATGAAGACCCTAGCTGAGGTAAGACCGAGTACACTGAACACTCGACGGCAAAATGACAAGTTCCTTAGTGATAGCCATCTGAACTAAACATTCAGTTGTGTTCAATATTTTTATAACTACATTTAAGATGTTTTACTACCTTTGATGCTTATTCTTAAGTAACTGGATCTAGAGTAAAAACCTCTAGAAACTTAGTCCTACTGAAGGTATTTTATATTTGGATCTCTTACGTTTTATTAAAATGCATATTTCTATTCGTGGTTGAATGTTGGCAACATCTGCCTCAACGGTACTTTCTAGTTATATTTTCCGACGCATTGTGTGCCGATACAGATTATTACAGACACCGATCAAGAATGGAAAATAACACAAGTTATCTGTCAGCTTCAGTATAATCTCAGCGATTTTATAGATATTTTATAACAGTTTCGTTTCGTTGGCGATAAAATAACACATTTTTTTTTCGTTCTGTATTTTAAGTTAAGTAAAAAAATAGTACTTATGGACTTACTCTTTCGTAATAATATATCATACCATGTGAAAAATAATTGTTCTCAAAAATTTAGTGAAATACTTCTTCTTCTTTTGATGAATGGCAATCAGCCGGATCAGCTATTTCTGCCAATGTCAAGTATTTCAAGTCTTCAATTCTAAGTCTTCGAGTCTTCAAGTCTTCGTCGTGATGGAATTAATGATAAAAAACATAAAAAATGTGGATGACATGAAATGGGGACCGTCGTTAGCAAAAACAAAAAATGATCGTGAAATACTTTTTTCTTGATTTTTCTTCTGTATCCGTGGCAACGACTATGATCGTTCTCTGATACCGAATACTAGTAGACTAATCTCATAGATTATATTATGTATATAAGTTTTATTACCTTTCGGTTAAAACATATCATTTCTATAGAACCAAATTTTTCAAAACCATTTTCATTTGTAGCGATAAAGCTTTTTCTATTTCCAGTTTCTGAACACCTCTTGAAAACTTTGTCTATCGTTATCGTTTATTCTGTATCTGGGTGTTTAATTTTTAATTTTCAGAAGAAAAAAAAAAACATTCATTAATAATTGATATATTTGCCATACTATTTCAAGTGATTTAAAATTATAACACATCCTGGTAAGCACTATAACCCAAAAATATAATGTTAACAATAAGATAAAGTTAAAATCTTTTGTGTGTAATTTATTTCAAGTGATTATTTAAACTTCCAATACAGCCTGGTAAACAGTATACACAAAAATATGATGTTAACAAGAAGACAAAGTTAAAATATTTAAATGTTCAACGCAAGCTGTACAAGTGGAGCAACTTACACTGGTCCATAGATCAGCTAATTGTTGTAGAATGGAACAAACGCCCGTAATGGTACTCTTAGTTGGTGCAACCGCTTTGTAATTTAAACATTAACGACTTTTATGGGCTGCATGTATCTCTCTTTAACAAGGTTTTAATGGAACTTCATTTTAACGATTGTAGCATTATTTTCACGCATTTTTAGGAGGATTTTTACGTAATGTTTGGTCATATAGGCAAACTTTAATACAAGTAAGTAGTAATACCTCAGTAAGAAAGTGAGGAGTTACTAGGATAACTTATCAGTATTATTTGTTCAGTTGCTTTAAAACAAATCTAGTTTAGTTAATCACAAATAGTACAACAACAGGAACATGGAATGAAAATAAAAATAATTAATTCTGTCTACACATATAATGGAGTAAATAAACACAGTTTTTAATTTTATCCTTTTTTAAATATCTTAGAGGAAAAATATGTTGCTTTGTTGCTTTAATACTTATTCGTGGGGTGCGATGGACAACGAGATGTTCTTTTAGGAATTTAGTTATTATTAAAGCAGTTTGTTATAAATAAAATTGTAATATATACATATTCATCATCATCAGCCTACCGCACGTCAAATTAAATAAAAGAATGAATATTTGAAATTCAACAGTGTCGATTACTAATTGATCTAAATATAAATGGGATCAGGAAAAAGATAAATTAACGACTCTCGTTAGTTTTCCTTCTTCATCTGAAGCAACAATTTTTTTCCCAGAATAATACTCGAAATCTTTAGCAAAGTCAAGGAAAAAGGAAAAATAAATAAAAGATTAGTAGAACCCATATAGAAACACACGAGAGAGAATGAATTGGTCTAAAATAGGATAAAAGCGTCTAGCAACGGGATATATAAATAATATAATAATAATATAATATTTTATACGTAAACAGGGTAAATGCAGTTTTGATACTACAATCTAATTATATAATCAATTGACTACGTTAGGAGAGCTACGCTTTGCTGCATATAGGCCGCCTTCACGATCTTACAGAAAATTCGTGTTAGGCAATTCTTTCATTTAATTTCATCGAGGGAGTTTGATTCCCTGTAGACAAATAGTCAGGTTTATTAGATTTTATACTTCCACATGCATATACGTTACGGCCGTGAGCAGAATTGATTCTTCTAGTTTTGCTACACCTTTAAACAGTATAGTATCGTTGGATTGGTCATTCGAAAACATTGCAGGGTTTTTGGACTCAATGATCAGTTTTCAATACAGTGAAAACAAATTATATATATTAAGGTTAATATTTGTCATAATTAAAGCGATAAGGTTTAGAATTTTATATTTTACGTTTCCGGGCATGCCTTACCTCAATTTTTACAAGCTTTTAATTTTAGCTTCACCTGTCCCTATTTTTGTTTGTAATCAAATCTTGCAAGTTAAATTTGAAGCACTTCTGGATTTCCGATTGAGCTGAAGTTTTAAAGATGCCTTTAGTTCTGAAGACAATGCAAATATTTATAACGGCTATTATTATTACTTATCCAAAATTGCGTAAAAATTTCTGAACAACCCACGCAATATACCTAAGTATCAAATGAAAGGGCTTAAAGGTTTTTTTATTAACAAATAATAAAAACTTGTTTAAAACTTTTTTTTCAAATTAATCACTTGTTTTCTAGTTAATTACCTATACGTTAAAAATGGAATATACCGCAGCTAGCACATATACGGAAACAGTAACAATGGTAAATTTTACAGGAAAACCACAATAAAATATTGTCGTGAGTTATAATTATATTTTGATGTATAATTGTATGTATAAAGGAATAGCTTAGCAACTAATCATTACTTTTCGTTGCTGGAAGATCGGCATTTTTTTAGCACAGAGACAAGACAACAATTTAGACTATGTGGTCAGACCGTGGAAGACGCGACTGCTTAGCTGTTGACCGTGGTGAATTAAATGAATGATGTTTTGGGGGAACGGGTGTCATGTCCCTACAACACAAAGGGAGGATCTTCCAACCAGGCGAGGCGATCATGCCTGGCGGGCCACGGCTTAACGATTGATGTTGGGAAGTTGTATATATGTTAATCGACGCGAGAACTTCTATTGCGCGATACGTTACTCCATAGTTCAGTGTATCTTCGGTGGATGGCGTTGTTATATATTTTATGTTGACGCTGTATGTGAAAGTCGCCACAATGTTTAAAATTTAAACGTGTTTAGAGAAATATAAGTATGTTTTTAGTAGTCTTTGTCATAGTACAGGCTCTGCTGTACTTGGGAACAAACAGCGTGTGAAGCGGATGTGTGCTTAGTATTATTATTAATATAGATAAACTTCAGAAAGCAATACTTTACTTAAATGTAAACATTTTACCTAAATCGATGACTGTTTCCGAAAATTTAAAAAACGCATCACATAGTAATAAATATGTGTATTATCAACGATTGCTATAGAAGTTAAATGGCAAGATTGCCTAATAACTAATATTTCCCAGAACATGAAAGCTGAAAGTAATCAACGTACGTTAGTAATAAAAGAACTTTCATTAGTCCTATTACTCGTATGTATAAAGCCTTCGTGCGTGGGACACCTTATGTGGGCAGAAGGCTCGCGTGCACCGCCCTCCGAGCTTTTCGCTATCGCACTCCGACTCATGCGCATAAATCAACACATTATAATTTTATTAGTAGATGCTTAGTTAGGCATTATATCAATTTAAATACACTATAGGGGTACTATGAATATTAGTTAACAATTTCTGTTAGTAAAGTACTTATTGATCCTAAAGAGAATAAAAAGTTATATTTCAAAAAAGCATATTTTTGCAACAGGTATACAATCCTTAACAAATTTATATTTAGTAAACCATTGATATTGAGTAAAACAATGAGGTTATGACAGTTATTTTTATAGTGAAGTAAATTAATATCATTTCATTTGAGCCCCGAGGCGTGGTGGTTCATACTCAGTCATATTTTGTGTGCAGGCGCAGTACGATAAGACGGTCCTAACTACCGAGTGTTGAGCTTATTAATTCATATATGATTTACTACAGCACTAACTCTATTGTAACTTAGGCGAGTAATAACATGTTTTATCTCAGATAACGTTACGTTAACATGACTTTGAGGGTTCAGCCCACAGTAACATTGCTTTAAGGTAATCTCGATGTTTACATGGAATAAATAAGTTGTTTGAAATTTTATACCGATCTACATGCATTGAATAAAATTTGTGTTTCTGTCTTTTCTTGGCTGGGCCAATATATATGTATATCTGCCACAGTAAGCCACGTGTATAATATGAAAGTTCCAATTATAATGGAATAGATTGATTTCTGTTATAAGGGAAACAAAATGAAACATAGCATTTGAAATTTGATGAAATGTGTGTGTAGCATGGGTCTATGTGTTAGCAATTTTGTTGACCGAGTGTGTGGGTTCTATTTCTATCCAGGATAAATAATTGTGTATTAGTTCTGTCTGTGTGCAATAAATCTGTAATGCTTTTCAGCAGTCTCATTGTGGATTCAGGACCAAATGGCCGTTTGTAAAATAAGTCGTTGATCTATACAACTATACAAATAAATAAAAATGAAGTGCCTGTTTGTCATTTCAAAGTAACAGCTTTTCACTAAATGCTAATGAAGGTATAAATGAATTTTTTCGTCTTTCTGTCTGCCTGTTTTCTGGTTAGATCGTTTTTACCGGATTTGCACTGGTAGATAGCTAATGGTATAAGAGTACTTACTTTTAGACTAACGAATAATTTGTTGTTGTAACACCGCAAGGTCGCAATTTAATCATGGATTTAATATTGTTGACAGTGACATATCAAAGGATACGGTGAAGATGATAATAATATATTTCAAGAGTTTCAGTAACGCGTAGTACATTTAATATTAGATTTAAAAATTCTATATCAAGACTGCAACAGTTAAGTTATTTGAAATGTACTATCCTGTATTGACTTGTTTGTTTAGAAATCATCCTTTTGTTTGTTTGTAAGTATTTATTATTGGCTACTAATTTTCTGCTTGAATTCTGTTTGCAGTTTCTCTTACCTGCAAATTGATTATTATTTAGTAAACAAAAGTTTAAAAAAAATGTAATGTAACCTTTGTACCTGTATCAGCTCTTTCATGTTTATTATTTTTGTATTAGATTAAGTGTGTGGGGACAGTGTTTCGGTGTAATAGATAGCATAGAGTATGTATGTGACGTATAGCTGGGCCACGATGATCCGCGCAGGGTGTGCGGGCCTGTCACGATTCACGCAGAGCACCGCTCCGCAGCCTCTCGTTTGTTTTATACCGAGACATATCGGTGAGAGGCACCCACGCCGCGACGCCACGCCGTGCGTGCTGCAAACGAGAGATCCGAGCCCTTCATTTATTTATGTGTTACGATTTATTGTTCTTCCACTTTCAAGGAGTTAGATGCAATAGGTTTTAAAACGAAGGTGTTTCCTCAATGTCGTCATATCCGTTTCCACTTTATGTTTAATCATTGGATAATTAATATGTATATCTTACATCAATTAATACAGTATTAATACTGATTAAAGTTTTAATTTTTCTTTGAAAGACTACATCAAAATTGACTAATATTATAAATTTAAAAGTGACTCTGTCAGTCAATAAATCTGTCAGGTGAGGGATGATCTTCTGCCGGACAGTTGCTTGCTACCTGTTCCTCTCCTTGGTCGAATGAAAAGCAACGTGTAGAAGTTTTTATAGTTTTTATGGTATAGGTTCAAACAAGCAGACGTATCGCCTGATGGTAAGTAATTACAGCCGCTCATGGATACCCGCAACACCAGGGACGTGACTAGTGCGTTGCCGGCCTATTAAGGTGCCCTCTCTTTAATATACTAGATTATGATTTAATCGAGGTTATTCCCTTCTTTTCTGACGATATGAGAAATAAAGTCTTCGCTGGCAGACAGAAGAGAGCCGGGTCTTTACATTTAGTTCGTGCGGAATAGGCGCATTTGTGCGGAACGCCATCCATGGGATCTCAAGCATTCGTCTCCAGCACCATGTCTCAAAAGACTTATGCGGTCGCGTCAGGTTTCTTTAACGTCCATGGTTCGGTCCCGTAGTTGAATATGATGATTACCATGGTAGGTCACTAATTTCATTTTGGTCTTTATGGGAGATCTTACGATCTGTACATATTCCTTGTAATTAAGATAGGACATAGGCTACTCTTTATTGTGATGACCGACACATACGCGGGTGGAGCCGCGGGTATAGCTAGTAATTTATGTTTTTTTTAAAACAACTACAAATAAGATTACTTAGGTAGGATCAAATTAAAATAAAGGAAGGTTACACCTGTGCGAACTGTAGCTTGAAATTTAAATAAATCAGTTGTTTTCATCTACATATAACATGACTATATATTGCTAAAATACGCCTCAGATTTATTGTACCAACTTCAGTGCCACTACATCTATATATAAATACTCGTACATGATGGCAAAAACTCTGTACCTCATAACAAAAAGTGTGCGATCGAAGGAGTATGAAATTTGTTACAGCTAATGTTTATATGGAGGAGGAGTGTCGAAAGCTAAAAAATAAAAATAAGTATTAAATGAATTATGGTCGAATTTCGACCACTGGGCGACCACCCAGTTAGTTATGATATTAGCAGATTAATTATGATAAATAGTTTTTAATTGTATTTATCGTCCCTTTAAGGTTCATATTATTATTATTTTCTCTAATTTCACTACTTACTTGCCAGCGGTTACGTAATTTAGTTTTTTGTGTTTCTATCTTTAAAAATGATGAACTTAGTAGATACAACCATTTATCCCTTATTGTATCCTCTTATGCATAAAATTTAAAACAAAATTATCCTAGTCGATGGTTACAAAATAAAAAGCATCGACTGAGAAAATTTAAAGTTTTAGCGACAACGGTTAGAGTTCTGTAGTGTTGAATCAGTCAGTCAGGGTAAGTAATTATGTATACATATAGATTTTTGAAGAAACTTTAGAAAAGGTGAAGGTATCACCCAAAAGGCTCCAGCCCGTTTTTTAAGTCGGTCAAAAGTTAATTTAAAATATGTAAGTGTTGTGGAGGCTTCTAAAACAATTCCTGTAATATTTCATAACGGAGTATTATTGGTAACATTATAGTCCATTCAGTTGACTCGCAGGAGAGTGCATTATTACAGCTTCTAATGTAAGATCGGCTAACCTAATGAGTGTACTTTTTTCCATTCATAGTTTAGAGCTAGATTTAGCGTGTAAGCATCTCACGCGCTATAAGCATCTCACGCGCTATTACCTACGCGGGTCGCGGTCGTGAGTGCGCTTTGCATATTTCAAGAATACTGGCTATATGCGTGCACTAGAGTTAAGCGAAATGGATCGACGCTTACGATGTTAACGGCTGGATAACTATAAGTTGAAGTTTCCCACGATGATTTTCGCGCGCTTCTCCGAACTTCGTCACTGTTGTGTTATGGAAGCACTTTATTAATATTTAAAATCATTGAGCAGAACGGATAAAAAGCTAGCAGGATGGAGTTTATGTAATAGTGGGCGCATCAAACAAAGTATGCATTTGCGAATAAAAATATTATTGAGCTTTTATCGACCGCCAGTCATAGTGGGTAAATCAAGCTTAAAGACATACAAGCTGAACAATCAGGCAGATATCCAAATTAGGATTAAAAAGGAGCTAATGCACAAAAAATTGTATAATAATATTTATTATTAGAGGTTTGATATGATATTTATTAATAGTTATTTCATGGTTCAAATGATTGTTTATGTACGTAATTATATATTTATTATATAAAAATAGACAATCTTTTATGTGTTAATAAATAAAAAATATGGACGGTAAGAATAACAGTAATAAGTGGATACATTACATAAAGTCGTCTGGCGTTAGCTTTGTGAATTGTGGCAGTACGAGGCGAGTGCACGCTTGACCTGCGTAATTGTGTGCTGAGCCGAGCCTATAATCCCTTAGTACTCTGTACGTCCTGTTACACTACACGATCTGCATATAACTGATAAATCGTGCAGATATCACTTTTGTAAGAAATGTATATTAATGTCAATTAAGGCGATTTAATACAATTCGTAATTTTTCACAATATTAAAATTATGATTATCAATTTTATGATTGTTTTGATGAACTTTGTAATGGTATTCGCATAAGTATTTCGACTAAAATGAAGCGTAATAAAAGGAATAACAGGTTGATTTTTTATGAATTTTTATTTTATTAATTCTTTATATTGATAATTTCACTGTAGAATAAATAATACATATTCTTATTTATTCACATAAGTTGAGACGTGAAAGATATCAGTAAAACTTTCCAAATGGCTTAGGGTGATAATGCTATCGTAAGATCGAACCGAAAATAATTGGACGATGATGGGTTTTCTTAAGAATGTAAATCAATAAGTGTTCACTGGCAATAGTAAGCTAGCTTTATTACGATAGATCGGTACATTTATCCAGTTAACCACGCACCAAACATCTCGCATGATGTAAACGTCTCTGCACTGAGATCTTGCCTATTAGTGGTCGGGCAAAAACGTGCGGAAGTCTGCGCTGACTAATTGGGCTGTATTGAGACCGCAACGGAGCACTATCGTATCGATATTTCAGGTTTTGTTCGCCTGCGTCCTTATTTAATTAACTGAAATCGGTAATGTTTCTTTTTAATGATACCTTAAAAAATATTTTAGCGGGTTTTTTGTAACAGGTAAATTTGGAAATAATTATTGATTATAATAAACAACATTTTGACTTTAAAATAAAAATCATTAAGATATAAATAGAACACGAATGGAATAATACAAGTTAAAATAAACTCGTATATAGGACATTTATGGCCCTCGGAGCCCAAACCCAAAAAGTACTATGGTAAACAAATTACTGATAAACACTTACATATTTCTATACCCATATTATATATAAATTAAATAACACTCATATTCAGAACAATTGATGGTATTTACCACAATTATATTGTCCTGTGTTACGGTAAGGATGTTACGATCACAACATTTTGGAAAATGGACCTACTTTATCGAATAAAAACTGACTTTAAACTATAATTCAACAGTTCTGCACGCGCGGAAGCTAGTTGAAACAGTTTGAAACGTTCATCTCACGCAGGTTGGGCGCGTTAATTTTTCACGGAGCTAACTCGTGCTATTGTGAGGTGTTGAAATGGCCATTGTTTTCCTGACAATGGGCCGACAATGGCTCCGTATCTCTCAAAAGGCCGCGAGCTCCCGACCTAAGTTACATGTATCTTGCTTACTATATTATCGTGCCCTAACTAGTAACGAAGCCAATAAATAGGTATGAAAGTATTGTGTTATATATATACCCTCGATCCTAATCTGGAAATAACCACTGATGAGCATCTATTTATTCACTGTGTTTTTTATTTCTATAAGCTTGTAAGAAGCTAGTTTGACATGTGTGTTTATCTAGTACAAACACTGTATTTTATTATTGGAAATTCCTGAGTTGTAATCCTCTAAAATAAATTCAAAATGAACAAATACATACTAGGTTTTAGAAAGCCTCCACGATTAAAAGAGGGATGAGGGGGGACCAAGGCTCTCAGACAAGTACTTACCAGATTTTGAAGTGAATTCAGAATGAGTCACCAATATATAAAAGTAGCACATTATTTAACAAAATAAAAACATTTCAATACAGCAATATTGTATAAAAAGATAGTAAGTATATAGAAGTAAGAAAGTGCTGAATACGAATGTTGAAATAAACAGTTGTTTACAAGTACGGTATTCTTGGAAATAACTATTGCATGAAGTCAGTTTATTTCTTTATACTATTTCCTTTTTCTTCATTATCATATTCTTGGTCTTTATTATTCCCAAGATTATTTGGGGTCGGCTATTGGTTCCATCGGTTTATTCTGAACATCAGTTTTTACAGACAGCGACACGGCACCTGACCTCCGCAACCCTGAGGGTGAACTGAAATCGAAGGTTGAACTAGTTGTCAGTATATTAAGCGCCTCATGCCGCCCTGAGTGCGGCTGCGGATGGGCGATGGGTTTTCCCCTCCATCCGCTTTACAGGCCAGCCGCGAGGGGGCGACGCTACGCGTGTGCCGTACGTCGCCCAAATTGAGAGGATTTAACATCTAGAGACGGTGCCCGCTTCAGTGCGGGCAGGCGCTAGGAGGGGTCCGGATGGCGTAAGAAAGCGGTTACCGGATCCCTCCCGTCTCAGGCGCAGAGTGACACACCGTGTGGTTTTAGTCGGTTCGATTCCGACATACCGCCCCGCCGCAAACTCCGGTGGGGTGAAGGCCCGAGGGGGTTTCCGCACGTAAAAAAAAAACAAAAAAAAAGTTGTCAGTATATTTGAGGGCACTGACTTCCCAATAACGATTGCCATAGGTATTTATGACAACCAGGAACGACGGCTTAGCGTGCTCTCCGAGGCATACTTCTTCCATTTTCTTATGTCATTGAAATTATGTTTAATTGAAAATTAAATAAGATTAGGAAGTATATTATGTGTTTGATAAATGTATGTACATATGTCATTTATTAACTGATTTCGAATATTTGTGTAAACTTACTTGTAAATTAGTTAAGTATTATTTCATCTGATGCTGTGGCCGGACATGACTTAGCATGCTATAAAACCTTCGATGTTAAATTATTGTGTATTGCGTTAAGCAATAAATAAATAACGGATTAATTAAAACTTCGCATTTTCATTAATATACTTAGTTATGTACTCACGTATGTGTTTTAATGTTTATATAGTATATTCTTACTCTTTTATCTAAGATCATTAGATTTTGTGTTTTTAGTTAATTCATTGAGTATGCACAAACTCTCCTGTTAAACCTAAATCAACATTCTAATTTCTCTCTATTTTCTATAAGAAATTGCTTTACTTTCTTAATAGTTACTTGAGCTATGATACCTTACATGAATATACACTTCACGATAAAGCTGTGTTTTGATTATATTATCGGGAGAAAGAACAGACACCATGGCCATGCTCACCTGTACCACTGCCACCACTCACGAATTTCGAGTACGTTACGACTCTTTCAGTCACCAGGGTTTGGACTCCGGAAAACCTCATTTACTCGATGAAAAACTATGAAATAATCATTCCGGTCGAACCTGGCCCTAATGTGCCTCTGTGTACATGCTTGAC
This sequence comes from Hyphantria cunea, assembly GCA_003709505.1. NCBI lineage: Eukaryota > Metazoa > Arthropoda > Insecta > Lepidoptera > Erebidae > Hyphantria > Hyphantria cunea. The sequence continues at coordinate 438,596 of PKRV01001110.1, read as the reverse complement.
TATGCGTGGAAAACCAGTATCAGATTCTACTACACTCCATCGTGGTAATAAGGAAATCATATGTACATAGATTCAACTAGGGCTCAAAGGTTCTAAAAAAGAAGTAAATTTTAACAATTTATGAAATATATATTAAATATAGTTACGCAAGATCGCTTTTTATACTTTAGATTAGAATATGTAGTTGATAGGCCTACGTGGTGGAAAGGCCCCTTGAGTACTTATCAATTATATGGTATTCTACACGATCTTTCAGATTTTTATCACTGATAAAGTGGTAATGAAGATTTCGAATGATACAATAAAAATATACTTTTTAGTATTGTACAAAATAACATTGGCTTACAATCAAATTAAATGTCTGTTCTGTTACACGTTTAGGAAATTTCAAAGCAGGTAAAAGAGAGAATATCCGCATCGGTTGGTGTACACGGCGAACGTTCCTTTTACGTCATACCGCCATTATGCTGCATCGTGAAATGGTGGAATCGATCAATTATTTTTCGCTCGGTGTGCAGTAAAAAGACGGTAGAGACGGTTGCAGCCGTTCGGAGGTTCGGATATTAAACGCCCGCTCGGTGTAGAAGGATGAAACGTTCGCGCAGAGCGGGTTATCCCTTTGACGGAGGGTTCGCGATCTGTCTGGTTCCTTATCGCGTCTCCAATTTCGTTCCAGAAAACGATATGTTTACTTCATCTATCTTTAATGACTTATTTGATATAGAACGAGTAGCACAGGCTTAATGTCAAGCAATTTCAATTAAGTAATGACGTTGACTGTAATTAAGGTTATTTTTTAGATTCTGGAAATAATGCGATTGCATAGAAGATCAATCCGAAAGTTAAATGTAGAGCACTAGAGTAATATTGATTTAAAACCATCCTAAGAAACCTTGCTCGTAGTTCTTTTAAGTTAACAGACGCGTGATGTATTTATTTGTTATTTTTAGAGACAAAATTATTTGATGCTGTATAGACGTGTATAAATCTCTCAATATAGTTCTCTCTTTGTGTATCAAGAGACGTATATCAAAAAGAAGAAGAGCCGTCTTGTTATTTTACCTCGGTGTTTTTTTTTACCAGAAGAATAGGACGATAGGACTTCATGCAAAACACACATCTTTTTTTAGAGAAGGTAGAAGTTTATTTTTCAAAATCAAAAAGTTTTTATTTCAAGTAGGCGTTTTCAGACTCTTTCGAAACGTTACATTAACGTCCGTTTTTTTTCACCAAGATAACGCGCCTGCTCACACAGCTGCTAGAATTATGAACATATTTGACAACTTCAGGGGTAAACATGTTATCTCATCCTCCGTACAGCCTAGATTTAGCTCCATCCTAGATAAAAAAAGCTGAAAAATGGAAAAGAGGACAGCGTTACTACAGAGCTGTTAAAGGCTGGAGGTGAACCCGTACTGAGGGTGCTCCGAAAGCTTTTCAACGTAGTGGAGTAGGAGCGTGGTCATCTTGATCTTCAAAAAGGATAATAAAACCATGATGAAGAACTATCGGCCCATTTCCCTCCTGAGCCACATCTATAAGCTGTTCTCAAGAGTTATCACGAACCGTCTTTCCCGAAAATCGACGAATACTAACTGGATATGGCACCATAGACCACATCCACACAGTGTGACAGATAATACAGAAGTCCGAAGAGTATAATCAACCCCTGTGTCTAGCATTTGTCGACTATGAGAAGACCTTTGACTCGATCTAGATTTGGTCTCTGCAGCGTTGCCAAGTAGATTGGCGATACGTTCACTAATGCAATGGAGGACTTGTTTAAGACGCTGCATTGGAAAGGGAAGTTGCGATTTGCAGATGATATCATGGCAGAAACTTTGCGGGACCTTCAACATATGCTGAACGACCTGGTTGACTCTTCTGGTTGCATCGGCTTACGGATAAACCTGGACAAGACCAAGGTCATGTTCAATGAACATGTACTACCGGAACCGGTTGCGGTACACGGTGCTGTTCTCGAAGTTATTCAAAAATATGTATACCTCGGGCAAACTTTGCAGTTAGGTAAAAACAGCTTTGAGGACGCGGTGAACAGAAGAATCCAGCTAGGTTGGGCAACGTTTGGGAAGCTTAGTCGGGTCTTCTCATCGTCGATCCCACAGTGCCTAAAGACGAAAGCCTTCAATGCGTGTGTCCTACCCGTAATGACAGACGGAACCGAAACGTGGACAGTTACGGTTCGACTAGTCCATAAGTTCAAAGTCGCTCAGCGGGCTATGGAGAGGGCTACGCTCGGCGTTTCTCTTAGGGATCGCATAAAACGAGGTGATCCGACAAAGAAGCAGGTCATCGACATAGCCCACAGGATTAGCAAGCTGAACTGGCAGTGGCCTGACCACATTTGCCAAAAAACCGATAACCATTGGGGTAAACGAATTCTTGAGTGGAGACTGCGTCTCGGCAAATGTAGTGTAGAACATCCACAGGCCAGGTGGAGCGATGATTCGCGCAAGACGGCTGGCAGGAGCTGGATGCGAGAAGCCACGGATCGAACTAAGTGGCGTGAAATTGAAGAGGCCTATGTCCAACAGTGGACTGCGATAGACTGATGATGATGATGATGATGATTCTATTAGTCAATCTAGCTTTCAGATGTCCGAAATATTTATTTAATCAATTAGCAGTCACCCGCACTTTAACAGTCCTTATATTTACCTCTATAAACCACATATATATAAAGGTATTCCACAAGTGATATTGCCCTACCCTTAGAGGTAAAAAAACCGTTTATAGCCTAGCACGTAGCTAGGCCATCCATAGAACAGGGTTCCGTAGTCACCCATTTTTTGATTTTATTTTAATAGTTTACATTTTTATTTATTTATTTAGGGAGAACAAACAGGTACACATTCGTCTTACATCTAATGTTAACAAGAAAATATATATTAATGTGTAACTTACAACGTTATCCGCGTGTTACATTATAAATTGACAACTTTATTTTGAGTGAGCCAGAACTTAAAAATAATTATTAAAATAAGTGATTAACTACTTAGTTTGCCACATTTAAATCACTTGATTTAAATGTGGCAACGGGTGTCAGTTTGCTTAAGCTCGGTGGTTGATCGCATCACGAAGCTATATATGCGTCTAAACTGTGTATACGCTAAGGTCGTCTGCGTACAACAAGAATTTTGAATTTGCAAAACATCTCCCAATATCATTTATAAATATGAAAAATAATAGAGGTCCTAATATTGAGCCTTGCAGCACACCAGAAGTAACGATTATAGGCTGTGATTGATGACCTTTAATGACTACCCTCTGCGATTTATTTGTTACGTACGATGTGAACCACCGAAGTAGATCCCCTCGAATACCGTTATAAGTTAATTTGTTCAGTAGCAGCTCATGATCCACCTTATCAAAAGCTTTTTGAAAGTCCGTGTACGCGGCATCCACCTGCGTCTGTTGATCCATACAATTAAATACATACTCTGTGAAAATAAAACTATGTAAATTCGTGACAGTAGATCTTTTCTGTACAAAACCCGTCCGTGTTGTTGAGGTAGTATAATGTTATGGATTATAGGGTAAATGGCATCATGTATAAGTCTCTCGAAAAGCTTCGACAATACAGATAGTACAGATATACTTTACTTTCCTTGTTACTATGTTTACTTATTCTTTCGATATTTTACAAGCTACACTTCTTGACCTCCTGAAGTAACATTTTCTTCATCAATTTTTATTTAAAAAAAAAACAGATTTTTCAAGCCAAACGTTTAGCTTTTAGAGAGAGGGGGGGACGCTCTGTTTAAAAAAATATTTTTAGTCCAATATTGTGCAGAGAGGTTACTAAGTTTTTTGATTAAGGTATCTGTTACCTAAATCAAAAAACTACACGGTTGGCCTAGTGGTTTCAGTGGTCGCCACACCGCCTCTTATTACGCCAAGTGTTGTGGGTTCAAATCCTACATGGGATAACACTTTGTGTGATCCATAAATTGTTGTTCTAAGTCTGGGTGTACTATGCGTCCATTTCATGCATGTTTATAAAGATTCCCGTGACACAGCAATGTATATTCCTAATGCGGTAGTTGTCTTTAAAAAAAACAAAACAAACATTATCAAGGGTTATTCACGTTAAAAACATTCATCATTAAGCTGAGAAAATTACGTTTTAAAACTGACTTCGAATTTGATCCGTGCAACAAAAAAGTAATAACAAAAACAAGTTTAGTCATTTACGGAATGTATTAATACGTATTATTCAAAATATAATTTACTAAAAAGGAGGGGAAACTTCCACGTAGCTGAAAGCAGTCAGCCTAGTTATTTGCTGTTCCCATTAGTATCGGTCTGTGCGACGACGTTGATCGATGTGGCGCCCTCACTGTGCAGATGCACTCACCACTTAGCACACTATGCTATCCTATGCTACGTATTTTTACTAATAAACGTAAGTATCACACTAAAAAAATTAATAAATTCCTTGCATTTTAATTAAACCACATTCTAAACTAGAGAATAGTTGTAAAGAGATCATTAGGTGAGTTGCTGTTGTTTATAGTCAGTTGTCGGTTCACATTGAAAATGTATTTTATATATTTTTCTTCTTCTTCATAAATCCGAGAGACACAAAAATATACTTCTTTAATATATACGTATGAGATTGTAGTTCCTAGTAAATAATATAATAGAATTACCTACAACTGTCACTTTTTTTAACTACAACACTTTTACACAACTGGTAGATACTGATAGGTAAAAAAAGATGTAATCCACTAATATAGAATAGACAATAAAGTCTTACCGATTACTCAAAATTATTATTAGATCAAAGTAACAAATGGTTCAAATTTCGGTAGGCTATCAACCTACAAAGAAAGTTGGGTGGCTGTCGGAGTTAGCTGAAGTTGTTTGTAACGACTGAGGGCAGGCGGTGGGAGCCGGGCGGGTGGCCGCCCACGCCGTGCGAACAAAGCCTTCCGTGAAAGCCTTCGGACGTTGATAGATGCGATAAGCTCGGATGCAAGTAAGCTGCATACATTTCTTGCTACAGTTTCTCGCTAAAGCATAATTTTTTCGTTTACAGTTAGGTATAGTGTAATTATTGAAAGTACCAAATTTAAGGTAAACGAGTCTCAAATATTGGGCATAACTCAGTGTCGAATTCAATAATTATATTAATAAAGCACTTTACTTTCTCTGACAAATTATTACAAGTTTAGGTACAATTAATTTTATTTTTTTATTTTTGTATGTATGTATTTACAAAAAAAGTATAAATGTATTAATATCAGTTGTCTAGTACCCATAACACAAGCTCTGCTTAGCCTGGGACTAGATGGCGGTGTGTGTTAGATCAACGAAATATTTGTTTATTGTTTATTTATTTAATCGTAAATACAAGGCGTACAAACAAAATACATACGAATACTCCAAAATAAAGCATAATTTTTTCGTTTACAGTTAGGTATAGTGTAATTATTGAAAGTACCAAATTTAAGGTAAACGAGTCTCAAATATTGGGCATAACTCAGTGTCGAATTCAATAATTATATTAATAAAGCACTTTATTTTTCTCTGACAAATTATTACAAGTTTAGGAAAAATTAATTTTAATTTTTTATTTTTGTATGTATGTATTTACAAAAAAAAGTATAAATGTAATAATATAAATCTAGATGGCGGTGTGTGTTAGATAAACGAAATATTTGTTTATTGTTTATTTATTTAATCGTAAATACAAGGCGTACAAACAAAATACATACGAATACTCCAAAATATATACACCAAGAGTACAGCTCAAGTTAAGTTAGAAACTACTAATAGGCGAAAAATTTCCTATCGAAAGAGGCGTACGCCAAGGAGATCCCATCTCACCTAAATTATTCTTAGCTTTCTTAGAAATGATATTTAGAAACCTAGATTGGAGGAATAAGGGAATAAATATAAACGGCGAAAATCTGAGCCACTTACGTTTTGCAGACCACTAAATCATTTTCTCTGAGAGCCCAAAAACATTGGAATTAATGTTACAACAGCTAGCTGATGAAAGTGATAAGGCAGGTCTAACAATGAATTTAAGTAAAACAAAAATTATGTCAAACTCTATACAAAAAGATAAAATAATAGTGAATAAAGAGCAAATAGAATATGTACATGAATATGTTTACTTTGGACAATTAATATCTACCGAAGATTGCATGAAAAAGGTATTAGAAAGAAGAATAGCCAACACCTGGAAACGATATTGGTCACTAAGCGAAGTTATGAAGAACAAAGAAATACCAATGAAAGAAAAAAGAAAAGTATATAATATGTGCATTCTGCCATGCTTGCTATACGGGTGTCAAACCTGGGCACTAACGGATCAACTGGCAAACAAAATAAAAGTTTGTCAAAACGGAATTGAGAGAAGTACAATATGTGTTAAAAGAAAAGACCGAGAAAAATTAAGAAACATTAAAAGTAGAACTAAATTCAAGAATGCATACATAACTTATAAACAACTAAAGTGGAGATGGGCTGGACATATGATAAGAGAAAGGAAGGAAAAAGGGACAAGACTAATAACAGAATGGTACCCACTAGACTGCAAAAGAAACAGAGGAAGACAAGCTAAGAGATGGGAAGATGATATCAGGAAAATTGCGGGTCCAACATGGACTCGAATGGCTAGGGATAGATGTGGATGGCGATCTTTAGAGGAGGCCTTTGTCGGAAGACAAGTTGAGGAGTAACTACCGTTTGCCAAATTATAACAAAACAAAACATAGTTAAACATGAACAATAATAAATAATAAAACAGTTTATATAGCACAGTAGTTAGTAAATATTGATAATAGTAATAAGTTTTTAGGCATACATACAAAACTTTTGTCATTTAAAAATAAGATCAACAATAAAGGCTTTTTATTTTTTATTTTTATTTTATTATTTATTTAATCTTGTCAGTATCAGTTGAGACTGTATCACGTTCTAAATATGCTTGGCTATTGTATGATATCTCGATACACCATTTTAGGTTTTCAGTATTTTCGCATAAGAAGCTGCTAAATGTATAGGAAAACTTTCAACATTATAAACTTCTACTTGGTGTCGTTTATCGAATCAGATTCAATTCAAACTTATTTTCCGTTTTATGTCACGTTTTTCAAGAAGAGTTGATAATTTATACATTTTTTAGAGAGTGGAAGAGTCACGTTTCGCCATAAATGGGCCGGCTAGACCGGAGTGATACCACGGCTTCACAGAAAACCGGTTCACTGAGTTAGATACTGGAGGCCCATATCCCAACGCCGGTAACGCGCTTGTGACGCCTCTAGTGTTGCAGATGTCCATGGCGGCGGGAATCGCTCACCATCAGGCGATACGTCTGCTCGAATGCCCGCGATTCCATAATAAAATGTTCATTCTTGACGTAAAATATATACGCCGAGTAGTAAAATATATACATTAATAGTTCAAAAGTGCATTGTGTTGTGATATGTGTTATGATAAACCCATTGACATCTTTATTCAACTTTCAAGTTCTTTACTTTCCTTTAGCATTAAAGTTATATCGGATACAAAGAGTATTTATAATATTGTTAAACCGAAGCAGTTATCAGAACCATTATGAGGACTATAAGCATTTAAATAGAAAATGCATATTTTCCACTTAAATTCTGTTTACCTCTGAAGTGGTTTGGTTTAACTTATCTTTAAAATAGTATCTAGTGTTACAAAATTCATGTATCCATTGCCTACTATAAAATATCACGTAGAGTTAGGCAAGAAACATGCCGTCGACTGCTTTGCGGTGCAACGTCGTAAATGCAATTTCTTATAATTCAGGAGCGTCACGTAGACTCTACGAAGAGCCCCGGGCGAAAGCCCAGCTCACAACGCAAGCGAATTTGCAGTTACCTGTTTTTATCACACGCCAGAACCTATAAAATGCTAAAGGGAAATTAGGTTCAGTAAGTCTGACTCCTTTGATTAAAATAAAATAGTAGTTACGAATTAACATTCGCTATACTAATGTAATAAAGCTAAAGAATTTGTTTAATTGAACCCGTTAATCTTAGGTTCGTATTTATTTTCTCCCGTTTTTGCATCATTTTTTATTTAATATTTCATCAACTTTTACAATTCTTTTAATTTTCAGTTCTGGATAGTATAGAAATAAAAACAAAATTAGTATTAGTGTCAGAGTTTTTGTATGTGTGAGTAATTTGATGCACATTTTGAGCATGATAATAATACAACATCGGTCACTGCCACTTGAATACTCGTAATTTGTATAAACGTAAAAGCCCGAACCGCTGCGTATCACTTCTCATAAGTTCACTTTTGACACGTGACAGTTAGTGTCACATCTAAGCTTAGAGTGCGGCGTTCGTACGAATATTTTATTTGGGCAGTACGGGGACGTGGTAGTCTCCCTGTGCCTATCCACCACGGGGAGGCTGGTGGCGAGGGGGTGGGCGGGAGTGCACCACGGGGAGGACTGCGACGTTGATCGATGCACGTCTTGCGCCGGAGGCTGCACCCGACGTAATTCATTAAACGCTGAAACTGCAAGCGGATTTTGTGTATTAAAACGATTTCTCACGGGGTTGTCCAGTTTGGCTGTGCCTTTATGTACGAGTGGAGCTTAATAGGTTTCACTAGTTGGTAAGGTGAATAGGAATTAAGTTTAAAGTAGCAAATGGATTTCTACTGATTAAATCGTAATACATACATAATATTTTGAGTACGATTTTATAATAAGTTTCATCAGACACGATATCCATGCACATACAATAGAATAGAACTATTGCACTCTTTGTGTACTTATATATCGAGTCTACTTATTCCGAGGCGTAGTCATTGTTTTGAATATTACAGATTTCAATTTACATGTAAGTGACATAGAGCAGAAGTTGCTCTCTTAGTTAACTTTAACGACCTCGAAGCACGAATCACTGAATTATATGCGAGTGAATACAATTTAATTCTTTAAGATGTGCCTTATAAAACTATAACAAAAAACCGATGGGATCTTTTGCTGTTCGTGTTTACTCTCGGTTTAGTAAGAGACTTTGATATTTTACTTTCATTTTTAATTAGATTACATACTTTCGTTTGAGTACGACACCAAAAATGTTAGTCGTATTAACGTTTCAACTTAAATGACAGATATTGCAGGTATGCATGGTTTGCTTAATTATACTAAAAACTAAAGCTAAAACATTTTCACGTGAGTAGTATTAAAGTTGATCGTTACTTTAACGCGGTAATACTCTGGGGTGTGAAGGCAGGTCTTGCTGCACTTGCATCCATCAACGTCGTCGGTCGCAGGACAGAGAGAAGATTATGGCTGTAAAACTACGCTCGGATTTTCCTCTTCAAATGTTCCAACGCCATGTAATGCTTAAATTAACGACCTTCTTACGTTAAGGACTTTGTGATATGATAAAAATATAGCGAGTACATACTGTACATATTGTTTTGAACGACTGTGTTTACGTGTAGGCAATATTTATTGTGTGCAATTGTGTTTTAACTTTTTATACACCTGCTTCAATATTTACTCATCTTGAATTCTGAAAATATTTCAAATTGAGTCATGCACCTACAGAACACTAATATGTTAGGCTCAGGTGATTAACATTTAAATTTTTCTTTGTCTACAGTAGAGGATGCAACTGTAAGAGAGAGCGGCTGTTATTAAAGAAAGCGAGCTAATTTTATTCTTTGTGTTGGGTATAGACTTTTGTACAGCAGTGGATGACGACAGATTGATTAATTCTTGTATCAATTGTATAAATGTTTCATTTCAAATAACTCAAACGTTAAAGTTTTATATTAATATTATTAATTCTAAAGTGACTCTGTCAGTCTATCTGTTATGCTTTCACGGCTAAGGCGCTGAAATTTACAATGGAGATCCTTTGAATTTTAAGAAAGGAAATAGGAACGGGCGTAGATGCGGGCAAAAGGTAGTAATATTAAACAATATATTCTCTGTCACATGGTTCAGTTCTTGTATGAAATTATTTTTTCTGATGTCCCTCCTTTTCTCCTTGTGTCGTCGGTATTCGACAATTGTGCGAAGGCTTATTTTAACTGCAGTGTTGGTCTACCATTTTGCAGTTTGCATACGATTGCAGTTTTATACTGCGCCAAGTGTTGTGGGTTCAAATCCCTCATGGCACAGCACTTTGTGTGATCCACAAATGATTGTTCTGAGTCTGGGTATTCCTTGTATTCATATTATGCATTTTTTAACTTAACCCCCGTGACATTAAAAATTATATTTTTAATGCGGGAGCAGCTTTTACTAAAAATAATAATTAAATTTTAACTATGTAGTTATTAATTCAAATGAAGTTGGGAGTGTTAGAAACATTTTATGTTGTTTAAAGGCGAAGATAGGTTTTGTTTCTACTGCAAGAATAAGGTTTTGAATTATAAATATTTTTACATACATATTATTTTTAAGCTCCGATACGCCCATACAATATACAGACGACCTGTGTCTCTCGTGTCTCGCTGGTGACACACGAGGTGTGATTCGGAAATTGATATTGATATTATATCATTCATAGGTGATATTTAGTAGGGTTGTTAAAAGATTTTGTTTAACATCTACTAATTTTTGCGGTGGAGCTCATGGCGGTCGTTGCCGCGTTTTCTATTTTAGAAGTAGGTAGCTTTACTACTGTGCACCATCAAATACACATAAAGCGACGCTACGGTCACGTTTTTACAAGCGGGGATCATCTTTGACATATGACACCAGTGCCCTCCACGAGTCGCCACATTTTGAATGGAGAAAGCCTGAAACCGCCGTGGGACTCGAGACGCCCCGTGTCTCCCTGGACAAGGCCTGAGGCTCAGGTTTTATCACAGGTGCCACTACTACGTTATCATTAATTACTGTTGTGTTTCCCGGAAGTCTAACTATAAATTCGGATGATTTAATATAGTAGACACCGAAAAACGTTAACACGTTAAGTGAGAGTCTCGGTAAGGGGGGGGTCCCGCCGTGCGGAACTTCTGACGCATTGCACAATATGGACGACCCTGGACCCTGGGGGTCACGCTGGAGACTCGCCAGCGTCTCCTTTCTCTTCGCATCTTTGGCGTGGCTGATGGCCAGCTTCAGAGTATTCCGCGCTTCGCGATACTCCTCATGAAGCTGGTCCTCCTCGCCATCTCCGCGGTGACGCCGCCGGCTGCGGGTGTAGGACCTCCGGGCACGAGTTCAAGCCGCACGGAGATCCGCCAACTCCTGGGACCACCAATAGACCTCTTTTCGTGGAGGTCGACAACCTCGAATCCGGGGTGTGGCCGCATCGCAAATCTGCGTAATCGCATCGCGAAAGCGGCCAGCCCCCATGTCGACCTCCTCGGTGGAGGCCCGCGGAGACAGCCAAGACTGAACAATAGCTGCCTCTTCTAGCAGGTCCCTATTGAGCTTGGCGACAGCCCATCGCGGAAAGCGTGAAGAACGCCGCGCCACGTGAACCCTACTGGGGCCCTGGAACCGGGAGTCGAATCGGATGTATAAATGATCCGAGAGCGTCTAAACCTCATCCAGCACACCAGTTCCTTATACGTGCGGCGACTGCAGGGGTAGCGAACGAAAGGTCCACTATCAACCCCCCTGCCGTCGCACGCACGTGTTGGTGGAGCATCTGTTTAACAAACAGAGGCCCACCGAGGCCGCCCACTCCACTACGGCCTCGCCTCTGGCGTCCGTCGCTGTGTGTGGACGGAGGCCCTGAGGGTCATCACTATCGCGGTATTGCAACGGCTGCAACAGGTGCCTGGAGGCAAGAGCCCTTGCAGCTCTTTATTAGTGGCGCGGGAGTCGGGTAGGAGTCCTGAGACTCGAAGATCAGAAATTCCAACTCCGCCAGGTACTCATTGAGGAATGGAAGGAACGACTTGGGCAATCGAGCGCTGGGCACGCCGTTGTTGTGGTGGTAAGACCCGTTATGGAGAATTGGCTCGAGAGGCGTCTCAGGACCCTCTCATATCAGCTGACACAGGTGAACACTGGAAAAGGATGCTTGCCGTTCCAGAGATTAGCCGGAACAAACAGGTAGACAGACAAGAAGTGTAAAAATGATATTTTGCCATAAGTGTATAAATACATATGAACTTGTATACTTAAATAAAACAATACGCAATCTACAAATCATAAGATTGGCAGGTATCATATGAATGTAGGTAGGTTGTCAGAAAACGAGGGGCATGAATGATGACCGACCAGTGACATTCAAAAGTAAATTACCTTTCGTCAAGAGGCAATTATTAATCGAGTAGGTGATGTATGTGTATAGATAATGTGGCCATGACGCAGTGCACATCCTGCATGACACAATCCATTACATAACGTGCATTGTAATGTCAACGTACCAACCCATACATACATTTATAAGAATCGCTTATATATTTTTAGAGTTATAGTTCAATAGAATAGAGGCGTGAATATAAAATTTTATTAGAAACACGTGTAATGTAACTGCTTGGCGTAACCTATATAATGTTGTGAATAATTGCAAGTTTCACGAATGTGCGAGTAAATGCGTTTCAGAGGCTTTGTCTGCATAGATAACGACACGTCTAAAATTAACTTTGACATTGTACTACAAAATAATAGGCTATTCGTGTATTATAGATGTATGCACTTCGATCTTCATGGTTGTTGTAAAATTTACTCATAAAATTATGAGTTTGTAGTAGTGTCATTACGTAAGTAAACGTTCTTAAGTCAGTACGGTATAAGACCAAGAAATCTCTATTTTAAATGTAAAACTAATATTTGTGTCAGTGAAGACCGTATAAAACTAAAAAAAGTATCTAGAGAACAACTTAGGGGTGGCCACTGTGGGCGCCAATGTAGACGTCTAGATGGCGCCGCTGTGCATCTCAATAAGGAGAGCGTTTTTTACGCCGTTTGTCTAATTTCCCACGGTGAAACGATAATATTAGCCGATATGAAATTGGGAAATTGGTTTAAATTAAACGATAGTTAGCGACAGGAATCGATTAATATTAAATGAATTTATAATTCTTCTTTTTTGAAGGCCTGGCAAATGTTTTATTTAAAAAATATCTGTGAAAGAAGTTGGTAATAATTCTTATATGTAGGTAGATAACTAAATCCCAAGCGTCACGCTGGTGTTACGTTAAATATACGTTCAATAGACGTCTATTTCGGACAAATGCTATGCTGGAGGACTTTTAACCGTTTTCAATGTTAAAACCTCGTTGTCATAATTATGTTTAATAGAATGTTCTGACATGAGGACAGTTTATCTTAAAAATTTTGGATTATGTTTCATTATAGGTAGATACTTAATTTAATTTTTGGTTTCTAGTAAATAATTCGAATAAAAAATAAACTTTGAGCTGTAATGCGTCACATAGATACAACAATATAACTTAAACACTATTTAATTATGTGTAGAATTATCTGAACAACGAGACTTTGAAGGTCACAGACAGTCTATACGCCACGTACGTTTTAATTATGCAATGCATATATTTATTTAAATGCAAATTAGACGTTGGAACGTCTCGCTGTTCATATTTCTTATCATTAGGCCGTCGAAAGTATGTAGAAAATTAGTTAATATATACATAAATAAAGCCATTGCTTGGGGTATATGTGTCTGTGATCGTTAATGTGACGAACAAGAGTGTGTGATTTCGTTTACGGTTAGCGGTCACTTTTTAGGCTATGGGTGGTTGCAATACAATGATGAGATCTAGCGTAATGTAAATCCAACAACACAAAGTATAGTATGGTTCTCTAGTATCTTAGCTTTATATTAGATATTACTCACAACTGTACAAAGCGTAAGTTTATTAGGTATAACAAAAGCCTTTGAGATCCTATTTCCAGGGTGTTACTGACTAATTGAAATTGATATTAAAATCTTTTCCTTCAGAGATACACTATATCATTTAGCTCTGAATATCAAGTATAGGTAATACGTTTTTCTTTTCCTTATATAACTGGCATATTCTACGATAGGCAAACCTACCTTTTAAGTTATTTTACTAACGGCAAAAAGTGATCCAACCCGACAACTATAACTTTTTTAATTTACTTTTATAAATGAACTTGCCAAAATGACGCTACTCTGCCTTATGGAAAGCATGTGTAATGGTCACTTTACTCACTGAGAATGCAACAATGCAACAATGGAGTATGGTGACCTACAGGCCTCACTATTGAGATGCTTCTGCATCATCATCTATTCATAGTAATAAAATTTGCTGCACGTTTGGTCTAGTGGTTTAAGTGGTCGCCACGCCGCTTTCCACGGCGCCAAGTGTGATGGATTCAAATCACACATAAGACAACACTTTGTGTGATTCACAAATCGCTGACCTAGACTCAGAAAGTCTGGGTGTTCTTTGTGCACATTTCATTTATGTTTGTAAAGTCCCGAGCGGCACAGAAAGCTTATTCCCAATGCGGAAGATGTCTTTAAAATAAGGGGAAGATTACTAATATTAGCACCACGATATTTCAACCTAAATATGAATTTACTTACACAATATCCTAAGGAGATTAGGTTCATAAATAGTTAAAAGGTTGCCTGTAAGAGATTGTCAGTGATTAAAGATAAGGCCGCGGCTTACAAATATCTAATATAAATTTATTTTTTGTAACTTAGTGATGTATAATTAACGATTTATTATTATTATCACATACTGTAATTGATAATTAGAAATTATGCAAAATATATGATCATTTCCATTCTAAGGAATAACATCGCAGGTATGTACAGTTATCTAAATCTATTCACTTTATCTGTATATCTATTACTAAAATATTTGTAGTATGTTAATTATTTTATGGCAGGTATATGTATCGCATAATGTTCCGAATATCATTAATAAGTGATTAAACTTTATATGCGGAACATAGCCGTATTATTGTCTACAGTTAGATTGTAAATTATAATTACGTACAATGACAGTTTACGTACTAAACATTTTAATTACATTTATTGCACTGTTTGTAATCGTTACGTGTTGTAGACTCAACAGTATTCTTAGGAATTACATTTGACAGTAAACTGCAATGGGGAGCCCAGATAGATAAACTTGCAAGTAGACTTACTTCGGCAGCTTATGCAGTATCGAGGGTACGTCAACTCACTGATACGGACATAGCTAGTTTAGTTTATTTTAGCTACTTTCACAGCGTAATGTCCAATGGTATACTACTTTGGGGCAAGGCGGCCGATATTGAAACGATTTTTATTCTACTTCGAGCCATCCGATCAATGTACAATTGAGATGTTGAAGTCTCTCTTCGAGAGTTGTTTGAGGATATAGGTATTTTATTTATTTATTTTAATAATTTATGCGCAAATACATGCATCGGCGGACTTAATGCCTAAAGCATTCTCTGCCAATCGACCGATTAGGAACTGGAGAGAAATGATTAGATAGGTGCACATATGAGGAAATAATAAAATGTAGTGATTTAATAAATACTACAATTAGCTTAAACATACATATACTAATATATTACAAAAGAGAAATATATACCGTAATATATACATAAACATAAATAAATGTGTCTATATTAACATTCCTACATACACATACAGATATATCTATTATAAAAGTATGAAAATTTGCTTTGTGGTGAACTAAGTCCCCATAGACTTACAAAATTCACCTAGTACATAGGCTTTCATGTAATACTAACACAATTGTACCCGAATATCTGACTTTTAAAAAGAGTGGCCAAGAGTTTCTTTGCCCATATTCTTCTCATAAGGCTCTACGCACGTTGGAAACTGAAAATTATAGATCCACACAAGCGGGCAGTAGATTTTTGTGTTTTCACCTAATTCACCTCAATAATCCAGTACATGCTATGACGTCTGTTTTTGTCGTTCTATGATTTTTATACTTATCTTATCTTATGTCTCTTAGTGTCTTAATTGAATAAATGATTTTGAATTGGAATCTAAAAATAAATTAAAAATGGTATCACACGTGCAGGAATGATCAATCGGACAATACAAAGGTAGAGCTGGGCAGCTGGGGTGGGTCCGGATGGCGTAAGAAAGCGGTACCCGGATCTCTCCCGTCTCAGGCGCAGAGTGGTGGTTTAGTGGGTAGTCTGGCGAGTCAGTCAGGAGTCCCACACAAAGCGAACCCCNGGGGGGAGCGAAGTGCGTAAAGGCATTCCATCAAGTCAAAAAAAAAAGGGCAGCTGGGGTGCAACGGTGTCACGGCATGGAGTTTTGAAATGTGCAAGAGCCAAGTTGCTGAAAACCGTTATACCTAACATAAAATATAATGTTACATTGATTTAAAGTGTCATAGACATTTTTACTTGATACATTATTATAAAGATTTATATACGGAACATTTACATCCGGTAATTATGTGCCGATATTTTGGCATATGTTGCAAGCACCAATATCACGAATGAAATGAACAATTGCAGGTGGCAGGTTTTTTATTGCTAGTAGACAACTTTTATACTATTCTTGTTCAGTTTTAACTGGATATTAATAGACCTTGATTACACCGTATCATTTTATGTACATACTTAGTAACAAGTGGAGTTAATAATATACTTTTATATATAAAATAGTCGTACTCACGCTTAAGTTCAACTTTTGATTTCCGCTACATTTAGTATGCAATAAAGAGATTTTGAAGTACTTAAAAGATAGTGCCTTCTACAAATGTGTACTCCACAAGTCATTGTCTAAGGCTGCCATCAATTTTGTAGGTACCAACCTTAAATCCACAAACTGCAGCGCATTTGGATATTATCCTTCCTATTTCCTTACTTAATGGGAGATGAATGTCGTTAGAAGTCGCAAGCGCTCGTAAAATCCGGCAGTTTTAGTAAATGTTCATACTTGCTTACTGAACTTAGACAGTAGCCACAGAAAAGAAAAGTAGGTTCTTCTACAGAGAGTTAAGGGTATTGTTGAACTGCATTTTTGGAGAAATACTTGTTAACTGAAGTGTGTATTCTGTGGCAGTTGCTACTCATACGGCACTTCAGTTTGAACGTTCAGTTAGGTAGGAACGAAGAGTTAGGGCAAGTGGAGCGGAGAAAACTAATTGACCATCAGCAACATGCAAATCGCTAATTACCGCAGTCGGTTACCTACCTTTGTAAATAAAGTATAATGGATTCAATTTACTTTCTATTGCCGATAAATATCAAAGGCTAATGAAATATAACATTGTAAGGTTTGGCTATTACATCGTCATTTTCTTGTTTGTGGTACAAATGGTACCCATTTAATGGTAAGTACATGTGCGTATTTTATTTGGTTTTAAACCGTGGTTACAATGACGATATTAAATGTAGTCTTCTCCATTTATTGATTCATGTTTCACAGAAATTACATGTAACGTAAATGATTCTACTACCGGTTTTGTGCAAGAATACAAATACCTTGGCCAACCTTTCCAATTCGGCCGGCACAACTTCGATCGGAATGCCACTAGAAGAATTCAACTGGGCTGGACGGCATATGGAAAGCTAAGTCGCTTTGAGTCGTCAATACTACAATCATAGAAGACCAAGGTATACTACTAACTAGTGCGTCCTACCCGTGACGATGTATGGAGCCGAGACGTGGTCAGTTACGATCGGACTGGTCCACAAATTTAGTTTGACGACCCAAAGTGTGTCTTGGCCTCTGATAGTAGAATGCGCCATTCTTTCCTGTTCTGTGTCAACTCAGACAAATCGGACACTTTCAACTCTTCTATATTTCTGGCCACCTCATCTTTCCAGCGGTATCTGAGCCGCCTTACCGGGCGCTGCTCGATGGGCTGCCCAGGGGAGCTTTTTTGACGGCTCGGTGTGTGTGGGGACCCATTCTCGCTACGTGGCTAAGCCAGCGAAGTCGGGCAGCTTTTATTTCCCCGATTATGTTTGGTACTGACACTGGGCTGGGCCTAGTCTATTAGGCCGAGTCTAGTATCAGTGACTACCTAGCATTGAACATATCATTCTCTGGATAACATAATATGGCCATGGAAATACGAATATGCGAATGTCGACCTAATTGTATTTGAATGTCTGTAAGATAATAAGCTTATGGTGGGTTACGTTTCAAATTTGCAGTACAATATTTTTTTTTATATCTATCTGATTACATTTCATTTTAAAAAACACCTTAGACTGCACATAAGACTTTTGATCATAACTTTTGTTTGTTCTATGATTTACCATGTCACCTACGGTGCTAGTGTAAACATGGGCGGTTATAACGAAAGATGACATTGATCGAGATAAGGTATAAAAGTTATGCTAGTTTACAGGTTTTTAATTTATTAATAGACTAGTTTGTCTAACAATATAATTTTTTGTTATATTTCTGATTATATAATCGCATTCTCAGGGGAGTTAGGATAAAATTAACAAAAAATATAAAAATAGTTTTATCTCAAAATTTAACACGAATTTAGTAAAATAATGGATTCGTAATGTAAGAGCTGGAGCTTGGTATCTTATGTTATTCATATCGTCTGCGTTTAGATCTTTGGTCCATTAGATATTTTGTTTTATACACGAGTTTTGGGCCTTATTGCAAATGATAATAGCATATATTATATTTCCTACTATTACGTTACCTTGGGAAGTATTCAAGTGTTATCTATATAAAGTACACATTAAATACGTGTAGGCTATGTTAATCGTTACAGCAGTAAACGCTAGAGGTGTGATTTTTCTACATTGTTTAGAAAAGACGTGCAAAATGTTCGTGAGTCGTGATTGCACATTAATGTTTGTTTTACTTTGTTGGACTTTACACGTGTCATATTACATGGAAACAATGCCTAATGTTGTTTAAGTGTAGCTGTTAAAGTGTTACATTACATAACAATTAACTAGAGATGTTGAGCGAGCCCTATCCAGTCGCTGGAGTTTGTTGAAATCTTAAATATCTATAGAGTGGTCATGATATTAATGTTCTTTATTTTAAACTAGCTGACCCGGGGAACTCCACCACTATATTTTTCTTTCGTAAATATTTTCAAAATTTTTGAAAATCTTGCTTTAGTGGTTATGCCCGACTCAGTTTTAAACAGGTAGAGTACAATCGCGGACAAAAAACATATTTGGCCGAGTGGCGACCATGTACTGGAAGATGCAGCGTGGGGCAGGACAAGACGTTCTGATGACCTGGTGAGGGTTGCAGGAAACCGCTGGATGGAGGCAGCACAGGACCGGTTGTTATGGGGAGGCTCATATCCAGCAGTGGACGTCTTTCCGCTGACATGATGATGATGGCGAGAACCTGAACTGTCACATTCTGTTACGCCGAAATTAGGGAAAGATAACTGGTCAAACTTTATTCTGAAAACCTACAGCTTCTCGTAGTAATTTTTGCAATATTTAATTTTGAAATTAAGGTGAAATGTTATTTTATTTAGCACTAAAGATGTTTTTAAGTGAGCTAGATCTTAAGTATTTCTTAAAAGATTTAAGCGCAAAATTCACAAATCTAACTAGAACGAAATTAATTTGTTTAATTTTTACTAGATGACCTGGTGAACTTCGCATTATCTACAAGTTTTTATCCAAATATGTATTTAGGTCTCTGTTTGCTTGTTATTCATTACAGAAATTGATTTCTCTTTGTTTGCTAAGTAACTTAACATCTTCTAAGTTTTATCACAAAATCAATTCTTGAACACATCTATCAAAATTTCTGAATATATTTCAAATTTCAGCTCAATCGGCAACCAGGAAGTGGTTCAAATTTAACTTGCAAGATTTTTTTACAGAAAAACATGACACGGGACAGGTGAAACTAAATAAAAGCTTCCAAAAATATGTTATTGTTTCTCATCTTTTATTTAAACTTTCTCTGGACTTTCCCAAATATTTGAAATTTAAGTTTAATCAAATCTGTCCAGCGATTGTCGAGTTTGAGCAATTTATTTCTATATATAACATGATGACACACAATATTGATATGATTTTATAGCTATGACTAGCAAAAACGGTTTTTTCAGTAGGTACTTTATGCTATATCTAACAAAAATAAAGCAAATTTTTTATGAAAATCTGAAACTTGATTGTATTAACTAATGAAACTTGTTTTTATATTTACTAATACAAAATTAATTATTCCAAATAGAATAACGATATTTAATGTAATTATCCTACAGTTATGAATTAAACTTTGCTTATTTATAAATTTATCGGCGAACAAAATGCAGATACAAATAAAAAACAGAACATTTAACGGTGTAGTGCAGTCATCTAGACGTCTACATGGATGCTTAGTTAAATCAACTCACACAATGTTACAGAGCTCCTGAATCTTGTCGCTATGTTTTAAATACTCAAAAAGATCACCTATATATATATGTATTATATTTTATATATATATATATATATATATATATATATATATATATATATATATATATATATATATGACTAGTAATAACGGTTACACAGTATAGGCATGTAAAGTAAGTACAGGTACAGTATACATTTTTTATATAGTACATATTTATAGTATACCTCTCGTCAGGTTCTTTTCGTAGACACCAGCTAGGGTCTCGAGGTAAGTTTTCCAGTTCTAAGGCCTGTTCAAGTGATCTGCGCCGCCAGCAACTACAGGCGGGTCACTGGGTTGGGTCCAGATGGGCCCGTTGGAAATTCGGTCCAGTGGGGGGCGTAACAATATCGAGAAACAATAGATTTTGGTAATATCTATCGACCTTTTGCTGGATATTAAGATGTTAGTCTCATTTTATATTTTCCATCATCATCATCATCATCATCAGCCTATCGCAGTCCACTGCTGGACATAGGCCTCTCCAATTTCACGCCACTTAGTTCGATTTTTGGCTTCTCGCATCCAGCTCCTGCCAGCCGTCTTGTGCAAATCATCGCTCCACCTGGCCTGTGAACGTCCTACACTACGTTTGCCGAGATGCGGTCTCCACTCAAGAACTCGTTTTTCCAAATAGAAAACAATTGGCTCAGTGTTAAAAACATCTAAACTGAAACTATTATGAGGTTTTGCTTTTAACATTTTTAGGCACATTAAAGGAGCGATTGGGGTCTCGGTTAGTTGTCATGCAATACTGCAATCATAACTAGTTGCAAACTGAAAAAAATAACTGACAACATTTATATTCTTTGAGATATCGTTCTAAGTTTATGTGTGTATCACGAACTTACTTCTTTGAGTTTTGAGGCTCTATAAATTACTAATTGTTTTAGAGATTCATTCTTGATAGGCCTAACAAAAAACTAGTATTTTTCTTAATATTTTATGCTTACAGGAATGCGTTTTGGCTATTTTACGACATGCCAGATCATTATTCACACCGATTTTACAGATATTAAAGCTACGGAAATAAAGAAAAATAAATATGTATGCATGTATATAAATATAACATGATATATTAAATTTGACTTGTAGTTCGTTCCTATAAAAAATATTTTCTCTGGTTCTACCTGCCAGCTTCTAATATTTAATTTTTTTATTAGATAGAGCATTTATTAAGTTAAAGTACAGATCATTAAATATTAAACATTTCTGGATGGAATGATGGATGACAAGCTACTTGTTATATTTATATTTTACATCATAATCTATTATTCCTTCAGTGACAATGTCGAAGAATATTATTAAAAGTAAACACTGAGTTAATTCAGACATGTTAGTGGCGGACTTGCACGATGGCGAGGCCATTAAAATAAATAAAAAGTCAACTGAAAATCACCTAAGTTCTGTGTGCATTAGGTGCATTCGGCGAGTGAATCACGCAGACCTCGGGACGCACGCAATATAGTTGTTGTCACGTGACTGACACAGCTACAGTTACTATTTTTCAGGACCTGTAACTAATTACCCTCACTTTAATGTTTCAGAATGTCACATTTTATTGTTTTTGTGGCTAACCAGCTGGATCCTGTCCTAGTAAAATGCTAATGTTACAAATAAGCTATTTAAAATGTTGTTTTGGTCTTATAACAAATCATTTGTGTATTAAAACAAAATACTTGATTTAAATAAATAACTTTAATTTTCTCGATAGTTGAAACCTACGTGCATAGTAAACACCGTTTGGAAATGCTATTAAAAGGCAAAGTGTAAAGCCTGCATGCATTTTGTTTTTCAATCAAACTGTGTTGTTTTGGCTGTACTTAAATATTTTATTTGGATATTCGAATGGCGATTTATTTATTGACTACAAATGTTAATAGTAAGAATAAGATAGAAGATGGTTTTATAAAACAATAAAACAACTTTATGGTTTTAGTGCGATCGCGTGTTGATGAATACTCATTATGTAGTTTTAAACCTTTGCCACAGGATTTTATAAATTAAATATTATATGTTATTCATACATAAAAATATTAGTGTCTTTGATATAAATAGATTCAATAATTATTTAAAAGACCATCGTGACAATCTAACTATATTCTTAACATGCAAACAATACATTTAAAATTTACCGTAAATATTTCGAAAGTTATTTGAGCAAATTTCAAAGCATGCATCACAATCACAATATAAGGTGTAGGACTACCCGCAATTTATTGTTTAGTACTTTAAAACTAGGCAAGTGAAAATAAATGCCTTTAAGTAATTTTCATCACAGATTTTTCATTATGGAGGAAATATTCGGTATTTTTTAATCAATAATGGTTGAATACAATCCATTATTTCGTTAAAATAGGCATGATGACAGTAATCAAGAACCACTAACATTATGTATTTATCTGATGAAATAGGGTTCATAGAGTATAAAAATCGTATTTATTTTCATAGTAAGAGCGAGATTAATGGTTAATTAACAAAAATACAGCAATATGCCATGTTAATTTGAGCACCAATCGGTGCGAGTTACGGTACGTCACTTATGTATAAAACTTACTTTATTCGGATTTAATCCACGATCACTTTACTGTTTTTAAGAACTATAATTGACACTGGTTGACAAATGGCGACGTTTCGTCTTACACAAACAGATGCCATGACACTACCGAGCGTTTAGGCATGAATTTTAAACTTAAAATTCTCATATTTAATCTTTATTTTGTGTAGAAATATTACTGTTCTTAACAATAGGAGATACTTCCAATCATCATAAAACAGTTCTTCAACATCGGTTATCATGCGTATTTCCCTAAGTTGGCTGTAAGGTTTGATATGACGTAATCGAATACGCACTTTATTCGAATAACAATATTTATACTTCCTTACTGTTTTTGAAAGATACCACCCAACGGTACCTCACGCTGTCTATAAAAAACTTGCACGGGACCTCGGACTCGCGCAGGTAGGGTTCCGTATCTATACATTTTACTTTTTATTTTACCGTATTAATATCGAGCAAAAATGTCCTGAAAGGTCATGTTTGTTGTATGGGAGCCCCTTTAAATATTTGCTTTATCTGTTTTATAGTATTTGTTGTTGTGAAAATGAAATCAAGCAATTAATTAATGCATTGAATTAAGAGGCCGACGAACTATGGCCGCAACTGCAAGTTGAAATTTTTTTGGGAAATATTGGTATGTCCGTTTAACAAATACTCATAATCAACCTTTAGTGTGCGCCACTGTGTATGTCAGTAAATTGTCATTCATTGTTGACGTTCATACGATACGAGTCATAGACAATTATTTATTTATTTATACAATTTCATTGCACACCAGTTCAGGAAAAAATCGTACCGAGATCAACATTATATATTACACAATAGGAGGTCTTATGGCTGACCGCGATCTATTCCAGAAAACTTTTGTACGGATATTATAAAATGAAAACTATTTTGTGAATTATTCACAAATTGGCCACTAGGAAAATCCAAAATAAATGGTTAAAAATAAATGTAGGTCGTTAAAAAAATGAAGATCATTTTCTTAGATTACGATCAACGTAATTTATAAACGCCAAAAATCGCAAGTTTACATAAATGTCATTAAAGTCGAGAATTACTTGCAATTGTATCTTAGTATTTGTATGATTTAACCACCATAACATAGGTGATCTATATTTTTTTCATCGAACTTTATTTGTTTTTTTTTTAATCTGCTGAAGAAATAAAAAGTTTCATACAAGCTTTGAGCTTCTTTTTACCCCCAAAAGAGAATTTCCACATTCATTTTCTTAGTTTACTTATTTCAATTTATTTTATTTACTATACAAAGTGTCAAGTGAATCCATTTAAAAAATTAAAAGTTTCATTCAAATTCTAATTTCCTTTTGACCGCCTGAGGGGGTAACAAATGTCGTAGTAGTGCACGTAACTCGATATCAAATCCAGAGACGAAATATATACATTTAATACAACTTAGAAAACGACCTTTCGGAGCGACACACACCAGCCTCCACTGCCGTGACCGATGCAATCACTCACACATTTAACTCAGTTTGCTGCAATAGCACTACTAACTATTTGGTTTTTATAATAAACACAGTTTTGTTCCGGACTATCAAGAATCGTGAATGACCTTATGATTTTTAATTTTCTTTTCTATAATTAGTAAAATGATAATATAGGCTCTGTTTCTCTCAACACAAAATAAAAATTATTCTTGTTTAAGTTGCATAAAAAAAAAATTAAAACACACCATTCGCGCTGTAAAAATGTGCAATATTAATTCGATTTTATTTTAGCTTAGTTTCAAAAAAAGAAGATAAGTACTCTACCGTATTCCATACACATATATATCTGACATTTGTGGATTACTCCCAGGCTTTCAATAGCCTCCGTCACTCTGCGATTTTTACATCTCTTCGCAATTAAGGTGTCGAAGAAATTACGTCAAGCTTCTGGAGGTTATCTTTAAGAACAGTACTGCATCCATCCGACTACACTCTCAGGTGTGAAACAGGGAGACCCTTTATTACCGAAACTATTTACAAGCATCCTGGAAGAAGTTGTCAAGAAACTGGCAGCCTCATGGGAAACGACATTGTACTTTTCGTACCCATGGCCCCAGAACTGCAAAAAATGCTTCAAGAAGTTAGCGCGGCAAGCATTGTGGTTGGACTTCAAATGAATCTATCCAAGATTCAACTTATAACCAACGGCAGAAAATGTAAGGTGAAGGCCGATGGACAGGAGATACAATATATCGAAGAATACTTGCACCTGGGCCAGTTAGCATCCTTCGAGAACAGACAAGAAAAGGAAATCGATCATCGAATCGATAACGCCCGGAAGAGTTAAAACGCCGTTTCTTTGACATACGTCCCCTGCCCATCCTAACATATGGCCCAAACTTGTTCTTTGACAGAGGGTCAGAAGTTCAGGCTCAAGGTTTGCCAAATAGCAATGAAACGCAACATATTGGGAGTCAAGTGACAGGTTCATGTTAGAAACAATGCAATTTAAATGTGCTGTGTACCCGAATAGTGTAGAAGTTATGTTTATGATTGATTATAGTCATTAATTAAGTTATACAATTATATGCGTAATACTTCTTTTGAAACTGGCTGACCATTTCTCATGTTTTTTTATTTATTTAAAAGCTGATAAAATGACTATTCCGTCTGTTAAAAAGGATCAGTAGAATTTAAAAGTGATAGTCTCCGTATGGATTATGGATGTGGACAATCTTGTAACTAAATAAGTTGAGTAGCAAAATGTGTCACTGTTGGTAATCATTATATTTTGGTGCTAAAAAAGTCAACAAACTGTAAAGTTGAATAACGACTAAAAACGTATGTAGCCATAATACATTTGCCAAAATTTGAATTTGCCTGTTGTCAGGTACAGTTATAACAAAAGAAATATATTGATTTTCAAATGTATTATGAAAAAAAGCGAGCTAAATATTGCATCAGATTTTTAATCATTCATCTCATAAACGCAGGTTACGAACAAAATTCCTAGAATCTTTACTGATATAATTATAATTAAATACTCCTATGATCGAATTTTTAGAAACAAACAATTATTCTTAGGATATACATCGCGAATTACTCGCGGTAATAATTATAGTGCCCGAAAGTGGATAGTGCACTTGTGAGCGCGGTCAGTGCAATTCTTTCAAAATGTCTAGTAATATTATTTGCTGGTACTGTATGTTATGTGAAACTGGTATAGTTTGAGATGACAAGTTTGCATCATTGTTAGTTTGTTTTAAATTGTAGTAAAATAACGTAAGTTGTAACTTATTGTTCAAACGTTCAGAGCGTTGTAGGTACAAGTCATTGCACTCTTATGTTAGAAGCATCTTCTACATAATGTTCTAGAAAATCTCTGCAGCGTTCTGAGGGGGTTGGGCTACTGAAGTGCAGTGGCGTGGGTGGGTATGATGTTGATAGCCTGGATCCGGAGCGAGGGCGTAAGGTCGCGGACTTTCCTGCACGACCGCGCCCTACCTGAACCTTACTACCCACAGATTTCAATACTAGAGGGTCACAGATACGACATCCATAGATAGTGAATTCTTTAACTGTTCTGTCGATGTCGTTTATATTTTAACCCATTTGGCTTTACGTAGGGAACAGACGGTAATGTGAGTAATTACTTTTTGTGGGAGTAGTATGATTTTAGATTTATCGAAAATAACTATTAAGTTCGAAGGGCGACGGTGAGGAGTACTCAATAACAGTTTTTTTAATGTATGAGATTTGTACAAATAAAATAAAGAAATAAACATATTCAATGCACTGAATTGTCTGCATCGTTCACATCACTTTACTTAGTTAACTTTTATAGAAATCTTTATACAGTGAGGTGAGGGCTGTTATTAAAACTCAAGATAAGATTTGATGCGATGCGGTGCACGACATCAGTTGTTTCAGTGAATTAATAAGACGGTCTCCTTGGAACCATTTCAGAATATTTAAACTACAGATCAACCTTTGTGACCCTTTGTGCAACTGCAACAAAGGACTAATTTGACGTTAGAACTTTGTCACTCGAAAAATTATATTTTATGTAAAGTGTGGTAGGACTTTTTACATCTCTGTAAATTTATCGAACAACCTGCAATTGGGGCGATGTTCTCGAATCATAAAGGCATTGACATAAAGAGTGCTTCAAAATTCCTGCATGTAGGGGTGAACGACAATACCACCCGATGTCGTTGCGTATACGAGGTGAACGGACTTACAGTTGGACAAAGTCATATTTAGATATAGAATATATTGTGTAATATCTTTGGCTCTCTATTTATTTATCAAAGTGTATCGCATTAATATTTAGAATATGTTATGTCACATGAAGATTTTTGAACAGGTAGTTTTTATAATACTAGTTTATTTACTACTAATATTATAACGTAACTCTGTCTGTCCATCAATTATGATTTCACGGCTAAACCGCAGTACCAATTTCAATAAAAATTGGCATGAAGATACTTTGATTCTTGAAGTAGGTAATGGAGCGGCGAGTAAAAGCTAGTTTATTAAAATATTAGTGAATCTACACGTAGTGATTTAAGTGGCCACTACTTCATTTTCTACTGCGCTGGGCTTTGTGGGCTCAAAGCCCACATGGGTCAAATCTTTGTGAGAGCCACAAATGTTGTTATTTTGTTCATTTCATCTATGTTTGTAAACTTTCTCTGTGTCGTGTCGTCTTTTTTGACAAAAGGAAAGATTAATAGTAGACATATTTTGAAGAAATGATACGGACAACCACGGCTGGGATGGCATAGCTGATAGGTAAGGTCTCTTTGCCCTGCCTGAGGAGGTATTCGTGCAGCAGTGGATGGTAATAGGCGAAAAAAAAGAATTTTTTAAATGAATATTATTGCATTGGGTAATTGCCACTGGAAATGACATCACCGCACAAAATACGTTGAATACCCCTTGTGTGTGTTCTGTCGCTTGTAAAATGACTTTTTTCCATGGAACTGTGGTGGTACCGTGAATCGTGGGAGATCCACATTCGGTATGAATGGGACGGCTAGACTGACGATTATTTAGTACTTGTGCTGTGTTTCACNATAAATATTCACGTATGGCAGTGCTGATTTAATCTTCCAATTTCGCTTTCATTTTCATCTACACAAACTTTGTCCTGACAATAAAAACACATAAAAGAAAGAATTTATATATTATCTTATTTGGTGCAGTCGATAAGAAGGTATGCGCGTACATACATTTCGGAGATTGATTTTTTTTATATAGATAATCGTGTCTTATAAGCTGTAATAAGGTTCACAGTCTCAGTGTGTTCAAGTTAACGGAACACTTTTATTGCGTAATGAATGAGAGGTCGGCGTACGGGCTAAGGGGGTGCAGGGCCCGTCGTTGCAAGGGAGTGGGAGTGCAATACCACCCCCTAGAGCCTTATTTCGGGTCATCGAGCCCGACCCCGCAAGCAGCAAACGCAACGTAAGCCACCTTGCAAAATTGAGTTTTCATCTTGAATTACTTATTTTTAATTCTAACAAAGTGTTTCATTACTGACATGCGTATACCTTATCTCAGGTATCAGAAACAATGTTTAATCAAAAAAATCGGTATTTTCTTTTATACTATTTCACAATATAGCTGCTTTAACCTGAGAAGGAAAAATCTTTCTTAACGCATAAGCCTTTTTACCTAAATGTCAATTTACCATTTTGTACAACCAGTATAGATTTTCCATATAATATTTAATCTTTCTAGCAGTGTTCAGAGTACTAAAAAATGTCTGATGAGTGAATAATCAAATCACCATATAAGAACTACAGATAATGAATTTTTGTATTCAAACCCGGACTTTTCTATTATTACCCACTTGGGCCCCCAACAAGGAAAAGAGAAAATGATATTTTACATTAATACATAATGTATTTAACTTGAAATTCTATACATTTGAACATCAACGAATTCTTTGATATCTTTATTCATGGCTGTACTTTTTATCACCATTCTATCGTCATAAGCACGTAGAAATGATATAATTAGGTAATTAATATCTTACTGATTCCTTTCGTCTATGGAATAAAATCTAAAAGCTAAATCATTTTTACATGTAAAAGTATTCAAAAGCATAGTTAAAATTACTGTTGCGTTTCTCATTAGCACTTTAATTGTTTAGCCTTTAGAAATGTGTAATGAAATGAAATTACGCCACTTTGCTTTTCGTGTACTGTAAATTGATTTCTAATGACAAAAAAAGATTTTTTAATCATGTGAACAAAAAAAAACAATAATATATAAACATAAAAACACGAAAACATGAAAAACAAGTCTCGCATCTTAGTTCTTCTACCATAAAAACTTGTGAGATCCATATAATACAAAGTCAGTGTGGATTGGACTATGATTTGTGGTTCCTTTTAGAGAGTAAGGCTGGCTCTAATGGCCATTATAATTTAGAGTCCCTAAAACAATGCATATACGAAGAATTTTGCCATAGAAAAATTGCGTGCTGCTATTGATAACTGGCTTCAACGTTTAAGAACTGTATTGCAGCCAATGGGGACCACAACGAATAAGCTTTATATATTTTTAATGTATTAAACTAACACTTCACTTGACTACACGGTTGGCCTAGTGGTTTTAGTGGTCGCCACACCGCTGCCTACTGCGCCAAGTGTTGTGGGTTCAAATCCTGATCCATAAATTGTAGTGTTGTTGTTCTAAGTCTGGGTGTACTTTGAGTCCTTTTCATGTATGTTTATAAAGGTCCCCGCGACACAGGAATTTATATTCCTAATGCGGGAGTTGTCCTTTTTAGAACAAAAAAAAAACACAGTGTAATAGTAATAAATGTTACGTTGTTTTTCTATGAAACAATGTATATGGCAAGAGTAAATACTGTATTATACAATGCCTGCTCAAAATTCAGGCTTTTAGTTTTATCCACTACGAAATTATAGGGGGATCGTAAATGGCCTGAATGGCTTCGAAAAAAGGATGGTATGGCCATACCGTTTCTTTGCCCGAATTGGCGTGGGCACTGCCGTGCCCCCAAACAATGTAACGCATCAAGTTATTTATAACTTGATGCGTTACATTGATTAGAAATCTTTGTTTTTTGTGTAGTGCAGTTACACAACACGCATTATTTTTGTACAAAAATTAAAGCGCTAATAAAGGAACTTAATGGTTAGGTAAATTTATGTAAATATTTTCTTATTCTGACTTATTTCTAACAAGAAAATTTAGTTTCCTCGTGTCAGTCTGTCTATCCATTAGTCCACAATCCACAGTGTCCACATTTGAGAACTCACTAAGGACTAAGGCTGTGAGTACTAGATTGTGTTCTTGAAAGCTGAGGTCAAGCTTATAAAATGTTACAATAAAAAAAACTGTAGGAATTTTGGCCTATATATTTCAAAACATTCAGGGACTGTGAAGAAAGATTTCGTCAGAATTGTGACGATTAATTGCGAAAGATTAAATTATATGTTAAGCGCTGTACTTTGAGCCCCTTAATCATAGCAGAGAGGGCTTGGCTCCATCACCTCCGTCATGTGGTTGAAAAGCAACGAAATAAGTTTATTTAGTGAATGAAATGTTGTGAAATATTGTAATTATTTAAAACAGATAGGAGTAATAAGTTACGGAACCTCATAGTTTATTTCATATTGCATGCCAAAATGGAATCTGGAAGATTCTAGTTAAACTAGAAAAAATAAATTAAATAGGTTTACCTACTTTTAGTCTTATTAATTAGCTGCAGTTGTGATATTTTATCATGCTTATCTTAACGATTTCTGGGTTTGACATTGAAAATGGTCGATGTCTGTATTTAAATGGCAAACACAACTTAAACGAAATAGACTTTCTATGCAAATATTTATAATTAAAATATTTTCTGTCTTCAAAAACACGTAATAGACATTCAAGGCTGTCTAAAGATGCACATTTACGATGGATGCTATGGCGGCTATTTGAAAAATTATTTTAAAACGATGTCGATTTTGTTTAGCCTTAGTGTTTCTGAATTTCAATTCTAAAGTTTTTTTAAGAGTAACTATTATATGAAAGAGGTTTATGTACAGCAGTAGACTGACATAGGCTGATCATGATGAAGATGGTGATTCTGTAAGTGATAGATTAAGATCTCAATAGGCCGCCATAATGTGGGTTACCATGCTGCATTGTTGCATTGTTTGCATTCGTATGTATCACTTTGTCAGATTCATACATAAAAAATGCAGGTACATTATCTTATGAAATTCTCTGCGCGTATGTGGTTTAGATACACGTTTGGGAATGGTTGGTAAAGCATCTACGATTCTCAATTCATTACTAATACTTTAAGGTGTTTGTATGTAGGTCACTGGATTAGATTAAATTCACGATTAAATCAGATCATGTGGCGCTACATTGGGTTCTAATTAAAAAAAAATTAAGGACTGAATAAGGAAGCTGTATACAGTCGTTATAAATACAATTTAAATCTAATGCTAGTTTTAGGTTGTAGCGGTTAGATAACAATAAGTAAGGCAGTGTAGAAATCACGATGATGATGAGCTAGAGGGGCAAAAGTATATCGTTAGAATCTTTTCGAGTTCCACATATCCCTAACACAAAATCGGTCATCCAATTTTGTGTTAGGGATATGTGGACTAATGTTCCATGATGATGACCTAAAAAGCTTTAAGAATATTAATCAAGATTAAGTAAATAAACTCATAGTTCATTCATGAAATACCTCTTTTTTTATATTTAAGCTGCCAAAATGACTCTGCCCTGCCTGATGGAAAGCATGAGCAGAATCCAAGAGTGGTGGTCACCATCCTCAATGCGAAAAAGAACAATGCAGCATGGTGACCCCACACTATGGCGGCCTGGTGGGAAGGGGAATGGTGAGGGGGATAGGGGGCGTTGGATTGAGGTTTGGGCCTCCGGTATCCTCACTCACTCGATGAAACACAGCGTAAGCGCTGTTTCACACCGGTTTTCTGTGAGGCCGTGGTATCACTCCGGTCGAGCCGGCTCATTCATGCCGAAGCGTGGCTCTCCCACGGTAACGCTCTTATATACCTCCTAAAGGGGTATATAAGAGCGTATGCGTAAAGCGCAGTATTGGGGTTATATTTACTATAAATTATAAACCCAACATTGTTTCTACTGATACGGTTCCAAAGTCTTAAAATATTTTAAGTGATCTTTACTTTGTCCATCCGCTTATTTACTTTATACTTGTAGTTTTAATGCATCTGTGACAGTCGTAAAATACACAAATCACTAAATCGATCTGTTAAAATAATATAAAGATTATTGTCATGGCAGCATATATATTTATAACAGAACAATTCTTAGATATGATATTGTATATTAAGTATTTTTAAATGTTTATGTGTGTAGGCTAAAACCTCCTTCCTAAGACTACTATTCTATTAGACTATTGCCAACAAAGAGTTACATTTTATGTTATATTTTGATGTGATCACATGTTTCTAGAGGAGTATATAATTTCTGCACCACGTTATTATGCTAGTGGGAATTACGGTAATCAGGAAATCTGTGAATTGGAAGGACGTTGACGCCGAGTTATTTTTATTTTTTTTAAAAGACAACTCCCGCATTAGTTTAACTTCGCGTTTTAGTTGGAGTTTAACCATTGAAGAATTCTTAGAAGGTTCTTTATATATCTGGGAAAACGTGGAAGTGTGGCGACGGCAGTACAAATGAAGATCAAAATAACGCTTGTTGAATGACAATAGTTTAATAAAAGTAGTTACAATATCTTCGATTTCATCTTTGATCAATGTGATCTTTATTAAAATGCAGATCAAATGAACTTAATTTGCTGAGAATGCTTAATCTAGTATTCTTATTTCAGGGCCTATTTAAAACTTGAAACCTGAAAAAAACAGGCTTTATTCTTATCTTATTTATTACATAACTTAGCTCATGACTGTGTTTGTATAAATATTCAAAGTCTTATCAAATATAAAATTCTCGCGTCGCGGTGATTGTTATCAAACTCCTCCGAAATTGTGGGACCTATTTTAATGAAAGTTTGTGTGCATATCGGGTACGTATGAGAATCAGCCGACATTTATTTTTCATACTAATAAATGATAAGGGTGACCCATCCCTACAAATTGTATATGACAAAATAAAGTTTGATGGGTCGGCGTGATTTTATAAGAATAGAATTTTAATATTAGAACCATCTAGTGATGGACATAAAAGTATAGCCTATTTGTGGTAATGATTCCTCAATCAAAAATATGAGCTGAAAGTGGTAATAGCAGAATAAATGTCATTTTTAAACAAACATGTTTTAGCATTAAAAACGTTAAGTGGATACAAGAAAAACACATTAAAGATAAATTCATTCGATTCTGTTTATACAATTCCAAAGCAATAGTTTCATTGTATTTTTTTGCTTTTAACGAGAATATTAAATAATAACAAATGCGTTATTTACGTCGAAACAACCGACGTTTTGCGCCTATTAATCCAGTGCTTGAGTCCCGACAGGTGAACTGCGATACTACGATAATCTTGCGCTTGCGTACAAACGGCGCGTGACCTTTCCGTAATTGAATAGGCGTACTCGTTGCGAAGGCTCGCACGCACATCCTAAAGGCACGCGAGCGGTCAACTCGTTTGATGATAAAAAATATCATAAATATGTATTAATAATACTCATACTCGCATTGCAACGAGGTTCCCCTATTGTCATTTTACTGAGGTAATAGTTTCTATGCAATTAAAACATATGCCTACTTGGAGATTTTCAATGATGTAGTCATTTATAATCGTAATTTTTATTAGTATCAGGTTAAATTTGTAAAGTTTATATCTCTAACTGTTTGATACAAGACTTCGTCTACGTACATTGTTTTCAAATACATGAAATACCTACCATCTCTGGTCAGATGGCGCAGCTAGACGTCGTATGAAGCTAGATGATGAACAGATGCAAAAAGCACCAATCCGAGTTATGTGATGTGCCTTGGAAAAGAACTCCAAAAGTGGATTGCAAAAGGATTGATGACGACGAGGACTCTTTAATCTTCAATATGTATTAAAATTTTCTTATATATTGGTTCAAGTACATCACAATGAGACGACGGCATCCCATGCTTTGTAGTTTTCAGTGAGAGACTTCTTGTTCCGATACGTGTCGCTTGCTAAGTAGTTTTATTTTGGACAAATACAGAAGAATGCTTGATAATTTCAGTTTGAAGATGTCTCAGATATATGATATAATTTAAAAACAACTTTAAATCTATATATCATGTATATTTTAGTGTACCCATATCTAAGAAGTCATAAACTCTAAGGAGATAAGTAAACATAAATGAAAAAAAGTTAACATAAATGACTGTATTATTTTATTTACACAATGCTCATACATAATATTAGGTAAATAATAACCAACGACATCAGATATGATCACGTCGATTCAACTAGGACAGTCTAAACCCACAAACAATGTAGAAACATTAAAAAATTACAACAAAAAGTGCACCATTTCCTGCATTAATAGTCTATTACGGACTTAATTCAGCCCACGTACATACGATGTGCACGGGTGACTACTTCACATTTCCCTACAATAAAATGAATGTAAAACAGCCCTTACGATAAGACATAGTAAAAAATGCGAATTTTCATTCATAGTTTTTGAATTCATTAATATCATCGCTGTTATATGATTATAAGTTATTTCCTTTTATTAAAATTTATTATTCTCTTTGTTCAATAGAAAATTAAACAACCGCTAACACGCTTAATCGTGAAGATACGCGATACTCAAATCCCAGTATTTTAAGTATGTTTTTAACCATGACTCAAGTTAAACAAAATAAACAATATATAAACAATAATTAGAAAGTAATATTTATAGGTTATTTGCTGTGGAATGTAATCTTATTGTAGGTTTTTATTATTTGTATTAAGTGATGGCTGCATATCATTTTATATGCTATATATATATATATAGCCAAGTGACTGGTTAGTTACCACTGTCACGTATGACTTTATGTTCGTTATATTATGTAAGGTCATAAAAACTCTAAATAGAGGAGGAACCTATTTATCGCTCTTTTAAGTCGTCATAATGGAATTTCATTGCATTTTTATTTGCACATTTTTATTTTCGTCTATTTGCACATTTTTATTTGCATACATTAAAACGAATCGATATCAGCACCTCTAACTGTAGGCCATCTAGGTACTTTACACCCTGTACACACTTTCGTCGAACCTCCTCCCACAAGGCTCCATAAACACATGTTTGTGGCTCAGCTGGTTCGGTTCGGGTGAGATTCTCACTGACTGTCGGTTTTTTGACACAAGTCAAAGAAAGTTAAGACAAAGGGAAGATTGCTAAAACTTTTAACGGACGGTTCATTTCAGAGCCATCATTCTTCGCACATTATACACAGGGCAGTCTAATCCCAAACTATGCAGAGCCTGTGCTATATTTCCAAATTCTGTATGTATTATAGATAAATTACACCCAGACCCAGGCTTAGAAGTTGATAAAAAGACTGTTACTACTATCACTTTTTTCAAAAGATGGTTATAATAGAAGTTATCAGAAGCCTTATTAAACATTAAAAGATATGTGATCTACTATAACAGTAGAGGCTAGATTGCATATGATAATTGATACATCCATGTGCCTCTAATCGACTGGAAAACCGCTTCACTAGTCGATGCACATTTCGATTTTTCTCCTTTGATGTGTTTAATAATGCATGAGCCGGATTGCTGCTTTCATAATATTCACGCGGTGGAGCAAATTCACAGACACCCTCAATGGACACACGCCACCGACCGGTGCATTGGTTTAAATTAGGATCGTTGTTTAATTAGGTTAGGTCCAGCGTAATGGTCCGATAAAATCAACACAGCTCCTTCATTCAGACCCTAACTAAAATTTTAAATATTAGGAACCGAGACAGTTTTATTTAATCAGATAACGTTTACCATACTATCATTTTCGAGGAAGGGGTTTAATGATTATATAAGCTCTCAATGCCTTTAAATAGAGAAAGTATATATTGACATTAGTTGACAGCGAAATATTTTCAATACTCTTATTATTGTTGCCTTATTACCTTATGAGCCATTTACAGACACATTCCTAGGACACAACTTTACCACTAGCTATTTTTATTATCAATTTATATGTTTTTTTTTATGTGGAGGAATTGATGTCATGTCCCTCCAACACAAAGGGAGGATCCTCCGACCAGGCAGGTGATCATGCCTGGCGGGCCAACGGTTAGCGTTGGGATGTTCTATATTTGTTAATCGACGCGAGAATTTCTATTGCGCGACGCAGGATTGATAGCTTCTTCGTACACTACGTTACTCCGTAGTTCAGCGTATCTTCGATAGACAGCGTTGTCCTATGTTTATGTTGCCGCTATATGTGGAAGTCGCCTCACATATCAAACAAACAGCTGTTTCTCTAAGAGATTGCTATTTTCTTGTAGAATTCGAGTGAGGTTAGTTTTTTAAAGTTATGTTTCAAAAGGCAACTTCCAAACTAACACTTTATTCTGTACCGAAAAGGACTTTACATACATGAAATAGAAAAAAAAATTACCCAAATTTAGTAGAATAGTTTATGGTTCACTCAAACTGTTATCCTATGCGAGAATCGAACCCACAACACTCAGGGCAGAAGGAACCGTTGCGCCGGGCGAGTTGACCTCCTAAGCCACTACTACTACAGTACATCCGTGTAGTCATTGGTAAGTAAACAATGATATTATAAAATAAGTAGATATTGCACTATCGCGTGGTGATTGTTGCAGACAAATGTAGACAATTGACGTGATTTCATTTAGTCGGTTAATAGAGCTAGCGAATAAATACGTTGTCAAAGCGCATTTGTAGAGTGTTAATATTATTACCAAAATGCCGAGCTGTGTGTTAAGAAGGTGTAAAAATAATGGTTTCGAGGTAAATAAAAATGAAGTTACATACCAAGCGTAAGTGTTTGTAAGTACGTAATTTATGTATTTTGCCATGGTTTTATTTCCCATTTACAGAAATTATTAAATGAAATCCTGTGTAATTAAAGGCACGGTAAAAAAAGGATAGACAATATGATTGTAACTGCAGTGCGACAAGGACAAATAAAGAGCGCCTTGCATGTGTCATAGATTAATCAAACAGAAAGGATATCGTAGGTACGATACGAAGCGTCCTCCTGTACCTCTTTCTAATTGAATCTTAGTATTTTTTTCATAGATATGCTTATATTAGTTTTATGTTCACTATTTAGTTGTTTTTGTCATTCAGCTAATATGATGATTATATTAATTAGCAATAATAGTGTTAGATTGTATATTGATAAAAAACAGTATACTTACATTCTTTATATTTCCTAGATTTCTAAGTAATGATTTTGTGAAATTGAAATGAGTTAGCATGGTTCAGGCGGTAAAAAGTGAATATGACTGTATGCCTATGAAAAGTAGTACTTTTCGTACCTCACATTTAAGCAGGACGATAAAAACACTATTTTGATAGGATACATACGTCTGAAAAGATCTGCAGTGCCTGTCACAGACACGGTAAAATTTGTTTGTGTCTATAATAAAATTGTAGTGTGATAAAATCTGTGCTTAGTTTTATATTAAATATATAAAATATGCAAAATAATCAATTGTTTTTATATCTGAAACATTTGCGGCGGCGGATTTGAGTAACTATATAACCTTCTGTATCTGTACAAATTTACTGTGTTTTTATAAAACATACATATTATATTTTTTGATTAAAAATAAATCGATTACAATTTTCTACATTCTTTTATTTTTACTACATACATTTTTTACAATACATTCATTACCAATCAGTAGTTATTAGACAACATGCAAATGTTGAATGTCATATTTGTAACAATTCTAACTATTTTAAGATTTACCATGTAGTGTTCAATTTTTAAGTCACGAGATAGCTATCTCTTCCTCTACCATGCTTTCCGTATTATCTTTCGCGTTTGTAATCGTAATGTAAGTAAACATTTATTAAGTTAGTACGTCATGTCATACCGCAACAATAACCCGTTCAGAACGAAAGTAACCTATCTATCTTTACATATCATTGTAAATAAAGGGCTAAACTAAAACTTCGGCTCTTGGGCTTTAAATCGATTTGTAATAGTGTTTACAAAATCAGTTTTCAAATTATTATTTTAGTTGCAAAAGTAAAGCTACAGGTTTTTTTTAAATATAACTTCGAGTGCTAACCAGACCCTTAAAAATATTTGAAATGTGAGCTGTTAGACACGTCTTCAAATTTGTTGCGTTTATATAAACGTTAAAAGTAATTTAATGAAATTGGGCGAATGTAGCTTTTTTAGGTTCAAATCTTCATTACCAAATAATACACCATACTTGACTTACTTATACTTCACTTCGCATTTTAGGAAAGTTTATTAGTCGTAATGGCTTTGGAGCTTATTTGTAGGAATAATTGAAATACTACTGTTTTTATAATGTAAGAGTGCTGGCAGCGGCTGTATCTGACTGTATAACAGATCAGGATCTGTGGTGTTTCTTAGGAGAGGCCTATGTCTAGAAATGGATTTTAACGGGCTGATGATAATGATGATGACGATGAATGTAAATACTGAAATGAATAATACGTAACTTATATATAACTATATAACTGACTCTTGTAATATACTTATTTTAATAACGGGTGTCATTCTCGGTTGTTGTTATACCTTGCAAAGCCTTTTTCTTTTTAAACTTCTTATTCGTATATCGGATAGCGGTAAGCCACTGGCTAACATGATTTTTAAAAATGTGCAGTATGTACACTACTTATTGATCGTTTAGTGAAGCACTATTTAGCGGAAACAAAACTGCAATAAGGCTACTACTTTAAAGCGATTCCATAGAGATACATTGAAGTTCAAACACAGATTAACAGATTAATACAAGTTCTTACATTTCTACATACATGAATATTTTCCATATCAACGGTAGGCAGCCACGCTCCGCTGCGTTTAACCTAGCCATTACACTCCTGTAAACGAAAAGATAACACATTTTATAACAATAATTCATAACCTGTAGTTCAATTCACGATTAACGATAGCCCATCACCTGTATTAATACAAATTAAGCAATTTTTTTTCTTGAATATTTGGCAAGGGAGACAATTTTCTTTACTAAAATTAGTCTTTTCTGCTAAAATTAAAATATGGTACAATGGTTTAAAAAAGGAGACGAATACAAATTTATTTTAAGATAGTATCGTCGCAGTTTCATTGCAATGGGCCAACGGTAAACGGTAGTATCGATTTGCTAACGGTCTCGGTTAATTTTGGGAAGGTGGGCTAGTCGGTCACACAATATAACCTAACAAACTTAGTTTAAACGGCTCAAACAGGAGATGTTTGCATATTTAACCTGGCGATATGTCCTGCTTGATTCTTATTTAGTGCATAATGTCATTTTAACATGTTCAAATAACTGGTTCTGAAGATCTAAATAGAAAAGATGCTTAATTGATAATATGCAAAGCACGGTGAGTCCGTGTGATCACGGATAAAGAATCCAGAGTGTCACCACCCCTCCTACTCATCCCGTTGGTGTCGTAAGAGGCGACTAAGGGAGAAAACTACCAGGACAATATCACTGCAAAAAGAAAGATAACTTGAAACAAACCCTTTTTTTTTTTTTTTTTGACGTGGTGGAATGCCTTTACGCACTTCGCTCCCTCCCTGCGGGTACAGGGGGTTCGCTTCGTGTGGGACTCCTGGCTGACACCAGCCAGACTACCCACTAAACCACCACGGTGTGCCACTCTGCGCCTGAGACGGGAGTGATCCGGGAACCGCTTTCTTACGCCATCCGGACCCCTCCCAACTTGAAACAAACCCTATACCAACCAGTCAGGCCAGAGTGGTCTAATAGGACAAAGCCTCCTTTCTAAGGAGAGGCCATGTCCAGCAGAGGACTGGTAAAGGCTGTTCATGTGAGTGATGATGTGAAAGCAGACGGCAAGTAGAAAGGTGGTTTCTTTACAAGTATGTTCGAAATACTACAAAAACAAGATGTTCGCTTCTAATAGGCTTAACCTTTAGAATTTCGCCATA
Source organism: Hyphantria cunea (assembly GCA_003709505.1). NCBI lineage: Eukaryota > Metazoa > Arthropoda > Insecta > Lepidoptera > Erebidae > Hyphantria > Hyphantria cunea. The sequence continues at coordinate 398,660 of PKRV01001110.1, read as the reverse complement.
AATACAATTAATTTGCTGTACGTACACACGCACCCTCACCTCATCCACATGCATACATGGAATTATCTTTGAAATACTAGCTGCTTAAAATGATGCACATAACGTTTTACATCGTCAAACTCATGCGAACAAAACACGATCAAGTTTGAAACATGACAGCTGCCACGATGGTGTCGTTTGACGGCTTCAACTACGCGTAATGGCGACATCAGGTAAATACAATTTTAGTGAATATGTTACATAATTATTATTTATATTCTAGTTTCTTTCGTTTTCTTTCAGCTTCAGTTCAATTAAGGCAAAGCGCTTGTGATTAAAAAATAAACAAGATTATTATTATGATTTTTCTAGAACAAATTTTTTATATGGGAAGTATTTAAATGCTGTGGTTATTCGTTGACTGACTGATTTAAAATTAATCTGATTATAAATAGGTTTTGTAGATATCTCGAAGGTGCCTTTTTGGAGTCCTTTTTCTTTTTATGATTACTTTGCAAACTAACCATGGATGCTCATTATTTTAAATTAAGAAAAATATCATAAATCACACAAAAATAAATAGGTAATTGTTCATGTTAAACAGTAAAGAAAACTTGGAACTCAAGTCAAATGTTTGAGTTACACAAAGGACCTTAAATGCTTCTAAAAATATGGCAGATAATAATGAATTTATAACGGATTTAGTTATTAAGAAGAATATTGAACAGTTGTACACGCTTTTTGTTAAATCGTGAATAGTTTCATAACCCATTCAGATGAGCACAGATAATAATTATATTACTTTATTTTTTCATGTTAATCACCCCTGAATGCATCTGAATAAATGTTTTTGTTTGTTTCATTAAAAATCTATTTCTCTGGGACTTTAAAGCTGTAATTTCTTATGTTAAATAAAAAAGTATGGAAGAGATCTAAAGTTTTCCCAACGCTATTGTGTGAACATGCGTACGCGCCGCCCCGTACAGGCGGTGCTAAGTTTACGCTTTTCAGTCATTCGCTGGTGTTTAAATACAGATATAAAACGGTAACTTCTGCTGCATGGGTAAAATATACATCATAATCATTAACTACATTATCAAAGTTTTACTACGAACACAAGATACTAAGTCAGTGGAATGCTAAACCTAAATGTGGCAGTTGTGGGACAATTCCCACCCGGGTAAAATATTTGTATGATGAAAACGGTTCCATGTTCTGTCACTAGATGTAATATATCTATTATATGTGTTTATATTTAGAAATATTGTGTATCAGAAGCTTGGTTACTAAAGTACAGGCTGTGCTTAGTTTAATTTAATCCATTTGTCTTTGTGATATTATTGTATTCAGAAGAAGAAGAAGGCAGCTAGAGAAACCGAAAATCTCGAATAAAGTTACAGAACATGTTAATAGACATTATACGCAAAGAGAATCACATTCAAATGCAATCTTACACTTTAGAACAAAATACGAGCGATTTGGTACTTACAAATATTATAGTACTCATAATTTTTATGTTGCTTTCAATCTTCTTAGGTAGCTTCTTACCAATCTTAACATCTACTAAGATAATCTTTAATAACGAGTTACACTGTACGTATAAAACGTATTATACAATACTGCAAAAGTTTATCAATGTTGTCTAACGATGGGCTTCTATTTATGAGATGCTGGATCAATTCATTAGTTCAGAGACCTCTCTTACGAAGAGATATGTTTCAATCATTTCTAGAATCTGAAACCCTAGTAATGTGTGTAAGAAATTCCATAACAGTCAATTGAGTAGTTAAGTTGTGAAAGAAAATCATGAAAATCACTATAATTATTATAAACTGAAATTTTATTGTATTCAGGAATTGCAGCCTACAGCGATTTTAGAAAGGGGAAAAGATTTTGCCTGTACAATTATAACCTTTATAATCTTTTGCCTGTAAAATAAACTTTTAGCCGATTTAATATATGTTTAATTTGTAGCAATAAAATTAATAAATTCAAGTGATGAGGTCATTACTACTTGTCGTATCCTCACCGAATGGTTAAAACGGTTAGAGTGTCAGATTCAAAGTAAGTCTTTTGCTGTGGCCTTAGATGAACCCTAGTTAGGAAATACTTTTAGCCCCTAATAATTGTTGTTGGGTAAGGTCTCTCTACTACGTTGGCTTCGCTACCTTGGAGGCTCTCCAGCCAATCATCCTCGAGTGGGCAGGGCGGCAGCACGGGAGTCTTTCTTTCCGACTGACACAGGTGCTTTCCAGGCACGGTTGCTTCGGGAAGTACCTGAACTCGGTCGCCAGGAGGGAATTGAGTTCCGCCTGTCACCACTGTGACTGCAGTGAGGACTCAGCCCAGCACACGCTGGCAGTGTGCCCCGTCTGGGCGCTTCAGCGTCGGGCCCTCACTGCAGTCATGGGAGGAGATCTATCGCTATCGGCCATCGTACGCTCCATGGCCAGTAGCGACAGCAGTTTTACCGCGGCCTCCTTCTTCGAGGAAGTCATCTCGCAGAAAGAGGCCACGGAAAAGGCCCGGGAGGATGATCTACCGAACCGCGCGCTGGTAGGCGCGCCAACCAGCGCCTCATGCCGCCCTGAGCATGGGCATGCAGGCACTGGGAGGGGTCCGGATGACGTAATGAAGCGGTGCCCGGATCCCTCCCGTCTCAGGCGCAGAGTGGCACGCCGTGTGGCTTTAGTCAGTTCGATACCGACACACTGCTCCGCTCCGCTTCCCGTACCATTTTCTGTCGGCAATTTAGCGAAAACATATCGTGGTCGTCGTTTTTCTTTATTTATAAATTCAAGAGTAGCATACGCAATATACTTGTGTTTTGAAAATATATTGTGATGTAGGTATATCTCATTCTGGAAAGGATTTCCAGAACAGAAAAGTTTGTTTTTCGTTTGACCATACTCATGACAAGTTTGCATGGAATTACCTTGTCTTGGGCATTCGAATCGGACGCACTTTCTCAGTTTTTTGTCACACCACTTGACAAACTTAAGTATTTTTAATTAATAAGTGAGGTTTATTTTATTTAAAATGTACTATGAAATAAACTGGATTCTTACCTTAAACCACCACCAGTTATGATCTATAAAATGAGTAAAAATAATCCAGAAATAATAACAGTAGCTGTGTATTTTTATACAGTAGGCAGTTAAATTTTTATATCTTATACTATAGTCTTATGTTCATAAGATTATTGATTTGAATAGCATATTATAGATAAATTTATAGCATAATTTACATAATATCTATCTACTTGAGGAGCTTATGAGGAAGTATTAAAATACAAAGTGCTTATGAGACTGTGTTTTGTTTATTGCCTTGGCGGTTAATATCAGAAAAGGCCGGAACTGGTCGAAGGCGATTAACACGGATATTTTAATGTCCATTCTAACTTCTTAAGCAGGGACATTTTTGCAACAGATTATGTATGGAAATTAAAATAATGAGCAAAAGTATTTTGTAATTCATTCCCCTATGTCTAGAGCTTCCCGAGCGTTAACGACATTAAAGGTGTGCATGCGATCATTGATAGGTGCAGGTGTTTTGTCACTCGATTCCCGGCGATGCGAGAATGTGTGCAGTCAGCATCTCAATATCGAGAACTGAGCCGAGTTGTGTGTGAACATGGCCGCACATTGTGAATGTGACTCATAATCGTGTGAGGATTAGATTTGATTATTCTAACTACAGATACTCAACTTTCTTTAAAGTTCTGTTTGTGTGTTGAACGAAAAAAGTTTACTATAGCCTCGCTCTCGATGACATAAACTTCTGTAAAAATTGTAAACTGAAAAACTTAAATAATATTATTCCAGCGAAAAGTTTTACCATTGCTTTAGTTTTGCACCATTGAATGACTTTGGTATCGATTAGCGGAAACTTCATAACTTTTAAAAACATAACCTGAGGTATTTAGCCTGATGGCTTAAAACCGATCTACTAATAGATCAGATTTCTTTTTTTTTACCTTTTACGCAGATGTGATCTCCCGTGGAAGATCCACGGTAGTCAGAAATAGTTTAAACTAATAACCACGAGCAAGGTCGCGTGCAGAAGCTAGTAACAAAATTGATGTAATCTAACTGTATAATATATAATATGTATAATATTTACTTTTATTTGAAAATTATACTGTTATACTACTGTAGAACTGGTACTGGTATATATATATATACTGGTAAGAACCTCTTTCTGTAAGTTGAATCTAAGATTAAAACACGTTACAGACAACAATATAATTTGTAGCAGATTTAAGTTCTGAACAAAGATGATGTGCAAGTTCTGTTATGAGTATGAATATGAGTTGTATATTATATCCGCTATAATACTCCTTTTATTTATCCTTTTAATAACATAATATATATATATATATATATACCTAACAATTTATCAATTGAAGTATCAATACAGGTATTACTAATATTTTTCAGCAGTGGGTCGAGTGTAGATGGACTCACAGGTCAAAATTTCAGGTTCGTAAACACAGTCAGGAATTTACTATTATTAAACATGTAGTGTACCTAAGTTTTTTTAATTGTTTTAGTTTCTTTTGAACTATGCTGAGAGTATCAGTTAATATTAATCTATACAAGTTCCCGTAGGCTCCGAGCAGGGACCAAACATAATCGCGTCGCACGTATTGTATGCAGATTTCCTTTCTTAAAGGCGTTAACTTTCCCGCCTTGGAGAGACATAATAAATTAACCCTTACTTACATGGACCGGCGTAACGATGTTATGATATCATTATTGTGTCTCGAGATGAGGAGATAGGAATAACATATATAATCTATTGTTTGGTTAACACTTTTTAAAACCACTTGTTAACTTGTTCTTATAAAATTCCTGTCATTGCAATTGTTAATCTTTACTACTTAATATTATATTCGAAAGTGATTGTCTGTCTATCTGTTACACTTTTATTTAGATTTGGATGTAATTTATAATGGAGTTGTTTGGTTCTTGTCCTGAGGCATCATACTACTTAGTACTATTAACTGCAATAAACGATATGGGAGAGCCACGCTTCGACATGCGTGGGCCGGCTCGACCGGAGTGATACCACGGCCTTACAGAAAACCAGTGTGAAACAGCGCCAGCGCTGTGTTTCGGCGAGTGAGTGAGGATACCGGAGGCCAATAATCCAACCTTTCCCCTCATCCCCCTCCCCATCCCCCAAGGCCGGCAACGCACTTGTGATGCCTCTGGTATTACGAGTGTTCATGGGCGGCGGAAATCGCTTTTATATATATATATATATATCTAATAGTGAAAGTCCTGTCGAAACCGATCCAGCAGAACAAACACAAAAAAACAGTCAAAAATTTAAAAAAATGTTATTTTGGTATGTGTACCGCGTAAATATACACATGCATCTAGTAAAAACCGGTTACTTAAATATTACAAACCGACACTCCGATTTTATTTGTTTGTATAGATAGATATAAGTAAATTGCTGCAAACATTACTTAGAAAACCCACGTATATTTTTAATTTTTATAGTCATTCATTTATTTAGATACATTTAAATATTATTACAATATTAAAAAGTTATGAATATAAATTAAGTGTGTGTCAGAAATAATTTCGCATAATAAAACATTTCGCGCTACTTTTGAAAATTTCGACAGGCTACAATTTCATCATTGGTGCGTATGCAGAAAAAGCATGCTAACTTTCCTGTGGGTTTTAATATAAAATATTTTTTGATTACAATAAAAATAAACGATACAAATATTCTCTTTCAAAAACAACAACCTTAAAGTAAATTAGGTAAAAAAATGCTTTTAATTATTTGACTAGTCGAAACGATTCAATTGCGTGCTTGCTAGGTGGTCGAGGTCATAACTGCAGTGGACAATCGATTCATGGTACCAATGCGGCATAGTATGCGACACTATAAATGGAGATCGAATACAAACTTTTAAATTCATCATTTTACGTTTCATTGACGCTGACACTTGACCGCAGAATATCTTTACCGTCAACATTTTCAATGTATTGAACTGTATACGGCAATGTCAATGTATGCTTTGTTTTAAAACTTAATATGGTAGCCGACATCGCATGCGATTGCCACTTGGATCAAAAGAATCGAATGGCAAATTTTACGTACAAGTGATCGAGTGTATCGGAACTGTGTATAGCTTCATACCGGTTTCTAATTCAGCAAGTTCTTATATTGTAATTCAAGAAGCGTAAGTCTTATACATTAAAAAAGACCATCGGGAAGGGATTTACAGGAAATAGATCAGTTATATAATTTTATAGCAGACCTACATGTACTGAAATTATTTTAAATGTACAACTACAAATTTTATTCTATAATTATAAATACTTTATCTATCATGTGTGCGTGAATTGAAAATAATGGTTTTGATACATTTAATTACGACGCATAAGTAGGTACTCGCATATTTGCTAGTAACTGTAGAAAAACGACTATTAATTATTTAAAGTCAGTCGGTTTTGTTTTAAAAGCAATACCTTACTAACTCATGTATATGTATATGACTGTCGCCTTAGAGTTGAAACCCTGTAACCCAGTACTCAAGCTGTTAGAAATTAGCAGATATTTCTAGATTTTGTCCCACAAAAAGAAGTTATGCCCTAAATGTGGAGGTCTTCACGATAATTGCGAGGATTTTTTTTTAATGTTAAAATTGTAAGGGAGCGCACCTGGTATTAGATTAAAATGTCCTTTTTGTTTGAAAGAAAGACAAATAAGAATAACTATAAATGAAAAACAAGTACGACATCAAAAGCTCTTCAAATTGTCTTCGAATTCAAATTTAAATTCAAATGCAACGGATATAAAGATCACCCAAATACAGTACAATAGTTTATGGTTCACACAAACTGTTGTCCTACGCGAGAATTGAACCCACATTACTCAGGGCATAAAGAATCGTTGCGGCGGGTAAGGTGACCTCCTAAGCCACGTACAGTACATCCGTGTAGTCAATGGTAAGTTAACAATGATGTTGTTAAAAATGTAGACCGTAGAACGCCCTATCGCGCGCTAATTGTTGCAGCCAAATATAGACAATTGTCATGATTTCACTTAGTCGTTTATAGAAACTAAACAATAAAGACGTCGTCAAAGCGTTTTAGTTTTATAAATGGCAAATATAGATATTAGTATTGTACAATGGAACGATCAAATTTTACGTTCATTCATTATTTGCTGAACTATTGAATTAGGAAAGCATACGTATAGCTATTGTAAGTGAGACATGGTTGAACAGTGAAACTCATTGTCTATAACAGGATATATATATATAGGCGTGATAGAGCAGACTCATATGGAGGAGTTGCGATAATAGTGCAAAGGTCGATACAATCCTATGAAGTACCTGTAACTTGTGATAATTCTGGAAAAGAAATAAGTTGCGTTAAATTGGTGAACTACGTGAGTGTAGAACAGTTGATAGGTATTTATTACCCCTCTTCTGTATGAACAGTATGAACTTGGCAGTCTGATTGGGATAGTATCTTTTCAATGTTTTGTAAGTCTACTGTTGTCGTTGGGGACTTTGGTGGCTACCACGCTAATTGTTCGGTCAAAACTGATACAAGGGGCACCTAGAAAATTAAAATAATAGTAATCTGTAACAGTATTGTACAACAGTTTTCTAAAACATATTAATGCCGCGGCTGATTAATTGATTCCCTCTATAAAATATTTTAATAAACCCACTACTAAATTTAAGCCAAAACCCTACTGGAGCCCGGAGCTATCAAATATAGTTGCTCAACGTAGATTAGCACTATCCAAGTTTCATCGCAACTCTACCAAAGATAATTTAAAAATATTTAACGAAACGACGAGAGTAGCTCACAATTTTTTTTTTATTTGTTTATCCTGCAATCAGTCTGATTGGACTATGAGCAGATGTGGTGTAGTACACATGTGTTTTAGAGTGTGAGAACTCCCAGCGGAGCACACCCCTTATTTCATATGGTCAGCCAGTTTTTAGTGACCTCACTCGCAAATATGTCTCGTCGTTTCTTCAGTCAACGAGCTTTTTCAGGAACACTGAGCTGTCCTGCAAGTTGGTTTGGATGTTTCAGAAGTCGTGATTTGTACCGGGAGCTATGGCTGTTGATCACTACTTTAATCGTGGGCATGTTTAGGATATTGTGTATTTCCTTTGTTGTAATGAACCATGGCGCATCAGCCGCTTGTTCCAAGACAAAGTTTAGCGTCCTTTGTATAATCGTTATATTTGAGATACATGTTGACCCCCACAATTCAATTCCGTATGTCCAAATCGGCTTCAGCATTGTATTCTATATGAGAATCTTGTTGTCGATTGTCAGTTTGGAGTTTCTATCCAGTAGCCAGTACAGTCCCTTGTACTTGAGTTTGATCTGGTCTCTTTTAGTTAGTACGCGTTTTTTCCATGTGAGTCTACGGTCTAAGTGCATACCCAAATACTTAACTGAATCTTTATGTAGGAGCTGAGTACTATTTAAATTGTGGAGACCTCCACATATAGCGCAACAACATAAAATATATAACAGCTTGTATGTGGAATATCTGGATGAGTCAGCTGTCTGCGCTCTGTTGCGGAGCTTGCCAGTGCCAGGATTGAATAGTTCCAGTGAGTCGGAACTGAGTGTCGCAAGTTCCAGTGAGTCGGAACTGAATGCCGCTTGTCCCAGTGAGTCGGGGCTGAAGTCCGCTGATCCCAGTGAGTCGGGATCGCATGTGGTGCGCGGTGCTGCGGTGAGGTCCCCAGTGAGTCAGGGCGATTGCTGCGTAGTGGCTGGCTGCCGCATAGACGGGAGAGAAATGCTCTGCTTACATGGACCGTAGTTGCAGTGTGCTGTGCCTAGTAGGGGTAAACCAGGCTGGAGCGGTCGCTTCCTGCATGTGGTGTATCCCTGTTGAGGCCGAGGTTGCTGGCTGGCTGAGACTTGCTGTGGGAGTGAACATGATGGTGGCGCTCTGCTGTTGTTCTGATCCTACGAAGGCTGCTTCCAATCACGTCGGGGTCACCACTGTGTAGGAACGGGTCACATGTTCCACCAACTCAAAGGGAGGATCCTCCGACCAGGCGAGGTTATCATGCCTGGTGGGCCACTGCCCAACGGTTGATGTTGGGAAGTTGTATATATGTTAATCGGCGCGAGAACTTCTATTGCGCGATTTAGGATTGGTAGTTTCTTAGCTTTCTTCGTTGCTCCGTAGTTCGATGTTTCTTCGGTAGATGGCGCTGTTATATATTTTATGTTGTTGCGCTGTATGTGGAAGTCGCCACAAAAGTTACTGTAGGGCAGTCTTCCTTGCGTAGGGTAAAGGTTACGTGAACTGAGTTAGATTCACTAGGCGTAATTCTCCATTTGGCCATCCATTTCTCTAATATATGGAGTCCACTTTGTAGGAATTTGGATGCTTGAGCTGGACATGTGCTCGAGGCGAGCAAAGCTGTATCGTCTGCAAAAGTGGCTAGTGTGAACTCATTGCTATTTGGTAGGGCACATGTAAACAGGGAGTACAAGACGGGCCCAAGAACAGTTCCTTGGGGCACTCCTGCTTGAATTTCATGGAAATCTGATGTGCAGTCAACTTCTTTAACCTGGAATATTCTGTTCATTAGGTATGACCTTAATATCTCAAAGTATGTGTGTGGTAGCGACGATTTTATCTTGCATAGCAACCCCTTGTGCCAGACTCTGTCTAAGGCCTGCTGGATGTCCAGAAAAGCTGATGAACAATATTCTTTCCTCTCAAAAGCCTTCCTGATTACTCTTGTTACTCTATGGACTTGTTCTGTTGTGGCATGTTCTTTCCTAAAGCCAAATTGATGGTCAGGGATGATTGACTTTTCTGTCAAAACCTTGTTTAGTCTTTGTAAAAGGATTTTCTCAAACAGCTTGGATATGATCGGTAGCAAACTGGTAGGCCTGTAGGAGGTAACTTCCTGAGTCGGTTTGCCGGGTTTATGTACCATTATTATTTGAGACACTTTCCACAAGTTCGGAAAGTACCCTAACCGCAAAACAGCGTTAAATAATGTTGTCAGGTATATGACTGCCTTACGAGGTAGCTCTTCTAGAACTTTTTTATCGATTAGGTCAAACCCCGGGGCCTTGGTATTGTGCATATATTTGATGTTTTTAGCCACCTCTCTAGGTGTTACTGGTTTTAGTGGCAGTTCAAGTTGGAAGTCCTGGTTGAGGATGGAGTCTATGTCTGTTTCATCTGTGTCCGAGCCGGCATCTTTAGGTTTAAAAACCTCGCTGAGATGTTCTGCAAATATATTAGCTTTGTCCTGGTTAGTTCTAGTCCAAGTACCGGTACTTGTCCGGAGTGGAGGTTTATGGAGCATGGGTCGATTGAAGTTCCGGCATGCTTTCCATAAAGAATAGTTTGTGGCTTCTGTAGGTGTTAGACCTTCCAAATATGTCGCAAGTGCAAATCCGTTAGCCTCAGATATCAGGGTTTTTAGTTTCTTGGTCGCTTTGTTAACTTCATTTTTGTCGCTAGGATGTCTGCTAATGTGCCATATTCGGCGAGGTCTGCGTTTCTCTAGTATATTTGCCCGTATGGTCTCCGAGTAGGTTTTTCGAGTTTGTTGGCATTTGTCGATTATCGGAGTGCAAATCCAACAATATTTCTGTATTAATGTGGTAAAAGTTTTAGTGGCATCATCAACGTCAGTCTCAGTTTTTAGAGCTACTTTGAGTTCTAGTTTTTCTCTATCAATTCACGAAAATTGCACCAGTCTCTTAGTCTATTATGTAATTTTGGTTTCTTTACGGTATTCATGACAGTGGTGCCGATTAGGAGTATTACCGGTAGGTGGTTAGTGTCGACATCCAGACATGTTTCTATTTTATGAGAAAGTCTCATAAAAAGCTCACAAATAAATAAACAAAACAAAATCTGTAGATCGGCAAACAGTTTGCGATTCCCCCGACCAGGAAACTTCCACTTCTGAGATGTGGCGCCAAATGAGATGGATTAAAGGTTTCAGAAGTATCCAAAGCTCCAGAAGATAAACAAATACAATTATTAAATTCACTTAGTCCCGATTATGTTAAAAAAATTATGCCTAACTTTATCTTACAAAATGCCGAAACACTGGAACGAAATTTTATTTTTCAGGAACTTCAAAATTGCTTGCATCGATAGCCTATGAAATCTTAAAACCATAATTTATTATTAAATAAAAGTGGTAAAGATGTAAGGTTGCAATGGGTTCCAGCGCATATCGGTCTTAAGGGAAACAAGCAGCGAATAACTAAACTTGCAGCTGTAAATGGAAGCATTATTAATGATCTACCTGATTATTGGGAATCAGGACTGAAATTTAAAACACTGTTTTGATGTGTGGGTCACCTATTTTAATGATAGATCTAAAGAAAAAGGTATCTGGCTTAAGACCATTCAGGCAATGCCTACGCTGGTGGCATGGTTTCATAGCACTTGATTAAGCAGACACTTATGTAAAACTATGTCTTAGAATCAGATCTGGTCACTATCCATCAGCAAAATTAATTATCCAAGTTCAGAAGCAGCTAAAAAATTCTGTTACTTGATAACAATAGTTTAGCAATAATACAATTTACTAGAATTTTGTAACTTTAAATTTTTTGTATTTACTATCTATTAAGGTACTGTGTGGTTGGCATATCTGCATTGGATCAAAACCCCAAATTAAACTAAGATAAAAAAAAGAAAAAACAGACAGGAATCTTCCAAAATCAACCGTTTCGAAGTTCTAAATTTTTAGAATTCGATCGATGATTTTATGGATAAGATCATTCTTTGATTTATTTTCTATACGCAAATAAAGTCTATTGCTATAATTTAGACCATGAATAAATATGTATGTAATCATTTAATTGTTCGTTCTTGAACTTTGATCAAGTAAGATCTGTTTAAGATTTAGAATATGAAGGTAAAAACTTGATTAAAAGCACATTTAAAACTTCCAATTCCTTCACAGAGGATAGTTCGAATCTTCTGTTTTTATATTTGTGACTAATTTAAATCAGTATTAAAAATCAGATTTAAAATAAAATTGATTTCCTTTAAAGAGGCAAATTTCCATAAATCAATGAATTTAAATTGTAGATCTTGTTGAAGAATTTTAAGAAAAAATTTAAATATGATATTTTTAAGTGAGTTGACTTCAAAATATTATATATCAAGTTTTAATTAAAATAATATAGCCCATATGTAATACGATTTTTATCAGCTCAAAACGGAAAGGAGTAAATAAGCCTAGCAATAAGAATAAACAAGTCTGCGCTAATTACGAAATTGTCATCGAAGAAATGTCCGCAAATTACTCTCCAATTTAGATGTAAAATGTCGCAGACAACAAACGGATGGACTGACGTTTTTTGTCAACACTAATAATTGCCCATTGTGTGCAACTATTTTCTTGCTTTTAATTGGAAAGCATCCACTGCTATTCTATGCATACTTATTTGCTGCAAATAAATATATATTTAGAACATATATCATTTATTTATTTACATAAGATGACATCGAAATTTTGGTACTTATCAGAAAATGAGATTGACTGTATATTTTAGTACGAAATTTGTGTTGTGGACTTAAATCCTCTAACAAAAGAGTGACGTGGCTTAGATTAGAAAGCTTTTAAGATAATTTATTTAAGCCTAAAAATTATGTTTCATTGCCATATTTATTAACGGTTGACATGTTTTTATATACATAGATTAATAAAATTTGTTGTTTATTTGGTTGTCTCTGTTGGTACGCTTATCTTAAAATTAACATAAAAGAGAGAGAAAAGAATTAAGAGATTTTGGTTGTGGAAATATTATAGTCTAACGTGTAAAATTATGTGTAATCAACATAATCATTTAATATGTACACTACGTTTATTTTATCTTTTAAAAGAAGTATTTGTATTCCGTTTAAATTATAAATTCTGAGCATGTAAGCCAACGTGTTCACGAAAGATAATGCCATTATATAGTGATGTAATGACAAGGTGTTATTCAAACGTAACGCATTTTATAACTAAATTTCATGTTTATTTCATCAGTTTTTACCTGACTGCGTTAGAAAGAAGCTATGTCCTTCGAGAGTATTAATATTTCTTTAACACGCTGTGTGGTCTAAATGGATTGAGAAATTTTAGCATTGGGAGGTACAGTTAAATTCATCTTAATTGATTAAGTGATACCGGGTGTATGAAAATTACATAGGAAAATTAAAATCACCTGTCAATAAATTCTACATACCCGTATATTTTCACAATGTCAGCAGTTTTTTTTTTCCAAATAATAGCTTTTGCATAATTCATCATCAGCCTATCGTAGTTCATTGCTGAACATAGAACATAGGCTTTTTCAGGTTGGAGGATGTCTGTCCTTGCGTCTGTTGCGCCTATATTAAATAGGTACTTGTTAAGGGGATAAAGCCCAGTCAAAATACCTATGACTTTTTTGATGTCATCCCTTTTCAGTCTAATCAGGTTGCGGACTAGTATTTTAGATGCAACCGGAACTGCACTTTTATTTGCCTACATCCTTTCTTTCTCCATTCTATTTTTTGGTTTTCTTCGGTATTGGCGTGCAACCATGTTACAATTTGGGCTTGGGGCAAAAGCGGTAGTAGTTCCGGTCCACAAGCTGTCGTTTCCAATTTTTTTGCCTATTCGTCTGCAGCTTCATTACTAATTCAGTTATTATGCCCTTTTATCCATTTGCAAGGTAATTTTATGCCCTTTTATCTATTGCAGGGTAATTTTATTTATGATTGCAATGGACTGGAGATTGTCGTGGCATTCCTTGATGAGGGCAAAGGTCATCTCATTGTTTTGCAGAACTTGAAGCACAGATGTACTGTCACTGACAATTCCGATGTATGAGTCTCTCACATCTCTGGCTGCAACTGCTTCCACTGCTTTGATTATACCAACACATTCTGCTTGGAAGATCGTATTTAGCTTGTCAAGAGTAGTCGATATTTTGATATTTAAGTCGTTCCAAAAGACACTAGCTCCGTCGTCCGTATACATCCTAACTTTACCGATGCTAGAGCTAGCCTGGATTCTGCAGCTAGTTGGATGTTATTAAACTTAAAGTTATTAAACTTCGATCAAGACATATTGACAAGGAGTTCTGTCTGTGGGTGCCTCGAGGAGTGAAATTTCTTTAAGGATCTTTTCCCTTCTGTGTTTACTTTCCATAGTCCATTTGATCTTAGTCTTAGGGTAACTGCTATCGCTTCCTATTGGATGACCAGATCTGGAGGTCTCAAGTTCAAGAGATACTCTAATGCGGCTGATGGAGCAATTTTCATGCATCCAATAGTTGCTGCTGTGGCCAAGCGTTTTAGATTCTGGAGTTTCAATTTAGCTGTGTTGAATTGCGTTCTGGGCTATCATATAATTAATCCGCAGATAATGTAAGGTCTGATAACTGCAGTGTATAACCAAAGTGTTATCTTCGGGTTAAGATAGATAGATAAATACTCTTTATTGCACACCATAAAATGAAAGATATAATAAAGACAATAACAAATAAAAACAGTGCTGCAATGGGCGACCTTATCGCAGATTGCGATTTCTTCCAGGCAACCTTTAAGATCCCATTTTTTACTAATTAGTCTTCTATACTGATTAAAAGCTATACAAGTCTTTCTAGTCCTGCTCCGATGCAACTCGCCCAGTTTAATTTGTTGTCAAGAATAACGCCCAGATATTTTACTTGTGTTGACATGGAGAGGTTGGTTGGTGTTAAATAATTTTGGTATCAGTAGTTCTATTAACTTTCTTTTGTCAGTGAAAAGGAAGAGTCCTGTTTTTCTCGAACTCTTCTGTTTTTTTTTTGTTTTTCTTTTACTGTTAGTTTCTGTTCGCACACGTTCTTCTACAATCTGAAAAGCATGACCGCACATAGCACAATTTCCGCGCTCCCGCTTGTAAGGTCATCCGCATAACCGATAGCAGTATATCCTCAATTGTTTAGTATCTTTATGTTTACTACTATATTCCATAGAATCGGTGATAGGACAAAACCTCGTGAGTATCCTCTGATTACCCTTGCTCTCATGGTAGTACTCATTGTTGCCTGAATCACCCTTTTACTGACCAAATCAGTGACCCAGTCCGTAATGACATGTTCAGCCTTAATTTTTTGTAGGTCGCGGTTAATGCTGTCGTGTATAGTTTTATCGAAAGCGCCTTTAATGTCTACCAAGGCCACTATTATTAATCCTTTTTTGCAAAGGCCGACTCATTCTTCTATACTAGGTACCATATGTAGGGCAGACTCTACTGATCTGCCTTTTCTATATGCATGTTGTTGGGGAAATATGTAGATGTAGTGAAAAGTTCTTAAAAACTCTATCCCGTTGGTGTCTGTCCTCTAATCTTTCTAGTGTTTTCAGGAGGACAGATGTGAGACTGATGGGCCGAAATCATTTGGCTAGTTTATAGTCCTCCCTGCCTGGTTTTGGTAGGAAGACTACTTTTGCCTCTCTCCACAGCGTCGGTATGTATTTATATGCAAGGCCTATAGATAGGACTTAGGTGTTTGACTAGCCCTTCGGGATGCCATTGTAGTAATGCTAGGACTTTATCTAGTCTTGCGGATTCAAAGGGTTCGAAGCTTTTTAGCGCCATTTGATTTTATCCTCGGTTATTGCATTGTTTGCGACTTCCCTGTCCTGGGTTGTTGGTGTACTGTATTTTTTGACGTGCCTTTCACTGTCTGATGTTATTAAAAATCCGGAGAAGTGTGTATCTAGCAGTACTGCATTGGTTTAGTCGTTTATGTTCGTGTAAGTGCCGTCTTCCCTTTAGGCCTTGGAGGTTTAAGTCACCCATTATTTTTTTCTTCGCGGCTTTGTTTGTTGAATTTATACTGCTACAGAAGTTACACAAGACCTCTGTTCTATTGAAACTTAACCCCCTCCTTGTAATGTTTTTGTGCTGCTTTATAATTTTCCCAGTCATCTATGATTCTAGAATTATTAACTTGGTTATAAAAAATTGTAATAAAATAAAAATAGCCTTTATTTCTTGTAACCTACTTTACACATTTTTTTGCTTGGTTAGTTTTTTTAAAGTGTCCTAAAGCGACCTCATTTGTCGAAGGAAAAAAGTATTCTTCTACCATGATAACCCACCGGCTCTCATCTCCGCCGTCGCAACAGCCAAAATTGGTCGAATTGGGCCATCGGGCTGATTTGGCCGTGTGCGACTTCTTTTTGTTTCCAAACTCAGTCGTCGGGAAGAAATTTGAGTCGAATGAGAAAGTCTATGCCTCCATAGAGTCGTAGTTTGTAGATCTTGAGAAAACGTATGTTTCAGACGGGATAAAAACGTTGGGGCATCGCTGGGTCAAGCGTATGGAGCTAAAAGGGGACTATGTTGAGAAATAAATGGCCACTAATCCAAAATTTCAAAAACAAAAAATCCACTCTGAATTCAGCACGAACGGTTCGGATCGGCCGGGCGCTACTACCCTTTCACAGAAGACTAACCTAAAATGACAGCATTAATGCTGTCCCGTTTCGTTGGTGAGTGCGAGACCGGAGGGCCAGAGATTCAGAAGTATCTCAATAGGCCGCCATAGTGTGGTCACCATGCTGCATTATGTGCATTCGCAATGAGTATGGTAATAAAACACTTGAATGCTTTCCATCAGGCAGTGTCAAGTCATTTTGGCAAGCTAATACATAAAAAATATTAATTTGCGACTCAGGAAAAGTTACAAAAGAGTTCCTTCAGAATTAATGAGCTTTTATATGTTTGCTAAAACGGCTTACTTCGACGTCATTCACATTATAATTCGAGTTAAAACTACTGACTCGAATTAAAATAATATAACTTTTATTTCATTCTATATATATCTCATTCTGTTTTAACATATAATTACATCAACGTATACAATTAATAAGTCATATTAGTTAGTAGTAGTAATTACTCAGGTAATAATAAGATCGCTTTACTGTACACCAGATTAATCACTACGTTATCTTAAAACTAGGAGTTACAACTGGCGGTTTTATCGCTCGAAGGTTTTTTTTATGATGTAGGGGGCAAACGAGCATACGTGTCGCCTGATGGTGAGCGATCACCGCCGCCCTTGGACACCCGCAACACCAGAGGCGTCACAAGTGCGTTGTGGGTAAACTCTTAACGGCAAATATCATGAAGTACCAGTATTTCATTAATTATAATAGTCTTGATCTGAAACGAACATAAATGGTAATTGTTCATACGATAAGTACTTATTGTTACTTCTGCAAGGGTAGGCTGATCGTGCTCGCTCGTGACGTTTTGCGACCTCGCACTTATCTCGCGCGCTCTCACGACCACGCAGCGCACACTGCACGACCACATCTCACTACCTAAGTACTATGGTGCTTTTTGTATTTTACTTAAAGCTACCCATTTCTTTAATGGCTAATAGCCTAACACAATTAAGTATACAATAATTATAATCTAACAAAAATAATTATTTACAGATACAGTATCCTATAAAAGTATAAATACTAAAAGTGATTGATCAGAATATAATATATCAAACGCTGAAGTGTGTTCCACCAGGCCATAGAAAACCTTTTATTTTTCGAGATATTATGAGAGCTATAATTAAAACGAGTTTTTTTATTAATTGCTTGAATAATTTTTATTTCGTGTTACGGGGGCTGGCATACCAATAATTTTCGCTTAAGAATAACTTGCTCAAATAAACATTTCAAATTAATACGATATTATTAATTTGAAAATTCAGCTATGTAAAACTATATTAAAAGTGTTTATATCTTATAACAAGTAAATTAGTTTTACAAAGAAGTACAGAAATTCAAATTTATTGTTACTTTTTATGCTAAACAAATATTAACTGCGTAATACTACGCTACTCTCAGACAATGTCGATATTTATTATATTTGTACAAGGGCTTATTTCGTCTTAATAAATTATATTTAATGTAATATGTCCAATGATTTCATTTAAAGGCTTGGACATAATATCTGATGGCCGCGTAAGAACTGTAAGGGCCACCGCAAATGTTTGTAACTGAATGCATTGCGTTCGCGCCGTATCTCGCGATCTCGCCATTTGCATTCAACGTAAGGTAGCGATGAGCAAACACTGGTTTATTGACTTACTTCGAATTTTGTTATAGTTTCATGTTTTAATTACAAGTTAATGTAATGAATTAACAAGAAGAAAATGTTATTTTATTAACGAATTATTGAATTATTCTTTCATTCGAATCGAATTCGAACTTCCACGGTTATACGGGAAAATATAGAATTAAGTTTAAAGTACAGAAATAGACTTAACTTGTTCAACAACGCATTATAGTTTTAAAAACCGCAATTAAAATTCAAGTTATATGCAATGAAATTATATCAGGCAATGAAAATATAAATAAAGATTTATAATCAAATGTTCATTAAAAAACAACAAATATACGAGTGCTATAAAGCGATAATTAACTTCAACCACCGGATGATCGCTGATTTTATTCTTGTCATACACATGAAACTTGACACGATTTGAATGATTGATTTGAAAACTAATACTGACAAAACGTCAGTATTAGTTTCCTGTAGAGTACAAAAAGCGTAAGAATTACCCTTCAATAATAACAAAGTATATAACCTTACATAAACTACTTCTTAATTTTTACACAACTAGATATTTACTGTTGATTAAATACTCGTATCATTTATTTTTGTTGTTATTTTTCTATGTTTTAATTTAAGTTAGTATATACATACTTGGATCAAATTATTCATGTGAATATTTTTCTATGGACAACAACAAATAAAACCGGCGTAAAAATTAGTCAGATATGGTATTTTGCGTTAGAGCATCCGAGTGCGTGGTCGTGCGCGGGCAGTAATGACAGGCCGCACGCGCGCGCACCGTCTAATTGATAATGGCCGCGGACGTGCGAGCCAGACATGCACCATGGGAACTGAGCACGACCGTCTATGGGCCACGGATCACCGTGGATTGGGGATATTATATAACATCATTATGTTCACAACTTACTACGATATTTTACTAGCTTTAATAACAATATAGGGAGAAAACGGATTCATAAATTATAATTAATTTGATAAAAATGATATGCTTGATCAAACTGTTTGTTTTGACATTGTTATATCGATAAGGTTTTTGTTTTGTAGATTTGAAACTATATACCTATTTAGATATTTTTAATGTACAATAACGTTCTTTAAAGTAAATGTTAAATATTTTAAGTACTTATAAAAAATAACGTAGTCAAATTTTCTTCACTCGTGTCTTGGTATTGCCAATAACATTGTTTATAGTAAGTAAGTATTAAGAGTTCCGTAGTAACCGTCTCGGAACGTCATACTCACACACATATTTTACATAACTTTAAAACCCAAGGAGGGTCTTTTCGCAGTTTGATAAAAAAACTTTATACTATTTTTACTATTACGGTAGTAACTAAGGCATTTTTACTGCTCTTCTAACAATTGTAGTGGCAAGGTTAAGAAGAGTAATCGTTAGCGGTATTTCCTGCTACAACACAGCTAATAAACGAAAATTATAATAAGAATCCAAACATTGTGAAACTTCAATTATGTAAAACTATAAGGTTATCAAATTACTTTTGGGTCAGAATATGATTCACGGTAATTAACAAATCGGAAGCAGAACTTTTTTTATATTTTTTTAAAAGACAACTCCCGCATTAAGAATATACATTCCTGTGTCACGGGGATCTTTACAAACATACATGAAACGGACACAAAGTACACCCAGACTTAGAACAACAATTTATGGATCACACAAAGTGTTGTCCCATGTAGGGTTTGAGGATTTGAACCTACAACACTTGGCGCAGTAGGAAGCGGTGTAACGACCACTGAAACCACTAGGCCAATAGTGTAGTCAATACTAAATATATAGTGCTAACTTATTAACTATTAGGCATTTATGTTATTGAGGGCAGGACATTATTTATACAAATAAATAAAATTAGAGTATCTGTGCGTAATACTATATATATGCTTTGGTTTATAAATAACGTTTTTTTAAATTTATATTTTCATCACTTTGTGTGGTCTATTTTAAAAAACATTATTTATATACCAATATTTTTTTAAATGTATGTCTCTCTGTTTGTTTGTTCCAGCTAATCACTAGAATGGCTGGACCGATTTTGACGAGACTTTCATTGATGGATAACTTATAATATAAGAGGTAATTTAGGCTACTTTTATTTTCGACGAGCTTCGCTCCGGTTATTGTTGTGCTGCTGGTAGCACCGTAGAGAGCCGAGCCGAGTTGTAGGTAAAGAGGACCTATCCTCTTTTTCAGCGTCAGTGTTATATTTTATATATTAAATCTCCTAACTAGCGTTATCCTGGTTAGGAGATTTAATATATAAATTATAAAATAACGGAGAATGATGCATACAAAAATGAATCGTAAAAATGTCAAGCAGTTGTCATTCAGATACATTTTGTTGAATAAAATGAATGAATATTATGTCGCAATAATAATAATACACTAATTCTAGGCAAACAAACAAACAAAAAACAAATGAGTCAAAAATGTACAAGTTATTAAAACGTTGTAAGAAGGAAGAACGTGGATTTTCTTTTATAATTCTGTTTTAGCTCCCATTTTAGGGAAAAAATATTAGATTGAGGGTTGGCGTTGACCTGCCTAAACAGAAAAACTCCATTTAGCAGTGAAATGTAGGAGTGCATATTATAATATAATACCAAAGAATATGTAGCAGCTGAGCTGAAAGCTCAAAAAACTGTAGCATGCCAAAGATAATTCATTCTATGACTACAATATCGAAGTTGTCTTTTTTTTTATATTTAAGCTGCCAAAATGACTCTGCCCTGCCTGATGGAAAGCATGAGCAGAATCCAAGAGTGGTGGTCACCATCCTCAATGCGAAAAAGAACAATGCAGCATGGTGACCCACACTGTGGCGGCCTGGGGGGAAAGGGGATGGTGAGGGGGATAGGGGGCGTTGGATTGGGGTATGGGCCTCCGGTATCCTCACTCACTCGATGAAACACAGCGTAAGCGCTGTTTCACACCGGTTTTCTGTGAGGCCGTGGTATCACTCCGGTCGAGCCGGCCCATTCATGCCGAAGCGTGGCTCTCCCACGATAAAATGTCTTTCTCGATAGGTACTGAATCCCATATTGTAAAAACATTGTCAGATGTTTATATGAATAAAATGGTGTCTAAACGAACAATTACCGCATATAAAATCCACTTCTGACCCGGCTGCAACCTAAATGCAAACATTAGGGACACGCAAGTACAGGCGTCAGCTGCGTGTTTACCGCTATGGCCCTAGCATGCAACCTGTTAACACACCTAACATGGCTAAACAATACAAAAAAGCCACAATTACTAATTACAGCACTAACATAAAAAACCTCTTAGACAAAATGATTTGCACACCATGCATTATCCAACGAACCACAAATTTATTTGTTCCGAAAAGAACAACATTCGATTGACGTGATTTCAATGGCATGTATTCTTCTTCACAAACCAGCAAGAGATAATGATAAAGAAAGTTGTAAAAGTTTAGAAATACGTATTTTGTATCGGCTGTAAAAACGTCGCAGGGTCTAGCCAAAACGCAAGTTGTTGTTATACCGTGGGTGACGGCGCAGGGCAAAACTAGTCTAGAAAATATAGCTTAAGTTACCAGCTATCTATCAGTTATCTGCTAGTAGAAGTCAAAATCGATCCAGCCGTTCTAAAGATTAGCAAGAACTAACAGAGAGACAAAAATAGTAAAAAGTATTATTTTGGGATAGGTATATTAACCAAACATACTAAGAACCACCGCGAGGAAAATGACTTTCAAATGAAAAAAAAACACACCGCTATCCGCTTGTGAGCTACGACGCCACAGACAGACACACACATACACACATGTACAGACAGATAGATAGACAGGCAGACTTATAACACCCCTGTTTTTGCGTTGGGGCTAAAATGCGTTTTAAGGATTTTTTTTTTCCGTGCAGAATTCTCCTCGGATAGCACTTCTTTCTTGGTGGCATGTCGGACTCGAACCGACTAAAGCCGCACACCGTCTCGGGTATTAGGAGCCGGGGAACCAGGTACACCCTAGAAAGGAAAATCCTGGAACCTCGACGTACCTCGAGCCACCTATGGTTTCTAGATGGCCCCTTTCTGTGTGGAAACTCCGATGTTTCCGTTGCTACCCTAATATGAGTGGGGATGGGGCGTAAGTGATATGAAATTCGCGCACCCTCCACCTGACCCTGCTTCTGCTAGGGCGACAAATGGCCACATCTGTCACTCCCAGGCTTGCGCTTATGGAGGACGGAGATCATTTTGCAAATTTCTGCACCCGAGTCGTCTGTGGTACCTGGCCCGTTCGAGCCCGGAAAGTACTAAACCTCTCCCAGTCTCACTCTGCACTAATCTTGGCAAGCATAACTTGCTCGCAGAAAGAAGCGGTGGAGTTCCACTTGCTATTGCTCCGCAACATGGTCGCAATCATGTTACCAAGCGAGCAAACCCCACCCCGATGGCCGTCATGAGATCATGCCTCGATTCTCATACTGCCAGCGTATGGAGCGGCGTGGCCATCGCAATGGTGGTAGTCGGGCGTTGGCTTCTTGCGGATCATACACAGGTGAGTTTTAATGACCTCATAGTTTGTTTCTTTCAGAATTTTAGCGATTTTATGACGCTGAGGTTTTATTTTCAATCTACAGGTACTACTATATTATAAAGCTGAAGTGTATGTTTGGTTGGTTGAACGTGCTTATCTCAGGAACCCTTGTTCTGATTAAAAAAAAAATCCCTCAGCGTTAGGTAAGTTCAAGCATCCAGGAATGCTTCAGCATATATCGTGCTACGACCAAAAGAAAATTAATATAAATGAAAAATATTGCTAAAACAGGGGAAAATTATTTTCAGAGCTTCCATCGCGGGCGCCGACTACACGGTTAAACTTTTGCAAAAATATTGTAGGGAACAATATTTCTTTTTTAAGAGATCTAAAAAAAAACTGCAGACTTTTTTTAAAATTTTTAAGGTTTTTATCCCACAAATACTGGCTGGTGGGTAGTGTGCCATTGTTGTTGTGCCTATAGAAATAGTTTTTGCATAATTCAAAATATTTTTACTTTTATATATATTTTATAATTTTTACATACATCATTTATATCTTTAGTATTTATCTTTAATGTGATGTTTACTCCTATTTATCACTCTGATAATTCAGATGGAGATCTGGAAATGATCAATGTGTGGCCCAAAAGGTTTGGATTAACAGTTAACCCATCAAAATTTCAAGCAATTATAGTAGGCAGTCATCGATTGATGAGCAGGATAAACACCGAGACTCTTCCGGCTCCTCTAAAATGGTAAATATAAACATACAGGTGACACCATGCTGTATGTATGTTCTAAACTTATACAACGTAGATAAACTCTCATATTGTGTTTTTAATAATCTTTTACAAAATATGTATGAAATATTTTATTGAATTCAATATAAATAGTTTAAAAAAATATAAACATGTAAGTTGAGAAACGCCTTCTTTTTGAAGTCGATTAAAATACACAAAAATATTTAATCTCATGCATTCGGTATATAGATCTATAGTATAATTAAATTATGTGAACAAAATATTCATTTATTTTTTATTTTAGAAGAATAAGCCATGGTAATAAAAATAATCATATTAAAGAAAATCTACAATACTTAAGACATTTCCGATAAAGGTGTTGACTGTTAATTATCTATCCTCGTGCATGGGGCATTGGCATTTGACAACATCTGCTGACTTAAAAAAACTGTGGAATGTCCGACTGTCCTCTGCCTAGCAAATATAGACAGACCCATCTATCTATTCTAGTTGTATAATGTAGCTAACATTTACTGGACTGTGGCAGTGTGGAAGCTTATAAAGATTTTAAGTTTTTTTTGGTAAAGGGAGCAAGCGAACAGACGCTTTACCTGATGGTAAGCGTTTGCCGACGCCGATAAACATCCGCTTAAACACAGGTGTCAGAAGTGCGATGCCGGCATTTTAATAAGGAGTAGGCTCTTTTCTTGAAGATTTGAAGGTAATATTGGTCCAGTCCTGTCGACAGTAATTCCACAGTTTTATTGTGCGAGGCAGAAAGTTTCTGGAAAAGCGCATAGTTGTGGAATGCCAACCGTGTAAATGATGAGGATGAAACTCCAGTCGCGTAGGCCGATGACATATTCATAAAATATTCAACTCAGCCCTAAACGATAGACTTTGAGTGAATGTGAAGTATTTCCGTACTGTGTGAGGGTTTAACAAAAAACGAAAAGGAATCTGTTTAAATAACACTATGCTTAAGTCAATATTTGAACCTAACAGTATTAAAAATATTAATATGTTATGATCAAAAATATGTTTTACTTAAAATAAGACGTTCATACGTATTTTATTGTAGTTTTAAATTTCTATGACTTAAACAACACTTATATAACACTTTTTTGTTATTGTGTAGAGTTGAACATAGTCAGTTCTTACTTTTGATAATGTTGAATTTACAGTAGTTTGCTGTGACTGATATGCTACATTTACAATTCAACGCGTGTGAATGTGTGTCGTCGCGTCTGCATCTGTATACAGATTAAAGCGGAAACCAGTTTTAAATGTATCAAGCATTTCATTATACATTTCGTCTACTTTCGTTACAGCAATTCTAGGCTGTCTGGGGTTGATTAATTAGCATTTTATAATGGTATCAATAAATAGTCTAGCATCTTATTGTAACTATGCAAATATAAAACAGTATTTAAAGTAGTAAAACAGTAATAAAGAATTTCCATTTATTTCAAATCTTTATATTCGGCAGTTTTAATAAAATAAATAATGAAATAAAATAACTAAATAAATATTTCGCACATCTAACACCCAACGCCATCTAGTCATGAGCTAAGTAGAGCTTGTGCTATGGATACTAGACAATGAATGTATTAAATCAATCATATTGAAAAATAAATGGAAAAAAATATATAGACTCCAGTGTTAAAAAAAAATAAAATAAAAATTAAATTAATTAATTAGTGTTAATTAGAGATATATTATTGAAGAGGGCTGTAAGTCTCTCATCTTTCAGGCCTGTTTAAATTACCATACGACTACGTGATAGAAAATCATCTAGTATTGAAAACGAATTTATTGAAATAATGCATGCTTATGTGAAAACAAAAGTATGATGTATAATCTATTCAATATTACCATTGCAACGTACTTGACACTAAACAATTGCGTTGCAAAAGTATATATATATATATATATATTAATAGGAATTGCATTACGTCAAATTAGCACTTTACGATCATACGCATAGACACAATATTATAGTATATATCTTCATAGTTATTTAGATAAATATAAAACTCAGCAACAAAAGTAACAGTAAGAAAAAAAATACCGCCGGTTTACAGTAGCAAGTATTTGAACATTGTGAACTTATAATTTTGCAATCTGACGATGGTAGAACGTAACCAATGAAATTCATTAGAAAAAGATAATATTGCATTTACATTTGCTATTAGGTATCCAAATGAGACTACAGAAATTCTTCACTCTCTCTCCTTTAAGACTTTATTTATACGTGTTTTACAAATGTGTCTAAAATAATCGATTAAAAATTTTCAAGGAAACTAATCTCAAACTGGGCATAGCTTGAGACCAGATTACTGACAGACAAACTTATGTATATCTAATAAAAATAAATAAACAAAATAAAAATAGCCTTTATTTCCTGTAAACTGCTTTAAAGTCTTTTTTATTTAATTGAAAATTAATTTAATGATATCTGATCAAGTAGAATTATCGGCAAACAAGTCAGGTTGTCTTCTGACATAGGCCTCCTCTAATTCACTCCACTCGTTTCGGTCTATCGCAGTTCTTTTCCATCTATTTCGCAGATCTTCTTCTCATCTTTTTAGCGGTCTTCCTCTATATTTCTTCCCATACCTGAGATACCATTCCGTAACATTTCTAGTCCATTTCTCTGCTTGCGAGTTCCACATGTGTCCTGTCCATTTCCATTTCAATGACCTTGTTTTATATTCCTATATCAGCCACCTTGGTTATTTCTCTAATTTTTGTAGCTTTCCATTTATCCTTTAGTCGTAGATCCAGTATACTTCTTTCCATGCCTCTTTGACACACTCTTATTTTTTTTCTCAATCTTTCGTGTGGATGGCCATATCTGGCAACCGTATGTGAGGCACGGAAGGCTACAAGTTTTATACAATTCTTTTTTTGCAGACAGGTATGGTTTTATTTTTCATAACCTCTTTAAGAGACCAATATCTTTGCCAACTATAATTTTCTTCTGTCTACTTCTTTATTAGATAGGTCCTTTACCGATATAATTTGTCCCAGATCTATGTACTCGTCGACCTACTCGATCTCTTCTTGTCCCACTTCTATCTTAACCTTAGCTTTGTTCGTCATCACTTTAGTCTTACTTGTATTCAATGATAATCCTGCTTTTGACTTTGTGATGACAGCTGTTGCAACATGTTTTGTAGTGTTGTTCGATTTGGAGAGGAAATAAGAGAATACAATGATTTTATATTATATTTTAAAGGAAAATATAGAATTGGCTTCATTTATATCTAAAACTTATGTATAAATTTAGTTATAGTACAACATGAGTGCTGTCATAGTTACCTTTACTAATATTATAAAGATAAAGAGCCTCTTTGTTGATTTAGTGTTGCATATTTTATTTGAAGGGCTATAAAATAATACGCTACGATTGTCAATGAATAATGTTGCGAAAAGAAGGAGAAATATTTTCTTTGAAAGACACAGACGAAGTGACGCGGGACAGTTAATTATGGTAACTTACTACTACTAATACTTTGTGTTCATGAAAGGTTTATCTTTCATGCTTTTGTACAAAAAACTAAAGCTATCAGATATAAATCTTGCATACACTAAGTGTCCTCAAATTTAAATGACTGTATTTTATGACTACACCAAGAAGAATGAATAAATTTTAATAATATATACCTTAGATTATTAATATGTCTAGACAGGGCATCACGATACAAAAGAACAAAATTATATGACACAACTATTCGGTATTCGTGTGCGTGACGCGTTACGTCTTACACTCGTCTCATGTCATTATGATTTTTTAATGTATAAGCCCTCCAAACTGACTCTACTCTACCTGACTCATTGCGAATGCGGACTATGCAACAAAGCAGCATGGTGAACCTACACTATGGCGGCCTAATGATGCTTCTGCATCATTAAGCCTCTCATTTTGATTATTTTTTTTTATATTTAAGCTGCCAAAATGACTCTGCCCTGCCTGATGGAAAGCATGAGCAGAACCCAAGAGTGGTGGTCACCATCCTCAATGCGAAAAAGAACAATGCAGCATGGTGACCCACTATGGCAGCCTGGGGGGAAGGGGGAATGTGAGGGGGGTAGGAGTCGTTGGATTGGGGTATGGGCCTCTGGTATCCTCACTCACTCGTTGAAACACAGCGTAAGCGCTGTTTCAGACCGGTTTTCTGTGAGGCCGTGGTATCACTCCGGTCGAGCCAGCCCATTCATGCCGAAGCGTGGCTCTCCCACGGTATATATTTCCTAGTGTAAGTGCATAAATGTACCAGGTTGCTGATATTTTTTTTAGAAAAATGGGGAAAAATATATAATAGTGTTGAATAAATTTTCTTTCTTCTAGTTAGAAAATTATGCTATGCTAATATAGAAAATATTATATATTAAAAAAATATGCTAGGAAAACAAAATGTCATATTACCAAAATATGTCTTGTATTTTATTATTATTTATTATCATCAGCAGTAGACTGTTGCAGGCTGTTGGTTATGATTAAAAGTATGTCACGTTAGAAATTAATTTTGGTCTGGTTTTGTTATAGCCACTACTTAAACATTTCTGAACCTGTTAAAATATTTAAGACACATTTAATCCATCTAATCGTCTTTTTCACCGACATTAAAGAATATGAAAGGTCCAAAAAAATAATTTTACATAGCTTTTTTAATTTATTACAGCTTTAGTAGATTTAGTACAGCTTCGAGATAGCTCCATATTAATATTATAAGAAATAGACCTCGGGCTTAATATTTCTTTATTAGATTTACAATTAGCTATTTTTAAACGACTTCTGAAAAGGAGAAGGTTCTTTTAACTGGGTGTACCTATTGTGATGATTATTTTTATATTCGACAGCTGGTACTTCTCATCGTGGTTCCATTTAAATGTGATGAGATCTCAGGAGTAGTTTTCAAGTATCCCCGACGAATTTTCACTATTCTTATCAGTCGATAAGGACATTCGATTATATAATTATTTTGAACGAATGAATTTTAATTTTTGACAAATGAAATGAACAACAAAACTGTGTGCCATGATTTATTTAGTTATTAAATAATCTTATTATTGCATGGTGGCCTTTTTTTAAAAAGGAGAGCTCAAATCTAGTAATTAAATTTAGTGTAGGGCGGCGGCCATATTGAATTAAATTCATAGCATATTAATTAACTACCATGAAGTATTTTATAGAAAACAACTCCACCGGTCAAATTTTTTTGAAAGTGTTTTGATTTCCTAAACTAGCAACACCCACATTAAACACAAAATAGCAACTATAATAATTGTTTATTTTAGACATTATTTAATGGCTTTGTTTACTATAATGGTACAATACAATTGTACTTAAACGACGATAGGTAACGACTTTTTTGTTGATTTAGATCGTCCTCTGTAATTTCTACACACTTTTATCACACAATTCGCCATTTTTATCAACACAAAGTATGACAGCAACGTGTGCGTGTTCACTGACAGTGCGTACTATATGGGGGAAAAATATTATGGCGCTGGTAGTTGGTACATATTTTTCCCTGTGATTTAACAGCTTTGACTGTCCATAAACAAATATTTGATTGATTTATTTTTTATTTGACTGTCTATATCTAAGATTTATACAAAGGAGTTGGCCTTAAAAGTGACTGTAGCCCACGGGGACTGGTGTATCAGACCGGGATCAGGCGTAGAAAACGTAAAAGTAATTTTTTTTAAACAGTTTTTTGTAAAATATTTTTGCTGTTACTGTCGCAATAGATTCAGCTATCTTATTTTGAATGGCTGTGAACGGTGGCGAGGTGTGTAGTAAAAATGCACATGAAACTAACAACACTATCGTCGCCGGCCAGACAGACTAATTAAAAACAATAGATAATAATATTAGTCATTTTCTTACTAATAACGAGCTGCGCAAATAAACAAAAAAATAAACTACCTTCATTGAAAGTAAAATTTTATACTACTAATAAGGTACTACGTTGCTGAAGTAAACACAAATTCAAGAAGATTCTTTTTAATTTTTTAGATTGGCGTAGAGGAATTTGAGAGCTCTACTTTTAAAAACATAATAATAACGATTAACATTTGAGTTGAGACTAACTAACTTTAGAGACATAAAATATCTGTTACTATTAATTAATGTAATTTATGATTGTTTGGTAAAGTAAATTGTTACATATGAATAAACAAAGATTTCAAACCAGATTTAATATTTTTGCAGAACTTATATAATTATTTATAGACCCAGACAGACACTAATTTGCATTTTAAAATGTCTCTATGTCCAAGGTTTCGTTAACTAGTAGTAGAAGCAAAATAGTTTGTTACAACAATGGATACCTAACCATTTATTTTTTATTTAAGATGCATTTATGAACAAAAATTAATTCAAGTTAAAATTATAACGTTACACAACACATGTATTATTAATGTTTATATCATATACATAAAATTACATTTAGCCACACATTACCAGGTAAACAGAGGTGGATTAACACGAAGGTAAAAAAAAACTAATGATGACACACGATACCTGGACCGAGGGTTATGAAGTATGCAAACGAAATGCGAAACTCTTATTGGAATGCTACGAAATATAAGCAAAGGCTTTGAAGAGATGCTATATATTAATTCAGTGTCAATGAAAAATTATGTAATTTAAACAAAAAATTACAGTGGTATCATTAGCTAGGACATAGAAGGCACTTTAATACTTTATTATTATAGCATTTGAGATTTATTTATTTATAGCATTTGAGACCACCAATACGATTATCACTTTTTTACCGCAGAAGAGCAGAGCTTCTATAATTAGCCCTTGCTAACATCAACAACAAGATAAGAAAGGCAGTAGCAGATTGGAGCACAGAACTATTAGTAGCATCAATTATACAATCCCACCTTCAAAACTAGGTAAAGGCCAAATTAGAATCAAATTGGTCAAGTATCTGAACACATAGCACACAGCAGGGATTATACCTATTTCAGAAACCGGCTCCCATGTCTCGAAGCTTTGTTCCGTCTTGTGGAGTAGTGGCGCTCATAGCCCAGTTGCACTCGGTGATTAGAAACAATCATCGAGGGTAAGCAACGATGGCGCGGTCAGTACCTGGATGGGTGACCGCTGGTGGCATGTTAACATGAGCGTCTCCGTGATTCGGAGGTCACGTTAAGCAGTCGGTCCCGGTTGTTATCATACGATAACAGGGCGGCTTAAAAACATCCAACGGCAAGATTTACATAGCCACAACGTATTCTTGCCAGTCCCCAACCCGCACTTGGCCAGCGTGGGGACGTATGGCCTTAACCCTCTCCTGAGAGGAGACCCGAGCCCAGCAGTGGGACATTATGGGTTGTTGTTTTTGTTTTTTTTTTGTGGAGTTGGGAGTACCTAAATATAAATTACTTCAACTATTGCCTGAAGGATTTTTCTTAGTGATTATGAAATCAGAATCATAAATACTGTTGTTGGATTTTTCTTACAAAGGCGAACACTGAAACACTGGTACTGAAAGTGGTAATTTCTGCTACGCTAATGGGGTACAAAAGCCGGTGTTTGTACGTTTAATAGAAACAAAATCTTATACATCCTAGTTAATTCTATCTTAGTTAAATTAAGTTACTAGGCAATAGAAATAATAGTATGTAAACAATTACAATATTTGTTTGTAACGCAAGGTAATAAGGCAAAACTGAAACAAAACATTCAAAAGTAATGATGATACTTTATTATAATAGGTTTGGTGTGAATATAAAACACATTTACACGGTTTTAGGGAACACCAATCTTGGGTAAATTCAGTTTAACATCCATTTAGAATTTTGCGCATAGTCGTTAGCTAGTGGTCGAATCTCAAGTAAACACAGTGAGTTTAGTTAGGTCACGATCGCGGGTGGCTCGTGATCTCACGTAGGGTCTTTGTGTGGCCATAACAAACGAGATTTTGAATTAAGGACATTTTTTAGGTAAAACTTGTTTTATTGTCTCACTACATTAGAACTAACATCGAATGTATGTAATACGCAATCATTGATCAGAATGAAAAAAATTGCACAGTAACGGAAACAGTTTCGTAATGAACTACGATGAGCTGGCTGTTTAATGGCTGATGATGATGAGAACAGCTTC
Source organism: Hyphantria cunea (assembly GCA_003709505.1). Lineage (NCBI taxonomy): Eukaryota > Metazoa > Arthropoda > Insecta > Lepidoptera > Erebidae > Hyphantria > Hyphantria cunea. The sequence continues at coordinate 367,176 of PKRV01001110.1, read as the reverse complement.
TTATATCTTAAGTACTAAAATTTTGATTTGATTATGAACAACACCTACGTGGTTTAACCTGGTTTGATTTCTATATGTTCGTGTATATTTCTTTTGTTAATTACATCATGATAAGAAGTTCACATGCTAGTCACTTTTCATGAATTTCAATGAACATCATAATGTTACTCCCTAAGGAGGTTTTTTCTGCCATTTGCTCCTTTCAGAATGAGGTTGCTGGTGGTCTTGACGTCTTGACACCGCAACCTCTAAAAGATCTAGTTTGTTCAAGCGTAGGAAAGGCTGGCGATGCGAGAGCTATATATAGTTTACCAAAGCCGTCAACTCCTTCAAGAGATTGAAGGAGTTGACGGCTTTGGTAAACCTCAATGCATCCCGGCAATGTGGACAAACGCATCATCGACATTTTATATGGAGCTAACTTATGTGCATTACGTGAAAATGGTAATGGTTTTCGTCCTATTACCGTGGGCTGTACTTTACGGCGTATGGTAGCCAAAATTTGCTGCAAATGTTAGAGTACCGAATTTGCAGCGAAATTGTGCAATTTGTTTTTGAATGTTATGAGGCTGCCATACACGCCCTGTCCACATATCTTGGAAGCGGGAAAGGGAAGGTGATTTTGAAGGTTGATCTGAGAAATGCTTTCAATTCTATAAATAGGGACACTTTGCTGACACAAGCCAAAATTAAGACCCCAAAAATGTGTAATTTTCTTAGGCAACATTATAGATATTGAACAAAATTCATTCACAAGAACAATCTTTTAGAGTCTACCATTGGATGTCAACCGCAATAAATCCCATTATAGAGCAGATAAAATCTAAATTAAACATATGAAGATGGAGTTTTTAGACAGGAAGTAGATACAGTTTTAGAAGATTTATCTTTTATTAAAAATATATTTAAGTCCATTGGCTTAGAACTGAACTCTGAAAAATACCAAATTTTTATTCGTAATAACAGAGGCAGACTCTCGACTATACAAAAATTTAATTCATGGTCACCTAACGTTAAATTTTAAGGAAAAAGTCTCTTCACCTTCTTGGGTCTGCGGTCTTGGAAGATGGTTTTTAGACTAACAGTGTGGACAAAATTTTTTTTATTTTTATTATTATTATATTATTATTATTATCCTCGCGGCATTTTCTTCCAATTACAGCTGGTTGTTTCGGTGCTGCTTCTGCGCAAAGCCTCAAGCGGCGTAAATACCAAAATGTAATGTGTTACATTTTTGAACCGATTGGAGTCGAGACGCTAGATTCATAGTGTTTGTATAAAAAACTAGCTTAGGAACTGATTGACGTTCTCCAGACCGGCATTTTTAAGAGAATTAGCGTAACTGTTCCACGTGGCAATGCTGGCAGCCTTTTGGGAACGCTATCAGTGGGCAATGAAGCGGAGGTATTTTTTGACGCTTGTATGAAAATATTGTTGTTTTTTTATTATTATTATCTTGTATTTTAATTTTATTTTATTAAGGTTATTGTAATGATTTAATTGTTAATTGAATGAAATAAAAAACAATAAGTCTGTCAGTCGAATTTCACATATTTAAACTGAACAAGCCTACTGATATTTTGTAGTGACTGTTGCCTATACTGAAGGCATCAATCTATTATAGTGTATGTTAAATTTATTTGCAGAATTATCGGAATTGACTTGAAAATAATGAAATCCTTTGTCATTTACTAAACCAAATTAGAAAGGGGTGTGCTTGCGACTGAACTACCCATCAGCCATGCATCCCCTGGTCACACACTAGAACACGATATTCGGGGTAATTTTTATAGAAGTTTTCTTCCTCGCGGTCCGAGCGGTTAAGCCAAGACCCACGGTCCCAGTCGTGTCAGAGACTTGACCTAACTCGACAACCTAGCGGGATTACGTTGTAGTGGCGAGGGCAACACAAGACTAGCTCTTGTGTTACTCGCTCGGAGGCAGTGTGAGTGCACACAGAGCTCGCCTACTCGCACTCCAATACGCATTCTGCTAAAGCAGAGGAACGTTCGGAGTGTTCTTCGCGGCAGTCACAATTTGACTTCGTCTGGTATACCGTTTAGTCTGGAGTCTACCTCTGGGCCAATCCGGCATGAGTGACTCTACCGCTGCAGCCCCAGAGATCATCGACCCACGCAAGCCCTCACACGACGACAACGTAGGGATACAGTTGTGGGGGCTGGACGACCGATCTTTTGTTTTTTTTTTTTTTACTTGTGGAAA
>PKRV01001110.1:302449-364817 GCA_003709505.1 Hyphantria cunea | reverse complement strand
TTACGGCGGGGCGGTGTGTCGGAATCGAACCGACTAAAACCACACGGTGTGCCGCTCTGCGCCTGAGACGGGAGGGATCCGGGAACCGCTTTCTTACGCCATCCGGACCCCTCCCAGCGCTTGCCCGCACTGAAGCAGGCACCGTCTGATGGTAAAAAACTCTCAATTTAGGCGATGTACGGCACACGCGTAACGTCGCCCCCTCGAGGCTGGCCTGTGAAGCGGATGAGGGGGAAAACTCGTCCCGCCCATCCGCGGCCACACTCAGGGCGGCATGAGGCGCTGGTAGGCGCGCCTCGGGTCGGGTCGGGTGAAGATCGTCCTCCCGGGCCTTCTCCGCCGCCTCCTTCTGCGAGATGACTTCCTCGCAGAAGGTCGCGACCGCGGTAAAACTGCTCTCGCCGCCGGCCATGGAGCGTACGACGGTCGGCAGTGAGAGATCTCCTCCGATGACTGTGAGGGCCCGACGCTGCGGCGCCCAAGCGGGGCACACCGCCAGCGTGTGCTGGGCCGAGTCCTCACTGCAGTTGCAGTGGTGGCAGGCGGGACTCGATTCCCTCCGCGCGACCGAGTGCAGGTACTTCCCGAAGGAACCGTGCCCGGAAAGCACTAGTCGGAATCCAGTCGGAAGGAAAGGGTCCCGTGCTGCCGCCCTGCCCACTCGAGGATGACCGCTGCAGTCAAAGCAACTGTTGCACTTGGTGCGAGTGTGTCCCGCGGCTAGGCATTTGTAGCACCTCATCGGTCTTGGAGCCAGAACTGTGATTCTGGCATTCACAAAACCGGTGAGGATTTTGCCGGCGTCGCCCAGAACTTTAGCCGACGCTATGGGACAACTGACCCACAACGCACCAAGGCCACCTGGACCGGGGCGGATGGTGCCAACCCTGACGTTATCCACACTGCAACCCGTTTTACCTGAGGCACTGAGTCGTCCAGGCCCGAGATGCGCAGCTCAGCGCACTTCGTAGGCCTGGCGACCTTGACACCATCCGTAGCTGCAAATATTTCCCGCAGCTTCTCCGCAATCGGTCTGATTTTCTGGATGTAAACGCTGGCATACCTCAGGATTCAGTCCTGTACCCCACGCTGTTTCTTCTGAATATAAATGACATGTTAGCTCTTGGCAACAGAGATTGTAATGCAGATGATAGCACGGTCAATGGGAGATATATAGGACACCCTACAAGTCAAGTTGGTAGACGTTGAGGAAAAACGACAGGAGCTTGTCGCTGAGCTCGACCGGGTTTTGAACCGCATTTCATAATGGCATAATGGGGTGATGGGAATCTGGTCGACTTTAACGCTAAGAAAACGCAGATATCCGTGTTCCGTATGAAAAAGTCTGCTTGAGCCGTCAGGCGAGTAATTTAGATAAAAAAAAATTCGTCCAAGTTTAGTGGCTCGCTTTTAAGCACGAAACGCGTGCACCATTTTCAGTCAAAAACAATACCGAAGTCTCGACTACGAATGTAGCCAGGTTTGACCGACCACGTAGACTATTCTTGCATCCCTGTCGCCCAACAACACTGTGGAGATGGTTAAAAACTTGCGTGATAGATACAAGGCCATACTTTTTAATTTAAATATCTACACAACATTTATAACATAATTGAGATACCACGGTAATTATGATTACAACAATAAAATTACAATATTAGTAGCTCTTTTTTCTGTATTCTGAATTTCAAGTAAGAGATAGGAAGAATATGCATTTAAATATAATAGTATCCATGCATAACTTAAGTTTACATTAACATAATGATTTAACTATTGAAAATATAGAAAAATGTATTGATTTTAAAACGCTACAAAGTGCAGACAAAAATTATTCATTAGCCTCCAGACGGTATTGCATGCATCATTTATGGATTAGGCAAGGACAAGTTGTTACGTTACGCATGAAAACGCTTATTAGCGACTGCATAGTGTCTTTGTTCTACAGCCGGTGGGGGCGTGGCGGGAAAAGTTGCACATTATTTACGACAACCACGATGCCGATGCAGCGATAAGGCGCGTCGCAGTCGCCGCGTCACGATCTCTACTATCTCTCAGAACCGATATTGGAGCTATAATATTATTAAATACAACCCCACTGTGCACTCGGCTCTTACTACATAAAGACTGTTGACCTATTACGGATCAGTCTAAATCGATTTTGTACTACGTGGCGTCGAGTTGTTTAGTGCGTAATTATCATTCAATTTGGTGTTCGCATTTGTGTCGGCTCACATTTTTTATCTATAATGGTGTTCTACAGTAATAAGGCAGGCCTTGTCGTATTGCTTGCTTTTTATCTATGGTTATATGATTGTAGGTGTATAATATTCGGACTATTAACAATCCATAGTCGTCTAGACTAGTAAGTAGTAGTCTATGACAGACTTGTCTAGACGCTGCACGTTACCTAATGATGTTGCGGTGTTATCAGCCGTGAATAATGAATATTAAATTTGGCTGTCGTAAATAACTTAAAAATATAACCTAAGGTTCAAGTTGGTTTTAGACATTGTACGTTGGTTATTTTTTTTCTTTCAAAGTTGCGTTTTTACTTCAGTTTCGTTTGTCAACTGGTATATCAATTTTACATATATTTTTATGAGTTTAAGTAAGCATTCAAAGCTGATTTAAAGCTTTCCAGTAGTTTTTATGGCCATAATTTTCTTTGGGATAATCGTGGTACGTTTTCATTTATTACAAATATTTTTTTGCACGATGTTACTGAGTGTTTCTACGTTAATAATATATAACACCAATAGAACATAATCAAAGAAACAATCAAAGGTAACAATCAGATTCTTAACTTTGATAATGTAGTAACAGGAGTAGGTAGTAATAGGCAGTGAAATGACGAATAATGGATGAAAATTGAAGAGAAACAAGGGCATCCAAATAACGAACTTTTGCATAATTTCTTCGATTAATAGTATACGTATTTTATAAGATATGTTATTTTTAAACTGTAGCTTAGAAACAGCTACAAATAATGGATACCTGTTGGTAACAAATATGAAGCTAAAAAATTCAAAAGCACCAGCAATCTAAGAAGAATAAGATAATTATCAGAACTTTCTTAAAATATCTATTGTAGCATATCATGACCATATCGTAAGTTCATGTGAAATGCTCGACTAAACCAACTCTTCAGCCCTATTTCAGATTATTTCTAGTATTTAAATTTTAATATATTGTATGTAGTATTAATTATTAAATTAATTGATTTTAAAACTATTAGACGTGTACATTTCGATTACAAATAAATATTTGTATATTATAGGGATCATAGTTACTTTGTAGTGGCTATGAAAAGTGCATGTTATTATTAAGGTCATAATTTCCAAACTGACACACTGAAAGTATGAAAAAATACAACTGTTATTCAAACACCTTTTATAAAGTTGATATTTATCATCTGATCTAGGATTATTGTTTGTGTGTATATTTATAAGAACAAGAAAACATATTTTTGACCTTACTTAGTTTTTGTAATCTTGTCGTATTTTTGAGATTAAGACATGTATCTCCAAAGACCTACATTTTACTTGCATAATCGAAAACTGTTTATTTGATAATTATTATTATACCTAGTCAAATTGTGACCGTATTTTAAAGATACATTTAAAAGTTTTGTCTTCCAATTTCGAGCAACAAAATCAATTTTCTTTCTTAACTCATAACTTGCCTTAGCATATTTAAATATGATAACCGTATTCACACTTCAGATACTAAACAAAAAAATGCTGGAATCTATTATAGTACAACAGAAGGTATAATTAGTAAAATGATAGTAGGTATGCTCAAAATAAGTAATTACTCACTCTGTTATTATTTGGGCTTATGGTAGACAGTCATTGACCTAACTTAACTCGATCAGGGGAAATCCGAATTTAACTGAGCGTAACCATGTTCAGTCTATAAAAAGGCTGTCTTTAGACTGAAAGAGTTTAAAGAGACATATAAACATCATCATCAACAACACATAATGTCCCACTGCTGGGCTCGGGTCTCCTCTCCGGAGAGGGTTAAGGCCGTGTCTAATAGTCAGAGTCCAGTGATTTACATTGAGAGGATACAAATAAACTGGTTAACTGGTAGAGGGAAAGTTCGGATCACGAGTAATGAAAGTCCTATTAGTGAAAGCGTATCGTACGTAATCAATAGTCTAGAGATATTTTTAAAGCTGTGCAAAGAAAAGTAGATTCGATAAGCAGTTTGGGTGTCTGCGGTGCCTAAATTCTGATTTATTATATAATTTGTTTTTTTCTTTTCTTAACAGCGTTCTATATTAAATCTTAATGTAATTAAAATAAAGATACAAATAATAAGCATTAACATTAAATTAATATAACGCAGTCTGCTTTCTAATAGTAGAAAGAACCAATAATACTTAATAACACATTTAAAACTTTGTTATGTACTACATTATCATCGTTATCATCATCATCAGCCTACTACAGTCCACTGTTGGACATTGCACGTCACTTTATTTCATCCTCGGCTAACTTCTACTTATCACTACGTTTCAATATTATTCATCACATACTAGGTTAGACTGATAATCTTGTTGAGAATGGATAGGAATCTATATAAATAAAATGAATCACAGAAATGTACGTACGCGCATAACTTTCAATCGAATGCACTAAATCGAATTTTTCGTTTTTATGCGTTTGTTACACTATCCGGACAAGGTTTCTATAGAAAAAAATAAAAGAAAACCGAAGATGTTATATTTTCTTAGTTCGCTTAATGATATATATATCGCATAATCTTATGATTTTCTGAATTACCGAAAAAGTTTTTTATGTGTATAAAAAAACTTTTTCGGTAATTCAGAAAATTTTCACAAAAATGAATATGGCGGTACAAAGTTCGCCGGATCAGCTAGTAATATATATATAAAAGCCGCATGGTCTTAGAAGAAAAAAAGCCTCATCTGTTCCTGAAAAAAAGTAAAAGGTCTTAAAACACACACAGAAAGGCAGGATAACGAAGTGAGTCTAGTTTTTTCTTTTAAGGAACCCAAAAACTGGATTTAGTTTGTGAAATTATGATAAAAGTAGTTAAAAACAATACTGTGATCAGTGACTGAAGTTGCAGGTCATGGCCGGTGTACACTTTTACTTTGTTTTTACTCGAAACGGTCATTCAAATTTTTTTGTTATTATTATACTAGGAAGAACTGTGCTTTAGTACAAATACACAAGCTCGAACGAAGGAACAACGGCCTCGTACAAGAAAATATTTTTAAGCAAATCTTTCCCTGCTCTTCACCGGAAGATTATAAAAAGCGGCAATTTACTTGAGACTGCTGGGCTGTGTGAGTTGCAGGTGTCCATTGAAAACAATAGTCACTTAATTAAATGTCCTCGTTTTGGCCTGTACCGTTAAAATATTTTGTGGCAAAGGAAGAATACTTTTAAAGTTCTGATTTAAAAGTTTAACATCTATGGAAATATATTTAAATAAAAGAATTTTTAAAACAAAACAGTTTGCACTTTCTAGCGTTTCGTATTAACATTGGCAAAAGAGGAACCTTCATAGCATTTAGTCACTACGTAGACAGAAAGTTTATGCAGTAATAACACTGGGCCAATAGGTCACCTTCTTGACCGCTCTCTCACTAATTCTTTTGCCATTTCATCGACAAGTTATAACTCCTTTTTAATACTTTACACAAAATTATAACACGTGTTATTTACTCTCTTTTTCAAAGAAAAGAAATGTAATAGGTCTTGGGTCGCGATAGGTAATTTAACAGAAATTATTATCAGTAATTTTGAATAAAGTTACCAAACACATCTATAACATGCTACACAAACTTAGTAATTAATATCATGTAGTCTTCATTTACTTTGAGAACGTAATGTTCAGATTTTTTCCTTATGCATCATAACGGGCATTCTCACGTAATCTATGCTCATCCTAATTTACGTCACACTTTATTTTTAAGTTGTAGGCTTTATTGCACAGAAATCATGAAAATAATTTCATATTTTCTATGTCATTTTTTATGTAAGATCACATTACACGGAAAACATGAAAAAAATAATTCTGTGCCCATTTCTATTAATAATATAAAAAAACGCAACATAAATTGGAATGAGAACACATTACGTGAGACTGACTGATAAATTAATGGTGGTGTGATATTAAATGGTGCCGTAAAATGTAGTTGATGTAGTCTCGTGACTATGCAGTTGCGAGCCCTCAGTAATTTTGAGGAAGTGAAATACTATGAGCCAATGAAATACTTTCTGACGCCAGTTATCGCATTGCCTGTTTAACGTTTTACTAAACTGTCTTGATTAGTATATTTTTATCGGTATATATCGCCGAGTGCACGGTTGAAGCGACAAGTAGCCATTGTGTTTTTTGCTGTCTGCTTTTTTTGGCTTCGTTGTGTCTACTATCTATTTGTAAAGCTAGCAGGTCCCGTTTAAGGAAAATGTTTTGAAATACTGTATTCTTATACGATGTCTATCGGCTAACGATAAAGAATGACATGATTTTTTTTACTGTCATGTTGATCTTTTTGTTTTACAGTTATTTTCAGATCTTTGCAGCTTTTTCTTTTTTTACCTATAGTTTTTTTTTAAAGTTACTCTTTGTCATAAATTCAAATTCTTGTTTTTTCCAAAGATATACCAAAATTGTTGGCTACTGATTGATATGTATGTACGTACATATTTAAAATATGTACATATTTTTAGATTATATCGAAATTATGAACGCCTAAATAGATGGGAACATTAAATATGAAAGCCTTCAAAAGTATTAATTAATGTCTTTAACTAGTCTCTAAGTTAATTATCAGCACTTAAATATTTTTTTGTTGTTTATGAAACCGCTTGGTTTCATAAACAACAAAAAAATTAGGGGTAAGATATATTTTAATCTATACTAAAATGTTATTATGTTATAAAGAGGTAAAGTTTCTAACTCAATTTTTTTTGTCTTACCTGTCTAAGTTAGCGGTAGTGTTATTTATCACGCTGTTAAATTTTTTGAAGAATAATTGTTATTTTCAGTTATTTTTAACCCTAAACGTGTAAGCGTGCCGGCTGTGATGCCAAGATTAAAAATGGATTATTTATGGAATGTTCGCAAGAAATATACCATAAATTATATCACCTGAAGTGTCTTGCATTAACAACTGAAACGTTTGAAAACTTTACTGAACAGTATAAGAGTTAATGAATGTGTCCAGAATGTATCAGCACTATTCCGAAACGAGTTTAGAGATATTCCGTTTTTTAAAATTAGAAATACTATATCCATGAATAACATCTTTACACCAAGCAACTTTTTTAATAAAGAGCGAGGTAGCAGAGTTAGATGCGAGGAAATCATTATGAACGAAAATGAGTGTCAAATTCTTGAAGAGACGCGTAAATTTCGTTTGGAAATGATTTCAAAATTTGATGAACAAAGCAGGGAACATATCACACTACAAAATAAAGTTGATAAAGCTGAAAAGGAGCTAAGAGAAATAAATAAAAGAATGAAGGTTGTTCAAGAAAAGACGGAAAAAGATAAGAATTTTTGCAGACAAAGATAAATCTGCTTACAAAAAGAAGGAATTAAAAAAATACCAAACCAGGAGATATATTGAAATAATATATCAGAATGTAATAGGACTGCGCACTAAGTTGGAAGACTGTTACTTCGGTATTACTTCATCAAGCGCTGACCTATTTGCTACATTGAAACAGGCTGCAATGAGTCCATAAAGGACGAGTTCTTTATTATATTTATATATAATTCCGAGGAATTAATTCCTCCGGAATACACAATTCTAAGGTGTGACCGGACAGTTGGGTGAAAACAGAGTGGCGCGTGTCTCGTGGCCACACCGCGTTTAGAGCTGCGGCGAGTGAAGACGATCGACGACGTACGCATTGACGATCATATATTCGAATTAATTTGTGCAACTGTTTACCGTCTTATTAAATTTTTATTTTTGTTATGTGTGGCTTACATCCCACCGCATAGTAGTGAAAGTGAATACTTGTTATTATTAGATTGATTGAGCAATATTGTGATAGGTACAGTGAAGTTATTGTAAACGGTGATTTCAATTTGTATTATTGTTCTACCTACATTAACAATTATTACGAATACTTTGTACATACGTGGATACGTGGTACGTACATATTGTGGATTCACTCAGTGCAGTGGTATTGTTAATAATAATGGTCGTTGTCTAGTACTTAGTACCTTCGCGGAGAGTTGAGAGCGTAGTTGTGCGTGAGGCAGAGGAACCGCTGGTACCGGTGGATGTGCAACATCCACCGCTTGAGGTTATGGTTTGCCTATTTCATAAGTGATATAAAACGAATAGACAAAATAGTGATTACCAGGCCTTCGCACGGTATAGTGCAATGATATACATCATCATCATCAGCCTATCGCAGTCCACTGCTGGACATAGGCCTCTCCAATTTCACGCCGATTAGTTCGATCTATGGTACATATGGTACGACTGGCTAAACGAGAATATCAAGACAGCATTCAGAGCAAATTTCTGGAAGACTAATTCGTTCTGGAACTATATCAGGTCAATGAGAAGTTCAAGGAATCACAAACGATTTTAAAGGACGGGGTATTACTTTTCGGTGATGAGTGCGTTTAGAGATATAGTCACTGAGATACCGAAGCTTGATGGGCAAGTGGCAATAGCAGAGGCGGGTAGCAAGAATGCCGGAGCGAGAATACATCTGGATAGATTGCAGCTACCAAATGTAAGACGCGCGTTACAGAAACTGCAACCAAAGCGGTCAGTAGGACCCGATGGCATCCCGCCGCACATTTTTAGGGATTGTACGTCGGTGTTGGCTGGGTCATTGCTTCACATTTACAATGAGTGCTTCAAAGCAACGATGTTTCCAAACAGGTTTAAGTTAACTCGCGTCATACCAGTTCCGAAAGGCCGATCGGGTTCAAGGGTCGATGAATAGAGGCTGCGGTACTATTGACCACCTCAGCGAAGATTTTCGAATCTACTATCCACAATAGTATTCTGTTGCAAGTGAGCCCGCGGCTTGCAGATTCTCAGCATGGATTTCGACCCCAAAGGAGCACCACTAGTAACCTACTCGCTTACATAAAAGAGGTGGTCCCTGTGGTAGATCGAGGAGGTCAAGTTGACGCTGCATACTTCGACTACCGGAAAGCATTTGACCTGGTCAATAATGACGTACTAATGAGGAAGCTAGCGGACGTAGGTTGCACTCTACACTTGCTTAAGTTTTTGCCAGCTACATGCAAGATAGGCAGCGGTATGTGGAATGCAGAGGACATGTATCGGACCCATATTTCACCAAGTCAGGCGTAAGTCAGGGTAGCAACCTTGGACTACTAGAATTCATAGAATTATAATGGTTAATGCTCTATCCAGAGTGGTCCAAGATGCAAAATGCTTAATGTTCGCAGACGACCTCAAGCTCTTCCTCCTTATAAGTAACTTGGAGGCTTCAGACAGATATTGATGGAGTGATAACCTGGAGTAAAGACAATCTCTTGCAGTTTAACACCTCAAAATGCTTGACAATCACCTTCTCTCGATTACGCGCACCCATCTCATCAGTTATACAACTATACAGTAGACGAGACACCGATGGGCAGGGTCACAGAAGTTAATGTGTTAACAGTGAGCTAAGATTTTGGGGTCATATTGTCACGTGCTATAAAAAGGCTTACAGAAACTTAGGTTTTGTTTTGCAAACAGTAAAGGACTTCAGAAACCTCAATACAATTATAGCATTGTATAACTCACTAGTAAGAGGCCTGCTAGAGTGTTATCTGGGCCCCACATGAAGCTAATAATGACCTCATCTAATTTATAAGATTTTTGTACCAGAGATACTATGGAATATATCCATTTTATCCATTGAGGATTGGGATATCCCACGTTATTTGTTCTTGGTATGGTGGGATAGAACGAATTAAGGGTCAGAAGGGAACTAAAACGCGTCTCGTACCTGTTCAGAGTACTTAGGGTGGGATACATAATACGGACATGCTGGGCCGAATTACAACAAGTGTGCTAGACAGATACGTGTGTCGACGCCGCCAGCCACCGCTGCTCGTCCGTCGCTGTCTCGAGCGGACGCATCAACCTACTGAGCGAAGTGTCGTTCACGCGCGCGCTTCGCTCACTTAATTTAATTGCGGATAAGGTAGACGTATTTTATTGCTCACTGAGTGAATTCACAATGACAGCATTAAAAATCATTTCATAGTATAACACTATCGCATTGGGCTTCGCCTGTAATGATGTTTGTTTTTAAGTGGAAATAAATAAATAAAATAAAAAATAAAACTTTGTTTGTATGGTTATAGGGTATATCTTCGGAAGTACTGACCCGATCCCGAAAATTCTTTCACTAACAAAAAGTGAAATTATTCATGAGCGACATAGGCCATTTTATAGTGATTGAACGAAAAATTTAGTTAAAAATAATAGTATTTTTTAATCAAGTCGAAGAAACGTTAAAAATAAATTAAATAAAAATGTTTATTTGACACAACAGAGAATAAATTCTCAGTAGATACTTTATTGATAGGCACTAAACAGTGTCCTTTTATTATTAAATAGTATATATTCCACGAAATTTATTGATAATATTTACCAAACTAGGCAAAAGTCTGTATTTTGGCTGATAGTATTTGATTGACATACCAATTTCCAATGGACGTGAATGTTGCTATACAGCGAGTTATATTATGGTAACATAGTTTAATTAAAGTAAGTACATTTTTTTTATTATTAATGTAGTGTGTTAAGTTTTATTAAATTTTAATAGTTTAATTAAACCTATTTTATACAAGGAAAGAATATTTAAAATGTTTGTTATTAGTTACACAATTCTAACAGATATACTTAAGTAAAATCGTAAATTATTGGACCAATTTACATTTGTTTTTGTCAACCCAACTGTTTACTGTTTACACTTGGCTTATTTGGTAAAAGTGTACAAAACTTCCAGATTGATACATAAAGCATCCCAATATTACACAATGCTCTGTGAAGGGTCTATGTTAAACCCAAGGGTACGAAAATGTCTGGTGCCGGTTACGTAATGCCAGCGGTGCGACCGATTGATCAACCCTAAATTAGTGGGTGCGGGGTGCGAGCGACGCGCGGAGGGTACGACAAACTAGGTTGGCCGCGGAAGCACACTAACCCCTAGAAAACTAGGGGTGCGAAACTCCTCCCCCTTTTCTGGTCACGGGAGCACAGCGATTGGTCCGTTCGCCTCAACCGCTCACCCCTCACCCAGATTACAATCGGTGGGGTGCGCTCATAGAAATAGTGTTATGTACTTAGTCTATGTACACTTATGTACTGCATGAGTATGTACTACATAATCAGTCCCTAAAAGTGATATTGAAAGACACACACTGTAATGTTACTACAATAGACATTTCACAAATTATATCTTACATCTTACTTACACCAAATTAATTATAACTGAACTCTTAAAATTCATTTTCTATGACTTTACATGGTTAGTATTTATTTAAAATAATTTGTTCTAATCAACTTTTAAAGTCATAATATTTTTTTATAATTATTACCAGTTCCCTATAAACTTTCTGAGCAGTGAAACCAAACACTACCCAACATTCACAATTTGGAGTATAGTAGTATAGAATAAGCTGGAGCGTTGCTCAGTTAAGTGCAAGGATGTATGAAGTGTGAAACGATTGCTTTATTTTATTCAAAATGAATTGTATATTATAATACTTTCATGGTTAAAAGAATATTCAAACGTGCTATATTAAATTTTCTTATACACGCAAAAAGCCTTTACGTATATATAAAAATTTAATATAGCATCTTTGAATATTCTTCTGATTTGTATTTTAAGTGAAAATGAAATACTGTGGTTATATGACAAAGGAGTAATATTTTAAATGCTATAAAGCTTTGTACAGTCTAACTGACATCATGATACTTCATGGTTGTGACGTCATTTTTAGTTTGTGAACACTATTCACGAGTGTCTAGAGCATTAATTTTACAGATACTTGATTTCAGCAAGCTCTGATACATTATGTATCTATTGTAAAGTAGGTTAATCAGTCAGATACAAGAAGACAGCGTTGGCATGAACAATAAACAGTTAGGTAATATTGTCAAACATTGTTAGGGGTCCAGTTCACCATTACTTGAATTTTCGTACACAAAAAAATCTTTAGAAAGAATACCAATAAAAAATATAACTGACTGTCGTAAATTCGTTAGAAGTGGTACTTAACACGAATTAGAGGTGTCATTAATGTTACATGGCTTTTTTATCAAATTAGTAGTTATATCAAAAATTGGCTAAAGCTGAGAGAACATTATCAGAATCAGTATGTTGGTAACCAAAAGATGTGATTTATTAGTGTTTCCTCAGTTCTTGTCTACTAAAGTTGATTAAACTTTGAAAGTTATGCATCTTTTTAAAATCCGATGCAAAAACTTGTGGCCCATTATAAATGCAATAAATTCAAACGTTAATTTAACGAGCTTCGTCATTATTTATGAAGAATAAAATCAGATGGTTAGTTTTAAATTACATTAAAAAAAGTTGTTTTATTCGGCTAGGGGCACCATTTAACAAACAGCTAAAAGCCATTTAGTGGACACTATTTCATAGACTAGGTCATAGAATATCCGAGAAAATCGTCAGCTCAGTTGCTTCCAACATTTTGTTTCTCAGCAGCCGCGAGCAAGCTAACTTCGCCTGAATGAAACTCGTGAAAGACTTTCGTTTTCCATACGAGCCGCTCACATGTTCGTAGCTTTGCATTTTGTTTCCCGCTTTTTCACTTCTGACGTCACTACGATTTATGAATGCAGTTTAAAAACAATAACAAAATAACGATACATGTGCAATTTAGTAGTATCTTGAAAACTGGCTGTCCAAGAAGAACACCTCTATTTGTAAGCCAGTAACGCAAATTCCTCTTACTCTTTCTCATCATACTTAAAACCAAGATAACTTCCATCTTTCCTGTCTGGGTCCTGGTATCTCGTAACTTATAAGAGTGCAGAACATTATAAACATTTAAACAAAGATTTTCTAAGTGCACTTTACTTTTCAAATATTAAATATCTATTGCAGACCTATGAAACCTATGTTCTGCTGTTCGTTACATACAACGTAATTTTATTAATTCTGGCCTTAACTTCGGAAGTTTATGTATGTTACATGCTTGTAGCTAAAGAAGATCCGGAAATATGCCGTTTAAGTTAAGTTTTACATTCAAATATTAACGGATATTATTAGTAAAATAGTACGCAACGATACTTAAATTTGATTTGAATCTTAGAAGTTGGTTACGTAGGTTTTATGAAAGATAAATGTTTAAGAATTAAGTCAAGAATTCATAGAGCAGAAACTGTAAAAACTGTTATTTTGTCTGCACTACCGAAAGATTGAATAGTGTGATCTGTACAAAGTTTAAATGAAGAGATACATTCTTCATTCTATTTCTATTACGACGTAATTCGAAAAATAAAATTAATTATTATTTCATGAAAACCGACAAAATACGGAAATCAATACTAATTTAACACAAAATATTAGTAGTCAATGATAATTAATTTCTAAATGTGACCTGATAAGTTACCACCAGTTTCCAAAAACAATTTGCCCTCATCCAGACTATCAAAAATAGGTTTGTGACAAATAAATGTGAAGTTGGGAAGTATTAATGAATACATTTACGAATAAAACTAATGTAACACAAGCTCAAGTAAGTTTTTAAAATTGGTGTGCTGGGAAAACCTCCTTGTGATACATCCTGGTAATGTCGGACATGGCGCTGTTCTTTCCTTCCTTTTATGAAAGAGGGTATTATCGCAAAAGGCTAATGTTCTAGAATGAAGAGGAAGCCGTTTGTCGTTCGGTCGATGTTGTCCCAACAGAGTGGGCATGTCTGCTGGGTGCTCCGTCCTAGCTCTTCGCTCTTCGGAGCAATGAAGAGGAAATCCTCGTTAAAAACATTAAGGTGAAGACCCTTTTACGGGTAGGTCGCTGTCGGCGGTGGAAAAAAAAGACGAGCTACACCGAGCTCGTCGTACTCACACTAACGACATTGAAAAATGTTGTCCTCCTGCCGCCGTCGAATATCGTAGTCCCGAAAATTGTGACGTGGTTATGTATCGCGTCTCTAATTGAGGGTGAGGGTCTTGGCTTAATCGCCAGGACTGCGAGGAAGAAAATCTCCATAAAACCTTACCCCGAATCCCGTATTCTAGTGAGAGGCCAGGGAATGCATGGCTGATGGGTAGATCAGTAGCAAGCGCACTCCCAGCTGAGGCACCTACGGACCCCAACCAAGGGGTTGGGCACAGATCTATGCTTGCCCAGGTATTCAGAGATCTTTGCTGACTCTTAGCCCTCCCCAACTTGTGAGTCTAAATGTAGAATCAGTAACAAAAAAAATAAATTAAAATAAAGAAAAGGAGTTGAGTAAACCAAGAAACACTGCTAAAGATGACTTCTCGTTTAATGAGGAGGAAGTTTTACTTGGGACACCTACATCGGTGGGGCTCCCAGAGGTCAATTTGGGCACTGGGTGCCGAAGAACATCGGACGATTGCATTCCAGATCCGCCAATCCTACGAACGATAAAAATTTCAGTACGTCTCTGGACATACTAAAGCAGAAAGCGTAGACGTGCCAGGGATGAGGAGAGTGACATGTCCCAGGAGATATTACCCTATAGAGTGGGTAGCAGCCATAGAGAAAGGCCTTGTACGTAAGTTTTTACACCTTCTGGCTCTATCTTTTCCAAGGCAGAGAATTATAGGCGAGTCAGAGCCAAGGGCGATAGCGCAGCGGAAGAGGAGATCGCGGGTTTACTCCCCTGTGGAGGAACAGGGTCCCACATTCCTCCAACACAAAGGGAGGTTTCTTCAACCAGGCGAGTGATCATACCTGTCGGTCCTCAGCCTAACGGATGATATTGGGAAGTAGTATATATGTTAATCGACGCTAGAACTTCTATTGCGCGATTTTAGGATTGGTAGTTTCTTAGCTTTCTTCGTTGCTCCGTAGTTCGATGTTTCTTCGGTAGAAAGCGCTGTTATATATTTTATGTTGTTGCGCTCTATATGGAAGTCGCCACCTCATTGCGGGGCATCCTGCCCGCAATTCATCTATTGGTGACGTTTCCGATGTCTACCTGCATCAAATAACAGACGCACTATGGCGTATGATGGATGGGCGTCTCGCCGGCCTGGAAGCGAGGTTACATTCAGTGCCCGTGGTTCGGCAGTCGCTTACGGCCGATAAGTCGAAGAGAGTTGCAGTGCCAACTCCACTTCCCGCTGTTCGCGGCCACGTGGCGTTCGCGGCGGCTTGGAAAGGCGGTACAAGCAACCCAGGCAGCAGGAAAGACGATAATACCGAAGGCCGGCCCTTCGCCTAAACCCACGGCAAGAACAAGAGCGAAAGTTGCCCTGGTCTCCACTTCAACACCCACAGCTATTCCTTTTACGTCGGCTCCCACGAACGATGGGTGGTAGTGGAGGGAACTATAAAGCCACGAAAGCAAAGGAAGAAGGCTGCTAGGAAAGCAGCATTTACACTGCAATCGCCTTCGGTGTTAAAGGTCACTAAGGAGAAATCGCGGAAACTACGGACTCCCAAGACCGCGGTCGTGGTGATCCTGTAGCCACCAGAGGTAGCCAATAGGGGACTGTCCAACGTGGCCTTTTTCAAAAAGGCACGGGACAGTCTCACACAGGATTTGAGACTGGAGGTGCAGAAATGGCAGAGAAATTTGCCGGGAAGTTGGTAATAATCATTCAAGGTGCACATCTACTTACATTCAGTTGTAAAATCTACTGTTAAAAATAACTCGTGACTGGATTAAGAGGCTAAAGTTGCAGTTGAACGAACCAAATTAATAGTATTAGCTAAAACATCGGTGACTAGGCCGACCAGCCACCCCAGGCAGTACCCGTTCACGAGTATGACACATGGCCCAGCCATTATCTCTCCCGCCAGATCAGAGGGAAAGAAATAACCCGCCCTACGACGACACCGCAAGCAATGACATTTTAGTGAGCATGACAAACCATAGTCGAGATACTGATAAAAATCACTACTAATTAAATTACCTTAATAATCGTCACGCATTACTTTCAACTCACAATGGTTTGTTAATAATTTACCTTGATTATAAGACAAAGAGGTTTTTCTGTAAATGTCTAATGACATGTTGAGTCCACGACTGTTTCAAATAATTTTTTCATCTTTCAAATAATTGTTGATTGTATAGTAAGTTTTCCTAGTAAGGTGATTTTTTACAGTTTGTTTGAATTTATCTACAGAAAGGTATAGTAATTTTGTCGTAAATACCTATACCAAGGCCCTCGAACGAGTTATGTACCTTATGTAAACTATGATAGGTACCAACGAGTTTAAGCTTGCATCTCGTAACAATACTGTGTACATCACTGTTCTTCTTATAATCATTAATGTTGTGTTTAACAAATATTATGTTGGCAAATTATTGATTGCGGGGAATATTCATAGTCACGGATGGCATTAAGATTGCCAGGCCTAACAAGTGCGCGGAATTGCGTATTTCAGGCCTGGACGATACAGTGACGGCCGAGGACGTCCGTGTTGCCATCCAAGAGAAGACTGGATGCAATAGGGACAACATCAGGATCGGCACTATACGTATGCGTGTGCCGTACGTCACCTAAATAGAGATTTACGGGGAGACGGTACCCGTGTGTGTTAATAACAGCAGTTCCTGGATCCCTCCCTCTTCAGGCGCAGAGTGACACACCGTGTTTTTTTAGTCGGTCCGATTCCGACACATACTACCCCGACGTAAGCCCCGGTTGGGTGACGGCCCGTGGGTGTTTCGCACGTAACAAAAAAAAAAGGTTGCTTTAAAAAATCATTTCAAAATTATTATCTTTAAAACATACCTGAATAGTATAGGAACTTGAGATATTTATTTCATAGGCCCAAAAATTCCCAAGTGATCACACATTTCTAAAAACTTTTACAGGCTAATGCAACTTAGATTTTACTGATCATCATATAAATAGACATTGTAGTGATTAATAACTTTGGTGCTTTTGGTTAGAATTTGATTAATTAATAATTTTATGATAGTGAATACTATCCACAAAATATCTAACATAATGCATAGTTCTGAATAAATCACACCTTTTGTCTATGTCTGCGACAACCGTTACTATGAATCATCTTTACGTCTGATAATTATTTAACTCCTGCGAGCACAAAAAAGCGAGCTTTGCCTAATGGGCTGGTGATGAGTGAAGCGACCTCAAGGCTTTGTGGCCGGCCAGACAGCCCGAAAAACATCTAACAAAAGAAGCCATATGAACATGTCTAGTCAGTTTTAGGAATTCGCGCTAATGCGTCTGGCGACCCACTTGAATACATTTGCGGCCACTCGGACGTTATAAAATTATTTAATAACATAGTCTATTCGATGCGTCTGCGGTGTCGTCGACGTCTTTGCGGCGTGGGTAGCAAATCGAATAAAATAACATATTCGTACTTATTAAATATAGATCGGTGGTATCCAATAAGGTTACATTTTATATATATATATAAAGCGATCACGTTGAAGTGAGTATGTGTACGACACTAGGCTCCAGATTGCATGTTGGACACTCTAGGCATTGTGCACATGTCTAGTTAGCCTCGGGCAATAACCGCGCGGTTTTAACTTAGCAATATTTTGTCTGGGTATTGACACTGAGACCTACAGACACGTCTGCGACGCGAGTTTTGATAAACAAGCCGCCTAGTATTGTGTCATATTTCATTAATGTATGAGAAACATTTAAGTATGACATAGAATGGATTATTAATATATTTTTTATAGAATTTTATATGGATATTTAAAGGTAAAAAAAAACACTCAAATAGTACCTACATCCGCATAAACCATGTATGTACCTATCTAAATATTCTGCATAAAATTCACGAATTGCAGTAGTAAGAAAATATTTCTTGATATCATATAACAAATATAATCTTAAGTCAAAATTTGTAAACTAAAACAGATTTAAATAGAAATTCGTGTAACAAAATCTTAAAACTCATTATAGCAAACAGTTTTTAAACTTGCGCTTTCAAATTATTTTTTGCTTAACGGCTGTTCCTTTACAGAGGTCGAAACACAAGTTCATTGACCACAAAGATAGTCTGGCCTTGTGTCTGTAATGTCTACGAATTTATCTAGTACTATACTCAGTATAGTTTAAATTGTGCATGTGTGACGGATAGAGAAGAACTGTAACAAAATATGTATTTATACAGGTAAAGAATTTACATTGGTCTAACGTAATTATGGTCCATTGAATCAAAACGTGAATCATTCTAAAGCAATACCAAGCGTATTGCAAAATCGTTAGATTTGTCACGTTAATTTTACAGTCAAGTATCGAAATTTTCCTCAATATGTCATTGACTTCCTTGGATCTAAGCAGGCCTTTGAATGTTAACAGCTACTAATGATAAATGTAACAACAATTTAATTATAATGTACACCTATGAACGTGTTGTTGACAGATCACGAAGTGGATTTACTTGGTAAATCATGACTTATAATTAAAAAAACCAAAGGAGCCGACTGCGGCGTACACCCTCAAGTAAAATATGATTTGTCAATTTACGCCGAAGCAGTATAGTGAATGGTTGTTTCATTAGACTCTTCCAACGTGTAAACTGAAAATCTTTTATTAATTGCTAGAAGCATGAGATGATTTTATTTTTTATGTAATTTGTCTTTACTACCTAGGCAAGCACCAAACTTGTATGAATTAATATATTCGTATTTAACAACAATAACCACAATTGCGTGCGGGTGTAACGACACTTTCTAGCTAGCCACTACTACTAGCTAGCGACTAGCTAAACCACGCAACATCATCTACGTCTATTTTAATTATCATTCATTCTCGGTTCCCATTGCATGGATGCATGCTGTTAATCCTATTATATACTTACTATATATATATATATATATACGTATTAGGGTGGAGCGAAATGAGCAGAAACATTTTTCTTTGATTTTTTATTCCTATGCAATTAAAAAAGGCCTTAATATAAATGTTCTTTAATTGCAAAATATTATCTTCCTACTATAACATCCTAAGATGGTGTATAAGAGATGAAATTTTTAAATTTTGTGGTAATTTAAGGATTGTAAAAACCTACGATTCATTTAATTTCAGGCTTTAATTTAGTATTTTTAACGTAACTGTTTTATTGTTTTAGATAGATATAATAGATATTGCTGCCTCCGAGCGGGTAACACAGGAGCTAGTCTTGTGTTGCCCTCGCCGCTACAACGTAAGCCCACTAGGTTGTCGAGCTAAGTCAAGTCTCTGACTCGACTGGGACCGTGGGTCTTGGCTTAACCGCCCGGACTGCGAAGAAGAAAACCTCTATAAAAATTACACCGAATCCCGTGTTCTGGTGAGTGACCAGGGGATGCATGGCTGATGGGTAGTTCAGTCGCAAGCATACCTCCAGCCAGGGACCAGCGGACCCCTCGGTTGGGTTACAAACTTACGCTTGCCCGGGTATCGGGGATCTCTGCCCGGGTGGACCTTTATTTCTCCCCAACTCGTGCGATTTATTATGGCAGATGATAAAACTTTACAAAATTTAATATCGGATCGGAACATTCTAACGAAAAACGGCAAGCTTACTGCAATCGAACAGGAGAAGGAGAAGAAGAAGCAGGAGAGGAACAGTAGAGGGCAGTTCAAGAAGACAGGTGAACGCTCTTCTACGGAGGATATGGTGTCCGGAACGCCTATATTGGTGGGGCTCCCAGAAGTCGATCTGACTCCTGGGAGTCGAAGAACATCGGAGCGCTTGCGCTTCAAGTCCGCCTCAGATGGTGCGAGCGGTAGTGCTATGGTCACAAAGCCAATGGAGACAGATCCATTGGACAGCCGAAAACGCGGGCACTCCAACGATGGGGATAGTGACACCTCGCAAGAGATGTTGCCCCCCAAAGTTACCAGCAGCCATAGGGGGAGGTCTCGTACTCCAATCTCGGCTCCGTTGGGTTCCGTCTTCTCTAAGGCGGAATCGTACAGGCGAGGGAGGGCGGACGGTGAGAGTCAGGCGGAGGAGGAGATCGCCGGTCTCCTGCTTAAAATCGGGGAGCTGGTGGATGGGGATTCTGTTCCCCAAACACCGCCTTCTTTGCAGGAGAGGGCGCAGGCGGCAGTGGCCATCATCCACAAAGTGGCCACTAAGTCCGTCAACCTTAAGGGCCCTTTCGTGAGGGCCCTTAAGGACTCCTCCTCCGCCGTGGCTGGAGTTGTGGAGACCTTAATCGGGGACGTCGCTCGCCTTCAGTCGGCCAACGACCGTCTGACGGGGCAGGTGGCTGAGCTCAGTGCAAAGTTCGCCCAATTCCGGGCGGAGCGCCCTGGGCGAAGAGCTCGTGCCCCCGCCCCGGCCCCGGCTCTGGCCCCAGCTCTGGCCCCGGCCGCGGCGTCGGCCCCGGCACCGGCGCCGGCTTCGGCCCCGGCCCCGTCTACGTCACAGCGGCTCCCCGCGGTCACAGGAGTTCTTGACGAACACCTACGTCAGATCCTCGTGGCTGTGGGGAATATGTTGGACGGTCGACTGTCCTATGCGGCCGTCTTCAAGAAGGCCCGGGACAGTCTCGCCGCTGTTTTTGGCACGGCAGGAGTCCGGTTTGGCGCCTCGCCAAACGGGAGCTCGAGTCCTCGAGTTCCCCGGGGCCGAAGGCGCAAAGACGGCGGACGAATTTGCCGAAAAGCTGCGAGGCGTCTTTGCAGCTACGGATGGTGACCGGATTGCCAGGCCTACAAAGTGTGTTGAACTGCGCATATCAGGCCTGGACGACTCCGTGACGGCCGATGATGTCCGCGTTGCAATTGAAGGGAAGACGAAGTGCAGCGCGGATAACGTCAGGGTCGGCACCATCCGCCCCAGTCCAGGAGGGTTTGGCTCCGTGTGGGTCAGCTGTCCCGTGGCGTCGGCCAAAATTTTGGACGATGCCGGCAGACTGCTCATCGGTTTCGTGAGCGCCAGGGCTACAGTCCTGGCGGCGAGACCGATGAGGTGCTATAAATGCCTCATATCGGGACACACACAAGCCAAGTGTGACAGCTGCTTCCACTGCAGCGGACTCTGTTTCCGCTGCGGTCGACCGGGGCACAAGGCGGCAGAGTGCTCTGCGGCCCCTCACTGCCCTGTGTGTGCGGCGGGCAATAAGCCTGCCAATCACCAAATGGGCCAGGGAGGCTGCAAGCCTCCCCGTGCTTCTCGGCAGACGTCGGCGGCTAGCCAAGCGACCCTGGCTGCCCTCGACGCCGTCCGTCCGTCGACATCGACGCCCATGGAGGAGGCTGTAGAGACGATCCAGTAATGGGTGGTCGATTGGTCTCCAGCCTCCTTGTCCAGACGAACCTCAACCACTGCTCCGCGGCGCGGGATCTCTTCCTGCTACCATGGCGCAGTGGTCGATCGGTGTTTCCGTAGTCGCGGAGCCCTATTACGTCCCTCCCCGTCCAAATTGGACGGGTGACTGGGACGGCTCCGTGGCAGTCGTCGGTTCCGCGGCGGCTCATTCCCCGCCCTTGTCGCTTAAAGACAAGGGCAATGGATATGTTGCCGCCGAGTGGGGGGGATCACCGTTTACGGTGTGTACTTCTCCCCCAACCGGAGTCTGAGCGACTTCGAGGTCTTCCTCAACAACCTGGAGACCTCGATGCGGCGATTAGCGTCTGGGCACGTCCTCGTGCTGGGGGACTTCAACGCAAAGTCCATTGCGTGGGGTTCCCCGGCGACGGATGCCAGGGGCGAGGCCGTAGTGGAGTGGGCGGTCTCGGTGGGCCTCTATTTATTAAACAGAGGCTCCACCAACACGTGCGTGCGACAGCAGGGGGGGTCGATAGTAGACCTTTCGTTCGCTACCCCTGCAGTCGCTGCACGAGTAAGGAACTGGTGTGTCCTGGATGAGGTCGAGACGCTCTCGGATGATTTATACATCTGATTTGAGCTCTCCCGGTCCCAGGGCCCCAGGAGGGGTCACGTGGCGCGGCGATCCTCGCGCTTTCCGCGGTGGGCTGTCGCCAGGCTCGACAGGGACTCCCCCACGACACAGGGACACATGAATTCGTAATGCAGGGGCAGTCTTCAAAAAAAATCATTAATACAGAGCTTAAACGCTGAGGCCAGTTTGAAGTTTTGGTTGCTGATGCTTTTCATATTGTAAACACACCAGTTCGAAAATTTTAAAATTTTACTGCAACGTATATTGAAACTAGCAATAAACGTCTGAATGGATGTTTGAAATTTTCAAGTTTAGAAACACGTAATAAGTCGCAAAATAATTCGTTCATCGTAAAAAAATTTAAGATGTATGTAATAGTTATATATATATGTCGCAGATATATTGCCAAAACCGTGAAATATTACTTTTTTATTTTACTAAACAGCGCCGTTAACCAGCGGTTAGATTAGGTTAAAACAAAAAATCTTGCTATTAACAATATACAATATATTGACAATATACCTGCGCCATATGTATCAGTATTTTTTACTGAGCTATTACTATATTTTAACAGTTAGATACTTCATATTTTTTTTTATATTTAAAGTAAATTGAATTAATGTGAGTAATTTTAATAAAGAAATATTATTTAAAATTTCTTACATTATTTACTTACTATTTCGTTATATTTCTAAGAAGTTTTCCTAGCAAGCGCATTTTACAAGTTAGGTCTCTTTAACTCTTGAACTAACAAAGTTAACTTAGTAATCTGCCCAAAAAATATAATTTTTATACATGAATATCACGCAAACGAACACCGAAATTTTTAACATATACGTAAAGATGACTTATATGTCCTGAAATTCACTAAAACTGTTTACCTAATTATATATATCAAGGAACTATGTAAATTAAACGAAGACTTAGGCTTTATAGTTAAAACATCGTAAGATTACGAATTTAAAAAAGATTAAATAATGATATTTGTCTACATAGTTGTATAAACTCAGGAACTTTTTTATGGTATAAAGGGATAATAGTACGTTAGTACCGCCGCTCGATTATGTACCTGTAAACTCAATTTACAAGAGTCTCCAGAATCTAGGTTCTTTTTTTGAAGCTTTGTAGGTCGTATCGGTCTTAGGCCAACCTGAAACGACAGCATTGGTGCTGTCGTGTTTTCTTGATGGGTGCGAGACCGAAGAACAGTGTAGGGACAGAAGCTTGTAAGTTGAACTGTAGTAGAAAACTACGACCAGGTAGCTATGAAAATTCCTCGGAGAGCTCTATATCGCTTAACTATTCAATCTTTAGGGATGGGGTTAAAACAAATCACAATATGAAAATGATTGAACCCTTATTCCCTCACTGTTTCCTGCAACGATAAATTAAGATTCATAGTACCTACCTTCTAATACAAATATTGTCAATGCATTTTCATTTCATTAGCTGTGACAACGTGTTACCTTTTCATCAATATAGTAGCAACGATAATATAATTATCTCATAAGGTTTGTTTCAGCGGAAAGTAGTACGTGTGCGCGAAGCATAACCATTTTTAATGTCAGACGAGGTCACGACGCGACTGGTTCATAATATAAAAAAATGCCCAACATGCTTTTTAAGCGAATAAAAGTAGACGGTGCACAAAAACTGCTTCCAACGTCTGCGGTGGCGCCGGCAAGTGGTGCACTAGTATCACAGACGCGACCTATACACAAGTACTAATATGACTAGCCAACTTAAGCAGTGATTGCCTAGGACTTGTGTGGAGTGAGTTCATATAAATGAAAACGTTCATATAAATGAACTCACTCGTTAGTATTATGTTCAGTTGTTACATGACATCATTAATATCATAATGGAAATAACAGTGAGAAACTTGTTAAAAAGGGGGTGCATATAATTTTCTTCATATACTTAGTAATGAGTGTCAGTTTATATTTTTGTAAGCAATTACAATATACAATGTATATTCAATAAGAAAAAGCACAATACTCTGCTCTTTAAACGACGTGAACGGAACACAAAAAATTAAACGGGCAAAATAATTTATGCCAAAATATTTGAGTTTTTAGTTTTACAAAGAAGACTCTCACATTATATAGTAAAAGATCTCCTGGTGGTTCACATGAAACATCAAATTTTCGACACGGGTCCGTAATCTAATGGATTTATATGGGAGTGTTCTCGAACACAGCGGCGCGGAAAGCGGGCGACGAGCGGCGTACGAGCGGTGCGCACCAGTCTAGCGGTGTCGCTGCTAGTGATGGAATAAAATCACAATCACCAACGATTTATAAAATTGACAAAATTGAGATTTTTCCAAATATATTTAATTATTAATATTTAATGTTTTATTTATTTGTTACTATTAAAACATTTAAATCATCTTTATTACTCGTAATATTGTTCATTTGGTTTCTTCATTGGTGATTTCTTATAAGGAAATGAGTATAGCAACCTAATATCCCCTAATTTATCGATTAAAGTAAACAACATATATAAGCATTCGGCTCATAGAGCCAAAATCCACATGGAGCCAAAGGGTTAAGGAAGGATGGGCCCTCAAGGCAGCGTAATTAACGACAGCAAACATCTGCCGGGACGTAAAGGCACACCCCAGCCTTCGCGAGGAAACTCTCCTCAAGCACGTAGCCGGGATAGTGAAGATTTGTACTGTCGGCAGGGCGGCGTATTTATTTCCCCTTTAAGAAAAGCATAGCCGGCCGTGCCGTCTTAAGATGCTGGTGGACAGCGTTGAGGTAGAGGACTGCATAGAGACCTCGGATCGGATTTGTGAAAAATCATTCGCAGTTTGAAAAGTAGTACATTTATAAAGGTTTCTATCGTCCTATTTCTTTTATTTAAACTTAAGTTAATTCGAACTAAATTTGGCACATTTTTACAACGTAAATAGCTGTTTAAATTTGTTTTTTTCTCTGTATTATAAACAACAAAACTCCGTAATTGAATTATATATATATAATATATATACACACAAACACACACTCAGCGGCGTACTCTTAAATGCGTTATTATTAGTCAAATTGACACATCAACATTTCATGAACAAATATCAACTAGCTGTTGCAAGAAGGAATAATGAAGGGAGTCTTGAATTGAAAATTGGCAGATTCAGAAGCATTATCTATTAAACCTTTCCATTGAAATAGTATAGAATGTGAGCCTCGAGATCACACTTCTACTAATTTCTCAGAGCTCAGCTGCTCAGAAATGGTCACTAGGTTTTTTCACCACCCACGCCAATCTCATTAAAAAACGTGCAAATTTGCAACTTGCAATCACTAATCCTGAGCAAACGTTGCATCTCTGCTTATTCCGTTAATGCACGTTCTTTTCATTTTATGTAACAACTATTTATATTTAGGACAAAAAGCATCGACGAATTTAGGTTCTATTTGTGGAGGAACGGGAGTCATTGTCCCTCCTACACAAAGGCAGGATCCTCCGATCTGGCGAGGTGATCATGCCTGGCGGGCCACTGCCCAACTCTTGATGTTGAGAAGTTGTATATACGTCAATCGGCGCAAGCACTTTCTATTGCGCGCTGCAGGATTTGTAGTTTCTTCGTATACCTCGTTACTCTATAATTTAGTGTATCTTCGGTAGATGACACTGTAGTATATTTCTATTCCGCTGTATGTGGAAGTCGCCACATCACTCCCCTCCAAGACCGGAGGATGATTGATGAGTCAGCTATCTGTGCTCTGTTTTGTGGAGCTTGCTAGTCCCAGGAGTGAGTAATTTCAGTGAGTCGGAACTGAGTGCCGCAAAAAAGGCAAAATGTTTCGGCCGAGTTGCCAGTTAAAATGTCCATGTGTATTTCTAAGTTATAAGTTATTAAAAAGTCTCGTTAACAAGTTATTAAAAAAAACACTGTATACTACTCACAGAGAACTTAAAAAGTGACTACTGCTGTTGCTTTGTACTCCTGGCTCTTCCTATGGTGGTCAAGTGGGAAATTAACAGCTAATTGCAGCATTATAGTCCAACCGATCTGAAAGGATGTTTATGACTGTTAACGTTTAGTGCTTGGGTGTCTATAAGCCGTAGTGAGAATATTCGATTACAATTACAAATGAATGATCATTAATGTAACATATGAAGCATTGTTGATCGTTTTAAAATAGTAATAATTTCTTCTCTTTTTTTTAAGAATAATCTTATATATTTTATATAAAAGAGGAAGGTCACTGGCTAAGATACCCAGAGATCAACGCACAGCCCAAACCAAGAATCCTTTAGTTCTGCATGTAGGTTCTTTATATAACGTAAGTGAGCACTAAGAAAGAATTTGTGAAACGCACCCCTGAGGGGTTAAAACAGGGGACGAAAATATCCCCCCACAACTGTATCCCTACGTCGTCGTCGTGTGGGGGCTTGCGTGGGTCGATGATCTCTGGGGCTGCGCCGGTAGAGCCACTCATGTCGGATTGGGCCAGAGGGAGACTCCAGACGAAATGGGATACCAGACGGAGTTTGACAGTAGACTGCCGCGTTGATGACGTGCAGACGTCATGCCGCATTCTAATTGTCCCTCTGCTCTAGCAGAAGGCGGATTAGAGTGCAAGTAGGTCCTCAATTAAGAGAAACCAGGCGAGCTCGATGTGTACTCACACTGCTTCCGAGCGGGTAACACAAGAGCTAGTCTTGTGTTGCCCTCGCCGCTACAACGTAATCCCACTAGGCTGTCGAGTTAGGTCAAGTCTCTGACTCGACTGGGACCGTGGGTCTCGGATTAACCGCCCGGACCGCGAGGAAGAAAACCTCTATTAAAACAACCCCAAATCCCGTGTTCTGGTGTGTGACCAGGGGATGCATGGCTGATCGGCAGTTCAGTCGCAAGCACACTCCCAGCCAGGGACCTGCGGACCCCTCGGTTGGATTACAAACCTACGCTTGTGTTGGGTTACAAACCCGGGGTATTGGGGATCTCTGCCCGGGTACTGGGGATCTCTGCCCGGATACTGAAATACAATTTAAAAATACAACCGAAATGATAAATCAAAAAAAAACAAAACGACTACTGACATGCTTAAAGGACAAAAGAAAGAGGGCAAGAAAAGGAAGGAAAGGAGGAACGCCAAGGGGCAGTTCCAAAAGGCAGGCGACGACTCTTCAACCAAAGGGGAAGCTGCATCTGGAACGCCTATAACGGTGGGGTTCCAAAAGTCGATCTGACTGCTGGGAGCCGAAGATTTTCGGAACGTCTGCGTTCCAGGTCCACCCATTCATCGGATGGCGGAGGCGGTACCTCATTGGTGGTTATGGACACGGAGCCTAGTGACAGTCACAAACGCGGGCGCTCCATAGACAGGGGGAGCGACACCTTCCAAGATATGTTGCCGCCCAAAGTAGGCACCAGCCATAGGGGGAGGACTCGAGCTTCACCCGCAGCCCTGTCAAGTTCCACCTTTTGTAAGGCGGAAACGTACAGGAGAGTCAGGGCGGACTGCGAGCTTCAGGCAGAGGAGGAGATCGCTGATCTCCTGCTTAAGATCGGGGAGCCGGCGGATGGGGATTCAGTTCCCCAAACGCCGACTTCTCTGCAGGAGAGGGCGCAAGCGGCGGTGGCCATTATCAACAGGGTGGAATCCCCATCCGCTGTGGCTGGAATCGTGGAGAGTCTAATTGGTGACGTGGCTCGCCTCCAGGCGGCCAACGACCGTTTGACGGGACAGGTGGTTGAGCTCGGCGCTCAGCTTGCACAATTTAGGGCGGAGCGCCCTGAGCGAGTGCGAAAAGCCCCAGCCCCGTCTAAGTCTACGTCTACGTCTCGGCAGCCCCGTGCCGACTCCGAGTTCCCTGACGCTCACCTGCGTCAGGTACTCGTAGCGGTAGGAAGCATGTTGGACGGACGTCTGGCCGGTCTGGAGGCGAGGTTACCTCCGGCCCCCTCTGTTCAGCCGCCTCTCGTGACACCGAGGTCAAAGGTTGCCTCGGCACCGACCCCTCTTCCCGTGGTGGGGGGTCGCGTCTCTTACGCGGCGGTCGCGACGTCATCGTCTGCTCAAAAGCCACGTAAGGTGGACAAGGCACCGGCCAAGGCGACTGCGCCGAAGCCGGGGCCTAAAACGGCAAGAAAGGCTGGAGCGGAGTTTCCTCCGCTCCCCAATCCCACGCCTCTGCCAGGTCCCTCAGCACCTGCCCCCTCCAATGAGAGTTGGCAAGAGGTCGGAGGGCGTAAGAAGACCAAGAAGGCCCAGAAGCGGGCCAGAAAGGCTGCCCAAAAGGCAGCCACTGGCCCGCCGTCGCCACCGGTGTCAAGGGCCACCAAGAAGAAGGCACGCAAGCTGCAGTAGTAGTAGTAGTAGCAGTAGTGGTCACCGTGTCACCGGAGGCGGCAAGCGGTGGACTGTCCTATGCAGCCATCTTTAAGACGGCCCGAGACAGTCTCACCGTCGATTTCGGGTCGGCAGGGGTCCGACTGCGCCTCGCCCAGACGGGACCTCGTGTACTGGAGTTCCCTGGGGTTGAAGGCACAAAGTCGGCAGACACGTTTGCGGAGAAGCTGCTGGAAATATTTGCAGCTACGGATGGTGTCAAGGTCACCAGGCCCACGAAGTGCGCTGAGCTGCGCATCTCGGGCCTGGACGACTTAGTGACGGCTGATGATGTCCGCGTTGCAATCCAAGGTAAAACGAGTTGCAGCGTGGATAACGTCAGGGTTGGCACCATCCACCCCGGTCCAGGTGGCCTTGGTGCGGTGTGGGTCAGTTGTCCCATAGCGTCGGCTAAAGTTCTGGGCGACGCCGGCAAAATCCTCATCGGTTTTGTGAATGCTAGAATCACAGTTCTGGCTCCAAGACCGATGAGGTGCTACAAATGCCTAGCCGCGGGACACACTCGCACCAAGTGCGACAGTTGCTTTGACTGCAGCGGACTATGTTTCCGCTGCGGTTGACCGGGGCACAAGGCGGCAGAATGCTCTGCCGCCCCTCACTGCCCTGTGTGTGCGGCGAGCAAAGCAGGCATTGGAGGCTAGCCAAATGACCCTGGCTGCCTCCGACGTTATACAGGCGTCGACGTCGACGCCCATGGAGGAGGGTGTAGAGACGGTCCAGTAATGGACCAAGTCTCTAGCCTCCTTGTCCAGACGAACCTCATCCACTGCGCCGCGGCGCAGAATCTCTTCCTGCAAACCATGGCGCAGTGGTCGATCGGTGTTGCCGTAGGAGCTCTATTACGTTCCTCCCCGTCCAAACTGAATGGGTGACTGGGACGGCTCCGTGGCAGTCGTCGGTTCAGGGGCGGCTCGTTCCCCACCCTTGTCGCTTAAAGACAAGGGCCATGGATATGTTGCCGCCGAGTGGGGGGGGGGATCACCGTTTACGGTGTGTATTTCTCCCCCAACCGGAGTTTGAGCGACTTCGAGGTCTTCCTCAACAACGTGGAGACCTCGATGCGGCGGCTAGCGTCTGGGCACGTCCTCGTGCTGGGGGACTTCAACGCAAAATCCATTGCGTGAGGTTCCCCGGCGACGGACGCCNTCTCCCCCAACCGGAGTTTGAGCGACTTCGAGGTCTTCCTCAACAACGTGGAGACCTCGATGCGGCGGCTAGCGTCTGGGCACGTCCTCGTGCTGGGGGACTTCAACGCAAAATCCATTGCGTGAGGTTCCCCGGCGACGGACGCCAAGGGCGAGGCCGTAGAGGAGTGGGCGGCCTCGGTGGTCCTCTGTCTTTTGAACACAGGCTCCACCAATACGTGCGTGGGACGGCAGGGGGGGTCGATAGTGAACCTTTCGTTCGCTACCCCTGCTGTCGCCGCACGAGTAAGGAACTGGTGTGTCCTGGATGAGGTTGAGACGCTCTCGGATCATTTGTACATCCAATTTGAGCTCTCCCGGTCCCAGGGCCCCAGTAGGGGTCACGCGGCGCGGCGATCCTCCTGCTTTCCGCGGTGGGCTGTCGCCAAACTCGATAGGGACCTGCTAGAGGAGGCAGCCATTGTTCAGTCTTAGCTGTCTCCGCGGGTCTCATTTACGGATAGTTTTCAATGGTATAGCGTGAGCACGTTGGGGCTCATAGAAGCAATAAAGAAGTTATCAATTTCGAGTCTGATAAATTGGTGACTGGTGAGCAAACATGATGAATTCAGGGCAATGTCTCGGGTAACTGTGTTTAGTAATTTAATTGTTGACAAAGTAAAAGTCTCTATCTCAAGTTTAACGAAAAACAATAACGGGTTCTCGATTAACAACCGTACGTTGAAGTCAAAGCGAAATCAGTTTAGCGAAATTAAAAGTGAATAAACATTTTTCTATCTGGGTTTTATTACAAGACTCGTATTACATGTTACTGTTTAGTTATGAAACGTAATACAGTTACTAGTCACGGATTCTTGACACCTCCCATTGATTCTCAAAGAAGAAAAGAAATATACAATATATTTGTTGTATGGTTGCTGTACAAAGCTCTAAACCTTTACTTGTTTTAAGTATTTAACGTTTAGATTTGGCCTAGCCTAGAGGCTATTGGTCTTGGTTGGTTTTTTTTGGTTATCTATTGGTATAGAGAGTCCCACACAAAGCGAATACCCTGTCCCCGCGGGGGGGAGCGAAGTGCGGATAGGTATTCCAACACGAAAAAAAAAAAAGTATGTTTGTTGTCTCCAATTACGCTGCCCTGAGGACCCATCCTTCTCCACCCTTTGGCTCCACGTAAATATTGGCTCTATGAGCCGAATCTACGTATGCCTATACCGACCCCAATCTGGAGACTCCGAAACAACTCGACTCTTCGAGCATCTATGTCAGGCGGCGGACAAAGCACAGGAGCAGTTTCCGACCTCTGAACTGGTGTTTCTGGGAGACTTTAACGCTCACCATGAGTCGTGGTTGGGATCTACCAGAACTGACCACGCGGGTTGGCCTGTCCACCCATTCGCTCTCACGCATGACCTCACCCAGATGGTACTCCAGCTCACCAGAATATTAGACATACCTAGTCAAGCGCCTTCCTTGCTAGACCTGCTAATGACGAGTCATCCAGCGCAGTACAGTATATCGGTGCTCACCCCTCTGGGATCCTCTGATCACTGCTTGGTTTCCACCACGGTGCCGCTTGCTGCCCCTCCACGACGAGTGGCAGCAAAAAGACGCTTATGGCACTACTCGTCGGCAGACTGGGATGGAATGCGGGATTACTTTGCATCCATTCCGTGAGCTCAACGCTGGTTTAAAGATAAAGATCTAACGCAAAGTGCGGCCGCCGTGGCTGACGAGATCACTGTCGGAATGGAATACTATATTCCGTACAGTGAGGTCGCTAGCGCAACGACCCGGCCTTGGTTCGGAAGCGAATATGCCCATACTGTTGCACGAAAGCAATCGGCCTACCACGTCTGGACCAAGGGCCGCGGTCGCGGCTACCCCGATGTTGATCAACTTAAAGCAGCGTTCAACAAAGCCACCAGGGAATGCAAGAAGGCTTACATCAGAGCGGATGCCCAGCGCATTGCGAGGCTTGGTCAAGAACTCGTTGCATACCCTACGGGTAGCTGAAAATTCTGGCGATTGGCTAAATCCGTGCAGTCCAACTTCTGTCATCCCCCGCTACCACCACTGAAATATCCTGACGGATCACTTGCCCACCAGCCGCAGGAGAAAGTGAAACTGCTTGTTGATCTCTTCGCGACTAATTCCCGAATCAACGACCGCGGCATACCCCCACCTACCATCCCGCACTACTATGCAGGATATTCGCCTCCGGATGAGTGATGTCTGTGCGGAGCTTCTGTCACTCGACGTCTGGAAAGCCAGTGGACCCGACGGTATCCCAGCGGTGGTTCCTAAGAACTGAGCACCAGAGTTGTCCCCGGTAATGACGCGCCTGTATCGCCAGTCGTATTCCTCGGGAGCTGTGCCGGAGGCTTGGAGAGAGGCTAATATTCAACCCATCCCTAAAAAAGGCGATCGCTCCGAACCAGCCATCTACCGTCCGATAGCCATCACCTCAGTCTTCTGTAAGGTGTTTGAGCGGATAATTAACAAACAACTGGTCCATTGCCTGGAAGATCACTCCCTAGTAAATGATCGTCTATATGGTTTCAGACCGAACCGGTCCACGGGTGATCTTTTAGCGTACGTCACACACCTTTACCGTGGGAGAGCCACGCTTCGGCATGAATGGGCCGGCTCGACTGGAGTGATACCACGGCCTCACAGAAAACCGGTGTGAAACAGCGCTTACGCTGTGTTTCATCGAGTGAATGAGGATACCGGAGGCCCATACCCCGATCCAACGCCCCCTATCTCCCTCACCATCCCCCTTCCCCCCAGGCCGCCATAGTGTGGGTCACCATGCTGCATTCTTCTTTTTCGCATTGAGGATGGTGACCACCACTCTTGGATTCTGCTCATGCTTTCCATCAGGCAGGGCAGAGTCATTTTGGCAGCTTAAATATAAAAAAAAAAAAAAAAAAAAGGCTATTGATAGGTATGACGAATCCTTGGCCATCAGCCTCGACATGGCCAAGGCTTTTGATAGGGTTTGGCACCGTTCGCTTCTTTCCGAGCTATCGGCTTTCGGTTTGCGCCCCAAACTCTGCAATTGGACTGCCGCGCTTTTGCACCAGCGCCGCATCAGAGTCCTTTGCGATGGTACGGCCTCCGAGTATCAGCGGATTATCGCCGGAGTACCTCAAGGCTCCTTCCTGTCACCTACACTGTTACTTCTGCATATCAATGAGATGTTAGGCCTTGGCAACATTCATTGTTATGCAGACAGCACAGTTCATGCAAAATATTTATTTATTTATTTATTAGATGTCCGATATATTTATTTATTTAAAATAGTTTGGACAGCCCTCTGACAAACCAGTAGATGTTGAAGGAAGACGACAAAAACTTGTCGCTCAACTTGACCATATTTTGGGCCACATTTTTCAATGGGGCTGTAAGAATCTGGTCAAATTCAACGCCAAGAAAACACAGGTGTGCGCGTTCTCAGCCAAAAAGTCTCCATTCCTTCCCCTTCCCACTTTTCAGTGCACTCAAATGCCATTACAAGATAGGCTCGCTATCATGGGCGTGGATATCTGCCGAGACCTCAACCCACGCGAATACGTTGAGAGTATCACTAAAGCGGCCTTACGGAAGCAAGGTGTGTTAAACAGGGTGAGACGGTTCTTCTCGCCCGAGCATCTGTCTTCTTTACAAGACCCAGGTTCACTTGTGCGTGGAGTACTGTTCTCACCTTTGCGATGGTGCCGCACAGTACCTGTTTGACGCTCTTGACCGGTTGCAGCGGCGAGCAATCCGTCGTGTCGATAGTCCCGAAGCCACCGAGACCCTTGAGCCTCTACAATTGCGTAGAGGTATCGCCTCCTTGGCAGTCCTCTATCGCCTTTACCATGGTGAGTGTTCTGAAGAGCTCTTCCAATTGATCCCCTCTCTCCCTTCCTCTACAGAACAACACGTGCTGGTCTTGGAAGTCACCGCCTTAAAATGGAAGACATCGCTTTGGTACTTCCTTCCTGTGCCGTTCGGTCAAAACCTGGAACTCACTACCAGCGCACGTGTTTCCTTCCCATTATGATCCCGGGTCCTTTAAGCGGGGCGTGAAAAAGCATCTCACCAGGCCGCCATAGTGTGG
This sequence comes from Hyphantria cunea, assembly GCA_003709505.1. Classification (NCBI taxonomy): domain Eukaryota; kingdom Metazoa; phylum Arthropoda; class Insecta; order Lepidoptera; family Erebidae; genus Hyphantria; species Hyphantria cunea. Next base: position 331,149 of record PKRV01001110.1, on the reverse strand, counting down.
GTCACGATGCTGCATTGTTCTTTTTCGCAATGAGGATGGTGACCACCACTCTTGGATTCTGCTCATGCTTTCCATCAGGCAGGGCAGAGTCATTTTGGCAGCTTATACATATAAAAAAAAGTCATAAAAGCGCCAAACACCTTTCATTACTTCGACGAAGTTAATGTTGGAACAAAAACTAGTTGATTTATCTGAAATGGTAAAACGTATGTTAAATCTACAACTTATTGCAATGAACGTCTAAATTGTCCGCCATCAGCCCAAGGGAACTCAAGGACTCGGGCTCCCGTTTCGGAGAGGCGCAGGCGGACCTCTGCTGACACGAAATCAGCGGCGAGACTGTCCCATGCCGCCTCAATGACGGCCGCGTAGGACAGTCCACCGCTTGCCACCTGTAGTGACACGGTCACCACCACAGCCGCGGTTCACAGCGGCTGCAGTTTGCGCGGCTTCCTCTGGGTGGTGGTCTTTGCTACCGGTGGCGACTGTGGGCCAGCGGCTGGCTTTCGAGCAGCCTTTCGCGCTCGTTTCGATCGTTGGCCGGCTGGAGGCGAGCCACATCCCCACTATATCAGCACTTCCACAACACCCACCACTGTGGAGGAGGAGTCTTTAAGGGTCCTAACAAAAGAGCCCTTAAAGTTCACAGACTTGGTGGCCACCTTGTGGATGATAGCCACCGCCGCCTGCGCCCTCCCCTGCAAGGAAGTCAGTGTTTGGGGAACTGTATCCCCATCCACCGGCTCCCCGATCTTGAGCAGGAGACCAGAGATCTCCTCCTCCGCCTGAATTTCACCGTCAATCCTAGCCCGCCTAAAAGATTCCGCCTTGCAGAAGGCCAAGGCCGGAGCTCGAGGCCTTCCCCTAAGGCTGCTAGGGACTTTGAGCGGCCGCATCTCCAGGGATGTATCGCTTTCGCCATCCCTGGGGAGACCACGCTTGCGGCTGTCGCATGGCTCCATCTCAATTGGTTCAGGCGCATCCGTGCTCGCACTGGAACCACCCGCGCTATATATAGCGGATTTTCTTCGGCTCCCAGCAGTCAGATTGACTTCTGGGAGCCCCACCGAAAAAGGTGTTCCAGGCGCCGCTTCCTCTTCAGTAGACGACTGGTCGTCTACCTAACGGATCTGCCCCTTGGCATTCCTCCCTACTTTCTTCTTCTTCTTCTCCTTCTCCATTCCGAGTCCAATATGCTTGCCTTTAGTCGTCGTGGTTGAATCATTTTCGTTTACTTTTAGATTTGTGTTCAATTGCATAATTAATCCCTCAAGGTGGGGAGGTCGACCCGGGCAGAGATCCCCAATGACCAGGCAAGCGAAAATTTGTAACCCAACCTAGGGGTCCGCAGGTCGCTGGCTGGAGGTGTGCTAGCGACTGAACTTCCCATCAGCCATGCATCCCCTGGTCACACACCAGAACACGGGATTCGGGGTAATTTTTATAGAGGTTTTCTTCCTCGCGGTCCGGGCGGTTAAGCCAAGACCCACGGTCCCAGTCGAGTCAGAGACTTGACCTTACTCGACAACCTAGTGGGATTACGTAGTAGCGGCGAGGGCAACACAAGACTAGCTCTTGTGTTACCCGCTCGGAGGCAGGGTGAGTGCACACCGAGCTCGCCTACTCGCACTTCCAATGCGCCCTCTGCTAGAGCAGAAGGACGTTTTGAGTGCCCTTTATAGCAGTCAAAATTCGACTCCGTCTAATATCCCATTTCGTCTGGAGTTTCCCTCTGGGCCAATCCGGCAAGAGTGGCTCTACCGGCGCAGCCCCAGAGATCATCCATCCACGCAAGCCCCCATACGACGACAACGTAGGGATACAGTTGTGGGGACTCACTTTGTTACATCACCCAAGGTTACCACGCGACCATGAGCATGACACTTATAAATATTGACATCAGTCTTGTGTGTAATACACATTGTAAGTAGGTACTATGCTTAGTCTGACTATAAGAAGTGTTACAATAGAAACTAAACAAAATGTTACATCTCATATCATGTGGAATCTTTTCATAGAGTTCTGTTCTTTTCTTTCGCGCCAATACATTGTAAAATTTTGTGTGGTATTAAAATGGAGTGGAGTGATAAAGGGGGCTGAATCGCTGTCATTCCATTACATAAAGTAGTTATCAAGCCAAATACAGTTTTTAAAATCCTCCGTACACTTGGTATTTTTCAAATGTTTGTGTACGGGGCTATTGAAGGTACAATGAAACCTTCTTTGTTTGTGATAGAAAAAATATTTGTACGAAAAAGGCGGACAAAGAACTAACGAAAGGAATCCGAAAAAAATACTTTCCAAAAGCAAAAGTTTTTATTCCTATTTTTTATATATTAAAAAAAAGGGTGGTTAAATGAAAACAACTACTTAAGTGGTATGCAGAGGGAGGTTGGAGGTGACTTATTGGGCTGTTTAAAGGGTCCTCTCAGCAGCGATTAGGCTAGGCACACGTGGCCTCAAATCACCTTTTTTTATCGCGGGTGCACGCGTATCACCAACAAGACGTTCTTTCATAGAATTAGGAATATATGGGACACTCGCGTGTTATTTACTGAATGTTTCGCCATTTTAATTGTACTTTTTGATACTTTTTACGCAGAGGATGGTGGAGCTTGAGCTTACGCGTTGACAACTTTTTAGCGAACAACGGAAAACGGGAGTGTGGATGTGAGATAGAAAAGAGATTATTTTGATTTGCGTTCGGTAATGCGTTCGATTCACCCAATATTGATTAGAAATGAATGTTTCGGAATTCATCAAAGCTAAAGACTGGCCGTAATCTATTCCTGATCTTAATCCACTGGATTACGATTGTTGGCCACATTTAGAGAGTAAGGCATGCTCTAAACGCCATGATCATTTGGACTCCCTAAAACCATCCATACGATTCGCAGTGAAGAATTTTCCTATAGAAAGAGTGCATGCTTCTATTCATAACTGACTGAAACCTCTAGGGCTTAAAGAACTATATTGCAAAAAAAAAATGACTAAATTTCAATTGATTTAAATAAATGTCGATTAAATAACACCCTCAGGCACGCATTATTAGACACCCCTTTTTGGTTACTTCGTGCTTATCGGTTACTTAGAGTTCGTACGTGAGCTAAAAAAGTTCACAGAGCCTATGTTCGGACTCGCCAAGATACGTCGGCCGTATAGTAACAATATTTATGACAAGAATAAGTATACAAGGCACAAGTATTAAAATAAATAAGCTTTATTGTAGAAAAACAATGAAAGAGACTGTTAAGCAGGAGTTGAGCTAGCAGGCAATATTTCTATTCCGTTCAAAGTACTAAAACTGCAAGTACTTTCCATTGATTTTACTACGCCTTTTCCTCTAATAATATTAAATTGATACTTCTATCGTGTTCACGTAAACTTGTATTTTCTGAAGAATAAATTCCAGAAATAGATGAACTATAAAAATAATATGAAACCACATTAATTCAAAATCAATCTGAAAATGTCTATTTTATAAAATAAAGTGGTGGAGTAAGTAAACAAAGTGGTTGAATGAGTAAGCTTTAAAGTTTTACACACAATCCCAACATTGTTTTCTTGTCAAACATTTAACAAATTAAACAAAATAAAATTATACTTATAGAAAATGTATTTTTGTATGTACAGTAATATATGCCTGTATAAGTATGCCAGTGCCGTTCTACGACCGCCCGTTTCAGCCTTATGAGATAAAAGGTCAAACAAACCATTATTCATATTAAATCTATTCATATTATGAATGTGAAAATAGCTCTGTCTATATGTCTGTCTGAAAGGATAGCGTCAAATATTTACCACGATAGCCAAAATAGGCGCGAGGAGACTATGAGCAAATACTAGTACTAGTAGACATCATCATCAGTATAATTTTACTGTACAAGACCAACATCTTAAAACACGAAAAATAGCAGTTGCCTACTACTCATAGTTATTGTTGGCCATAGGTTTTTTTTTTTGGAACATCTGAACTGGTTTCGATGGCTTGAAGTGGTTAGAACTTAATTACTTTTGGTAAAAAATGAAATAAGTTTGATCACATTAAAGGATTGTGATATGATATGAGTCAGAGTGAGGTTTCTTCTGACTTCAAATTCCAAGAAGAATGCTTTTCCAACATATTGACAATCCTAGCTCACGACGCAGTTACGTTAATTGGTTGAGAGGCGAGGTGATTTTTACTTTTAAAAGCCGAGCACACTTCTCATCATCAGATACAACTTGTATTATTAAAAATACTATCCTATCAAACGCGCAGGAACTCGTGCTCTGTGAAGAGTTAATATCTTTTACCGAATTTATAATTGTTTTTGTTTTGTGAAAGCGTCTAAAATCTCTTAAACGTGGCTCTGTTGCGCTTATTTGTTATCTAAAAAAAGCCTATTCTGCGATCACCGACCCATAACCCTATAACAGTTTTTGTACCACAATAAATACCTTTTGTTTGGTTTCTTTGCTCGATGTGGGTTTTCCCAAAAAGCAACTTGGAGTCTACATTTAAAGATGAATACTGTTCCGTCATGAACGAAAAAGTAGAGTAAAAAATTGAAGTAAAGTTGGTGTATTAGTAAAATTTAGTTACTTAGTTATGTTTAGAGTATTTTAATGTAAAAAGATAACGTTATTATTTACTACGTAGATATAATACAGAACAGGCAAAAAGTAAATCACGTGACTAGTCCAATATTGAAAACACAATTACGTAAATAAAAAGATCAGTGATACGTTCAATCTAACTACGTTATATTTCTAGAGGGAAGAATTGCAAGCCGTACCGTACTAAAATTTAAACTCCGGTCACCTCATTCACCCGGTGATAAACAACGAAAGGTGAGTAAGTGAGTTATGCTTGAGGATTCCCAAAATGATCAACAGCCTTCAATAGTGTAAAGAGGAGGTTTTTGAGTTAAATTTTACGAAGTTTGAATTTTACATTTGAGAAACATAACTTTAGCAACCTAGTTTGGACAGATTGCTTAAGAAAAGTCTGAAGTAGATATATTTCTGTGAAACACTAATATCCCAATGAATTCAATTATTCGAATTTAAATTGTTTTAAGCAACTTATATTTTAATATTTTCATGTACCTAAATGAAGAAGGGATATATCTGTGATAACTAAATAAAATAAATAAATATTTTCAGACATTTTAACACACAACAAAGTATAGATTGTAGGCTTTCTAAAGTAGAATGTTTAATGAGTAATTATAGTTATTAAAATATATTAATAGAAGATGTAAGCAAAATAGCACACAATTAAGTTAAACACGATATAATGAAACGCGACACATATTTTTGTAAAATATCAAAATAGTAGAGGTAGTTGACTAAAAACTTGTAAGAGACAGAAAGAAAGAAAAATACTTATATTGGCAACAAAAAGTAATCGTACATACATAAAAAAGGTAATTTATATCCAAAAATGGACTCAATTCAGCATTGTGTCAGACCAAGCGTCTGACACCGGTTTCTAATTGGGCTCTGAGATGTTGGCTGCAAGTAAAACATGGCCAAGTGCGTGTCGAGCCATTTGTTTTTATGTGTGGATACCCCCTCGGGCCTTCATCCCTCCGGGGTTTGCTGTTAAAAACCACACGGTGTGCCACTCTACGCCTGACAAGAGAGGCTTCCGGGGACCGCTTTATTACGACATCCAGACCCCTCCCAGCGTGTCCAGTGCGTGTCGAGCTAAGCCCAAAGTAAAGTTCTGAAATAAGTATTCGGCGGCCTAAACGTCAAGTTAGTTGATCGACTTTTGCTCGGAAAGACTCTTATAAAATGATTTTGATTTTGCATTGTGTGATTTTCATTTGTAAACTCAAATTGTTCAAATATTGTTTTAAATTTATTATTCTTAATTCATATTTTTTTATTCGCTTGCTTTTTTCATAAGTGACGTATTTAAGAATACGTAGTACCACTACTCCTATTCTTCCTGTGGGTGTCGTAAGGTTCTATTTAGGAAGTAAACTTCGTAGGATTTGAAGCATTTGCAAAAGGCCAAAACATCCTATCTGAGAAGATGCATATGTTCAGCAGTGGTTCAAGTAGTAGTAGGTAGAAATAAACGTAAACCTTAGTTTTTTGTGTTCTCTTTACGTAACCTGCATACGAGTAGAAATACAAAATGTAACATGTTTGCTAATACGTTATTAACCTATAAATCTGTTTTAATTAAATTATAATATGTTTTCTATTCAAGGAATATCGTATGTTGGAAGATTCTCTTCCACCATACGATATTCAGGATTATACGGAAGAAAAAATTCATTGTACCTACCTCTAAGAAATAGGGAGAAGGATAAAATATGCGTTAGTCGTCCTAAAATTCGCGTTTGGATTATCTTAGGCCTAGTTTCATCCAGCTTCTTTAGAAAATTTTAGATCGTCTAGAGGCCGTCAGTAAGTGGCAAAACCGGCCTTAGTATTAAGATTCCGTCACACTTCATTGACATTACAACTTCAAACTTACAAAATTATACATATTTTTAACTACCAATAGATACATAGATACGGCTTTTTCTATAAGTAGCACATTTATAATTTTGCACAACTAAACACCTCTTTACCTATGAATGAGAAATAAAACACCAAACAACTGTTGTAATATTCTCAGAAATTAAAATGCTTGCCTTAATTTTATTTTTATGTTTAATTTTTGAGGTGAATGGTTATGATGCAAAATATTATACCTAATATACTATTTAAGCGCAAATCGTATTTAATATAATTTCTAGATTAGGGCAGAAAAGCAAAGTTGTTGCAATTGTAAGAACTATTTATATAAAACCTATGGTTGTCTTTATGATCGTGCTTTTGAATGTTTTACATTTTACTAACTTATATAATATAGTTATAGAATATAGTTCAGTATTTATTTATGCATATGCTTATGCTTCATGCATATTTGTATATTAGGGGACCAGCCAACCTTAGGTTAGCGAAATCTAGTAAGCACAAAGTCACTGGGGCAGTACAATGTTGGTTTTAAAATGGTTTTCGCGTTCCTGTTTTTATAATCAAGGGTAATCTAAGTTATATCAATATCGCCCCCTCAATATTGGTCCAGTCGTTCTAGAGATTATCTAGATTACTTGAGATTTACTCGAAAGCCGGAACAAATAGACAGCCAAACATTTTAAAAATTGTTTTTTATATGTAGTCTTCCATATTTCTGTTAAATTGAGATTACAAACCGAGGGTTCAATTTTATTTATTTATATGTTTTCAATGAGCAAAATATGTGAGAAAACGTAGCAAAGATTTATTGTACCAGTTTGACCCAGGTACATTCAATTAGTTTGTATAATGTTATTAGTAATTACATAACTTGACATTGTTATAGTAGTTAGGACTTAATTAAAAAAACATGGATTGGTCAAATCTATTTTATTTTGCATCTGATCAAAGGCGTACACATTACATATATATAATATATTATATTATATACGCTGGTAAGACCGCGGGTTACATATATAATATGTAATCCGCGGTCTTCCCCGCGGATTTTATTATATTTTATTGTACTTGAATCGAATTTTGTTTACTTTTGTTTAGTCACTTTGTTCTATACCATTTCTTTTTTCTAAAATGGTTTAATTAGCCACCACACCAGCTATCGGTTAGTGTAAGTATATAAGTATAATAATAGACAGACAGATGGACAAAAAAAGATAAAAATGGATTTGCATGATGACAATAGTGTCTGTAATATGGAAGCTTAGCAATTTTTTTTTAAATTTTGTCTTATGATTTAAGAATGTTTTTATACATTTACAATATGGGCACAAACTAATAGAAGAATCAAAAAAAATTTTTTAATCAAAAATAAAATACATGGAAACGTCATTCATAAGAAAGAAAATTGAAATAAATGTTAGAAATAAATGCATAAAACATAAATACCTGAATATAAATAATTATGATATATCTATCTACCTGGTGCATTACATGCAACAGCTAGATAGATATATAGAGATAGGTTATCTCTGTATTAATTTTACATAATAATCATTTGGATAGTCTGATATCATTTAGCGAGCGGTGTTTATCTCACCTTGACTGTATCAAATTATTTTATAAGATCAATCGATAAAAAATGCATAGGTTAAAGCGATAGTAGGTAACGCAACAACATGTTCGAGCTACGAGTTTAGAGTGTGTTAGCGTCGTCGTAGAGTGAAAGGCGATGCGCTTGACCGTCGCGGATACCGGATCACGGCAGCGACTGCATTCGGAGAGGACGCAAGGGCGCCGTGCGTCTTGCCGAAATTATTCGGGGCTCGCTGCACAATCGATTTTTCCCGCCCGATGCGGAAAATTCTTCGGGGCGGGGCGGGTGTAGCACGACGGGAGGAGGGGGGTCNTCGAGCGAGGGGGGCATAGCGCCTGGGGGGCAGGCGGTGCAGCGGGGCGGTGCAACGCGCGCCGCCGTCCCGGCCGTCGGGCAGACAGTAGGACGGCGACGCCACTGAGAGTCGGTGACCACGGCGCGAAGAGCGCGCTCGCCGCACAGTGACATGTAGCGCGGCCACCGCGCCGCAGCCCCGCGACATCACCGCCGGTGGCGGCGCGCCGATGCGCCTGCCGTCCGGCACGACGCCGACGCCCGCGCCGCGTTACGTTTTTACACGATACGCGCATAATCCTTACAACCAGTGTCGCTTTCACTGTTACACCTGAAGCGAGCCCTTCAGCCCGTCTGTTTGGACGACAGTCGTCGGATGGAACCCGGAGTGCGCCGATTCGCATCAAGGTTAGACGCATATTTGAATGTGAGTGTTAGTGCGCCGCCCGCCGACGATCCAGCGCGCCCTAGCGCACCCCGGTACTTCAGCTGTACGCGCACACTACACAACATAACATTATAGGTACGTCAGAAACATATGACAGGGAAAAGTCGAAAGTGACTCATGCATTAATTGTCGAAATTCCAAGTTCATTTAATCAAGTTTAAAAATATAGTCTGAATTATAGTTCTAGAAAAACTGTGTGTATGTATGAAAAACATTAAGGTGCGAAATACATAATCTGAGTCCTCATTCGATCTCGTAGGCTAGATTGAATCGTTTTCCCGCCTTTGTGGATTGAGCTCTACACCAATTCGTAGTACTTGACATGTTTTGTAGAATAGACGAGAGTTTTTTAAAACTATGTTAAACTTAGATGTACATACATAATATAGACTACAATTGTCGCAGTAGTCTTCTAAGTCAAAACTTTGGAACTTTTTAGTTCGCTATTAAAAGCAAAGGTGGAATGCGTGCCGGAAGCCAATGAATCTACGCCGGGCCTGAATAACGCTATTTAGTACAGATATAATAAGAGTAATTTAATATTAAGCAAAAAGCTTGTAGGCACTGCACAAGTTTAATCTATTAGGTTACAGAGATATTGTTTAATACAATATCTCTGTAACCTAATATAACAGGGTATAATCAAATTTGACAACACAAAAATGATTGTAAATTACCAGCAGCTTTATTTAAACTTTTAAAATATTTTACTAATAGTGATTACAATTATTTAAACCTTACAAGTGTAAACGGATATACAAGAAATAATTAAGTAACATAATAATTTAAGTAAATTGAAAAGAATCTGTCAAACGCATGGCTAGTTAGGAACACAATTCAGGGATAAGATATCAAATCATTAATTGAAAACGGTTTGTGTTTAAGCTAATTGAGAACGTTAACATACAAGTCTCATAAATACTTTTTAATGTTGAATAGCAAATACTGACATTAAATTATAATGTACAACTTTAGACCTGAATATTTATAATAAAAATTGGTCTCCAATCTATAGTTTATAGAAATAAATAAAATTGAAGCGTCTGTTTGTAATTTCAATTCAACAACTTTTCAATAAATGTATATAAAAGTATGAACGGTTACATACATCAAATAATCATTTTTTTATTTTTGTCTGTTGGTCCGTCTATCTGTCTGTTTATTACAATTCATCTCTGGAACGGTTTGACCGATTTTGACGAGACTTTCACTGACAGATAGCTAAACATATAACGTTTTTCTTAACTTTTTTAACATAATCTTCGCCCCCCAGCGTTACTTGCGTTGTTGTTGTAAAGGTACAACAAATGCGGGTACACCGCAGGGTTTAATATAACCCACGGACGAATTGTTCAACACTTGCCATTTTTTGTTATCGTATCAAAAAATATGTCAAATTAGGTTTTCTCGCGGTCCACTTGGTCCTGGTCCTGAAAGACTTTGCTACTTTTATCTTTGGATATCAAATTCTTTTTATTGCAAGGAATATTATATACGATCACGTCACCGTCTTTTAAGCGTAAATATGTCAGGTTAGTTCAATGGAAGGTCCATTACTGCAGTTCATTATTCGTTGAGTTCAGGGCCGCAGTCTCTTATAGTACAAATTCCCTAAATAAGTGCAAAGCACATGTCCAGACTTATATCTATTTACCGCATAGTGAATTTCATGAAAACCGTTAAAACCGTTTCCGAGATTCAGATTATATAGACTTCCTCGTTTAATGTTATTATATAACGATTTTTGTCCGTCTGTTTTGGGTGAGTTTAGAAACTATCATAAATATGTTAATTTTCTTTTTTCGTAGTAAATTTACAAAAATAAATCATTGTTTTTATATTTTCTAAAGCCTAGATTTCAATTTTGATGCAACGGCAGCGTTGTATAATAATAACCACTCATATTAATGTAAAATTATAGCCATAAGAATATCGTAATGAGAATATTTAATTTTATATTATAGAATCTATTCTAATGATGACAATTCGTAAACTGAATTATTCATCAACATAGTTTGAGTATTAATCAATCAATCATCATCATCAGTCTATCGCAGTCCACAGCTGGACATATCATCATCATCATCAGCCTAACGCAGTCCACTGCTGGACATAGGTCTCTCCAATTTCACGCTGCTTAGTTAGATCTATGGCTTCTCGCATCCAGCTCCTGCCAGCCGTCTTGCGCAAATCATCGCTCCACCTGGCATGTAGACGTCCTACACTACGTTTGCCGAGACGCGGTCTCCGCTCAAGAACTCTGTGTTTTAATTGGGTTATTATGCTGCTAAAGTTATATTAAAGAGAAAGAGTCATATTTTGTATTTTTCACGCGGCCTACATGCTGTACCCATGTAAAGTATCTTAATATATATGTACGATATGAGAATGATTTAAATGATTTAAACGAAAAGGAAATAAAAAACGTTAATTTACACATCATTTATATGTTTTCGACATTAAAATTTTTTATTTACCTTAATTTTAATATACCTATTGTATTCCTTCTTGTATAGATTCTACAATTGTACTTTTTATATGCATTCATTCATATAATAATGTATTAACTATAAAAAGAGAGTGTAGTTGAGTAAAGTACAGACAGTATTTCTACGAATTGGATTTTGGAAGGGTAGGTTGTTTTCAATAAAATATGTTGCACTTAAGTCAGTAACTAGGCAAAAACAATCGCAACAATGGATGTGTCATCCAGACCCTGTCTTTCAGATCGTGACCATTATCACAAGAGAAACTTAAATACAAAAACAATGGTAGCATCACCACATGAACTTAAAGACATTTGATCCATTCTACTCCGCTTTAAGCATCGTTCAGGTTCTAAAACAAAATATTTTATTTTGTAAAATTAATTCTTTCATTTTATTATCATATATATGATACTAAAGTTTTTAACGGATTTCAAATTTGTGAGTAGTTCTCATTAATTAATCGTGACCGGCATCTGAAATATTATCTGTACGGATATTCTGAAGACACTATGTCATCCTTGGAGGCAATTCTTTTATTTTACTACTAAATAAGTTTATTATTACATTTTACAAATAAGTAGTCGAAATTCAACCTACTATTTTGTTTTAGCTTTCTTCACTCCTCTGCATAAACTATAACGATTGCAAATTTCAAACTCCTCGTTCGCATAATTTTCGTAAAAAGAGGTACAAAGTTTATGCTTCGTGTATTAATAGTAAAGTTATTAATTATTTTTAGTTTAAATAAGGGTGAAAATGTTTGTAACGGGTATTATTGATAAACAGAAAACGAAGGCTAATGGTGGTGATTCTAGCGTGGCAAGCTCGCCTTGTACCTCTGTGCGAATGGGATCTCTACTCAAAAAACGAATTACCTTAGTAAGAAGAGGACAAGGCTGCCGTAAGTTTTTAAAGGATGCCGGGAGTCAAATAACTGATGCTAAGTTATTACCTAGCCTCAGTTATTTGACTCCTGGCGTTTGGGAATTCTCGACAATTTCAAAGTTCCGAGACATAAGACAACCAATGATCAAAGTCCCGATACATAACACAGCCTACGATCAAAGTCCCGGGATGTCCCAGGACTTCGACTTTTAAAAATAAAATTTGAATTGAGATTTCTGGTCTAATCAACATTACATCATTATCAAACGTCAACATCCATAGCAGTCTACTGCTGGACAGACGAGTTGGCGTAAGTTTTGTTTCAACTCTTTTTAGTGATATTTCCCTGTGTAGTTTACCTCTTAACTTAAACCCATGGGAAGAATAGGAGTAAAGAGACTCCGTATTCTCAATCTATCACTACACAACAAGAGCAATTGGTACTAGGTTCAGTATTTCCACTACTGGTTTCTGGATACGAAAGATATTTTCAAACAGCCTGCAATACAGTGCTGCCGTAATGCCAATTAGTGCAATTTAACTTGAATTAGAAGTAAAAAACGTATTAGGCCAAATTATTATTCATTATAATAGGTTGGACGCTACGCTCTTTCAATAATTTGTAAATAAAAATTATTACAGAACAATTTTGACAATCGTGTCTCGTCTCAAGTTTTGACACGAATGTCCCGGGACCCGAGACTACAAAATTTACAAAAAGTCCCGTGACTTCGAGACACGAGACATCCCGGGATACAAACCCTATTAGGTAGTTAGATTTCTTCAACATTGATTTGTGACTGCTTCATGGAATCCAAAACTGATAACAGTCAAATTTAATGTGTAGGATTAAATTATAACCCATTATATTTACGAGTAGGTGTAACAATGAATAATACGGAACTGATTGTAGTGACTTGCATCCCCACTAATCTATTTGTGTAATAAAATCTTTTAAAGTAGGATTTTCACTTACTTCTAGATGATCAATCGACCTTAGCAAGTATCAAGAAATCACTTTCTTGATACTTTGAGCACGTGCGAAGGTTTAATGACATTAACATCTAACCATGTAACCAACAAGACTAAGAAAATAAAGGAGCTTCAAAACCAACAAAAGTTGGAAATAATATTAAATGTACGAAAGTTTGTTTTCGTATTTTAAAAAAGTGTGACAAAATTTGAATAAAAAGTGAAAACTTTTCATTCATTCAAAAATAAAAAATATTATAGATCTATAGCGGTGTGCGTACAATTATAGACATTAACAGATTGGTATTGCCAAAAGTTGAACAGAAAGTTTCTACTATCGCTCAGGTTTATTGATGAATGTGTGCACGCATAACGCACGTATAACATATTTGTGCACAAGTTACATAATCTAAGACTGCGTACATTTAATCCACCTAAAACATTGTGTACCTACCATTACTTATACTTTCACGTTGTTCAAGAAATACTCGAGATGTTTTGATGGTCCGTATTTATTGTCGATTACATTTCTTTACATATAAAACCTGCCGCTTTTGCGTAAAATTAACCATGTAATTTGAAACTTGTAAAGTTAGTTACGACTGCATAAATCTAGTGCCTAGAATTTTAGTATCGATTTTGATGAGTGTATTTTTGATTAGGCTTGCTACAACTAGACTTGCAAGTTTGTTAGTTAAAAATTGGTTCTTTGGCTCCTGGCTTCCATTAAAAACGTTTTTTGATGAGCTATTACCTTGTGATAAGAATAGAATTTATATTGTACTAACTGTTGCTAGATAGCAACATGCATGCGTGTAGCAAATATGTCTTTTCTCAAATGCAGCCGTTTCACAGAAAGAGTGAAAGAGTAACGAACAGATAGACAGTTACATTCGAATTTATAATATTAGTATATAAGTAAAGATTGATTCTGTATGAGGGTTATAAATGCTCATAATTAAATTACACTCTTGAGAAGAACACCACAATAATTTTATAAATTTCAATAACTACCATTAATAGTGTCGTAGAGTTAAAACTGGCATTGATGCAATCATCCAAAACTGAAACTACCTTTTATTATATAAGTTTTTAAAAGAAAATATAAAAATATTAAATTTATAGTTTGACCATTGCAACTCTTAAAGTAAAAAATTAAAATCTACCAATATATAGGAGAGGCTTTTTAAAATATTATCTAAAAATATTAAACAAGATTTTAGTCAAAGAATATTATCTCGGTTTGTGAAATCAAAGAAAGAACTGCTTGAAAGGAATATGCATTCACATATACAGTTTTAGAAGAAGAACTTTGAGTGTAATTGCACATACTTTCATTTCACGATTTTAGCTTCATAGTTCTTATTATAACGGCAAACAGATAAAGATTCACTAATGTCCAAAAAGGTATTAATGTAAATTTATTCTAAATTACCTTAACAAGTGCTTGTATATTTTCTTGTAAGCGGAGCCGCCAATAATTTAACATCTTAATACAAAAGTTAGTTATATGTGAAATATCTGTATGTGTAATAAATATTTTACTTTTCCGTGGTTGACGAATAAGAATTTCGAGTGAAAGTCGTAGGAGTCTACTAAGGTAACAAAGCTGCAGAGACCTATGTTCAGGAGCAGACTATTTTAGACTGTTAATATGATTCTAAAAAAAATACTTAGTCTAGCCATAAATATTGTTGCTTAGAAAAACAATTTTTTTTTATTGTACTTAACATTTATTACTATCACGGAGGGTTACTTTGATAATTTAATATAAACCCATTAAAAATGCATAAAGCTTATTTGAAGTGGTCTATATTGGCTGCAATACAGTCCTTTAAAAGTTAAGGCAGGATATCAATAGCAACACGCACTATGCGAAAATTCTTCACTGGCACTCGTAGGGATTGTTTTTGGGACTCCAAGTTATCATTGTTTTAAGAGAATGCCTTACTCTGTAAAACTAATCATAAATCATAATCCAGTGGTTTAAGATCTGGACTAGTTGACGGCCTGTCTTGAGTTCTGATGATTTCAAATGATTATTGAAATTAGTTTTAAAAAAATATGAAAGTTAAGTTCAATTCAAATTCTTCTTAGTTGAACTTGATAAGTAGTAAAATAGATTAGAGTCAATTAAATCGGGTAAACATTTAGTAGACTAATAAACTCTTCACTACTTATGACGTTATTGAAACTTAAGTAATTTTCGAATGCATAGTAAACTAAAAATATTTGATAGATGCTTGCACTTGATTATCTTTCTAATTTGTATTTAAATTAATTGACGGAACATTAAATCAATATAATACAGTATTACAGGAACCTATTATATGAACAAGAAGATGTTTTATGTTAGGTATGCGTGTGTTCTTAGTACCTAATAAAATAGTCCTCCATATTTAATTAAATAAACTTGTGAAAATTAACTTCCATTCAATATCTAGCCGATATTGTGTTATGGTAAATAACTTTTATTTTACAGCTGAAGAATGAAGTACCGTATCTATTCATTGAGCCTTGGTCATAAATAAATTATATCATAGTATATGCCGTGGGACAGGAAAGGAACGAACGAAAACAAACATGTGATGAACTGTTCTGTCCGCTAATAGAAACACCTTATTATATTGTATGCCTACAGCTACATCCCATTATTTACATAAATACTTATAGCAAGGTACGAACATAGCTAGCATCTATATCAATAAACTTTGTTAGGTACGGTAACGCACACAGAAACTACCTGTGACCAGAAAAAAAACTGAGCGAAATACTGGTATCTAAATACCTACATATGTATATGTTGTAAAAGGTAATCGCTATATATTGAAAACTGCAGCATTGTGGAAACATTTGGTTGTTAATTCCAAGAATCCTACGCGAAGCAGGTGGTGCCTACTGTGTGCTATCGGGGCGACCATGCCTACCGTCGCCATCCACCGACTCATAATACCTAGCAATTAACATTTACGCAAAATCGTTCATGTTATATTTCGGGCATGGCAACTATATCTGCAAGCGAAAAAGTTAGCCGCCGTCGCCGACTCACTCACACGAACTGATACTAACACATGTGCATGCAGCGCACAATAGGCCTAGATATATATCGCATACAAGTCTACACACAGACATAATCACTTCATGCACATGTGTGCGTCCGGCCTCAGACTTTACCCTTGAACGCATGCGAAACGCTAGATAATTCCACGCCGAATTGGTGCATTGATAAAAAAATGATAACCTGAATAAACCGTTCGCAGGTTTTAGCGATGACATATCTACTTGGGATTTTATACGCCGACTGGTTACAAAGTTATATAAAAAGTATTGCAACATTTTATAAATTCGGAACTATTTAAAAGAACAGCGTACCAATAATACTATTGCATTTCTACTTCATTGGGTTAATACTATAAAAAGACGCGTACATAGATACAAGGTCTTATGCTTTGAAGTAAATTAAACACTTAGTGAACGAGGAATAAAAAAAAGCGTGTTTGAAATTGTATTAATTATTATAATATCTTTTTTGATTTATGAGTCCAAAATATATATTTGATTGGAAACAAATACGAAATTAAGTACGCATTTTCCCCTTTTAAATTTTAAGAAAGACGCGTGCTATTAACATCTAAACTGCGATATTTAACAACGACACTACTCAATATGTACTTAAACATAAATAACTATATAAATATATTTTAGAATTAAATTTTGTTTTACTCGATTGTTGAAAAACTACATACTTTTGATACGGTGTTCTAGTATCGGGGTTCCGCGTGTAACCTAGAAGTGGCTACCTCGGTGGCTCAGTGATGCAACGGACTCTGGTACGGATTCCTGGATCGGATCGATGTTTGTATGATCTCCAAATATTTATTTCGGAGTTGGGTGTTTTCTATGTATAATATGTAGGTATGATGGCGTCGTGTTTAAATGTCTGAAACGTTATTATTAAATTATCTTTCTAAAGTGATGAAATATAAATGGAGCATTATTTTCATTACCATTAAAATTTTACGAAAGTAAAAAGCAAACTATAATATATTTTCTTACTTATAGAAAAACAATAAGGCACAACCCTGGAAATTTTCCTGTCACCAATAATAACGATAGAATAGACAAAATGTATTCGCCTAAATGTCCCGCTGTGGACTTTCAATAGGCCGATGATGATTAATTCGTTTATATTCGTTTATTGTAACTTAAAAATTATATGTTCAAATAAAAAAATGAAACTTAAAACTAAGTTAAAATAGTTCATTAAACATTCTAGACATATTTCAAGCATGCTGATGTACCTATAAAATTTAGGCATTGAAATAATTAGTAGCAGAAAATAATTCAGTGCCGGATGTATACCACTTTTATCAATTAAATTGTAATGGAGATATAACGGAGTTAGGCAATACCTAAATGTAACATTTAACAAAAAATATGATAAGAATTTGTAAATATTATAACCAGATATATGACAGAAAAAATCATGACTCTTACACCTTTATCGGACCTTTCTGGTTACCCATATATTTGACTAAGCACATCTTCTGTATGGATGGTACTGTCACTGATGTCTGGCGATGAATAAGAATTAACATAAGTGAACATAATATGCACTGATAATAAGCACCTCCACCCACCAAGTGATTTTACCACCTGCACATTCACATTGAACTTTAAAAAGCATACACGAATTTACGAAGTGCTACTATAGCATTTATATTAAGTTCTAACACAGTATGATAAGAGAATTAAAAAATATAGATGAATTTCTATTGGTAAGTTAGTTTTTATGTGTAAGTGGCCTAGGCTATGTATCCTCAGACAGGATTATCGATAGCACCGAAAAGTTTTAGACTAATGCCAACATGGTAAGCATTTAGGCTACCTTCACCCGCTCTTTTCAAAAGCTACCCAACTAAGTCCAACAGTGGATATGAGACGTCTATGTTGGTCTGTAAAGACATATCTTTACAGACCAAAACATACAAACAAAACTTGAACTGAGTTGTGATCGAAATTAATCATTCTAAGTGTCATATTGTGTCATATTCCACGCTTCGGCATGTATGGGTCGGTTTGACCGGAGTGACAGATACCTCGTTCTCACAAAAAACCGGTGTGAAACAGTGCTTGTGTTGTATTTCACCGAGTGAGTGAGGATACAGGAGGCCCATATCCCAACCTCTTCCCCATCACCCAAAGGCCGGCAACTCACTTGTACGTTCGGTGTTGCAGGTGTCCATGGGCGGCGTTAATCACTTGCCATCAGGCGATACGTCTGCTCGTTTGCACCCAATTCCATAAAAAAAAATACTGGTGGTAGCATTAGCCAAAGCAAGGGTTGTAAATAATTTCAAGCAGAAGGCAACATGTATCTACACGCTTTTATTACATACGTTCTGTTTCGTAAAAAAGTAATTCCAGTGGTAGCGTTGATGTCTATTGAAGGGCTTAATCCCTTTTACTTGAACACTTGTTTGTTTTTAACAGTAGATGAAAACGGGAAAGCTTACAGGACTATGAAATTGTTTGAAGCTTTAGAAGTAATTATAAACTTTTTCTCTATGAGAATTAGACAAAACGGACTGCACCACAAAAAAACTGATCACTTTCGTTATAAAAATGTGAAAATGGATCATAGGTTATTTTTTTCATATGTCTAGTAAGTTTTTAATTATTTTACGTACATTAAAGTGTAAAATTGTTTTGAATCTGAATAAACTAGACTATACTGCAGCGACAAAATCATTAAATACTTCAAGGCCAAGAGGTCGAAAATCAAGTTGACCGCCCGCGACTAGACGAAAGCCTATGACGTAAAGCGATTTGACTTTCAAATCACCTAGTCTAGTGTATTTATTTTGTTAGATTTGCACATTTTTAATAAGTTTATAAATGCGGACTGGCCCAAAACTGGGATAGTTGGCGGTCCTTGAGGGACACCTTCATTCAGCAGTGGATATCGGCGGCGATAGGTTGATATATATAAAATTTATGCATACCAAGGTTGCTCCGAAAACTGATAACTACAGAATAAATACAATCTCTTCTTTCATGAATCTATTTTGAATTCACGGCTAATTGCAACACAAACCTTCCTTGTGAAAATCACTGGCCACGTATGTGTAGTTTTTATTAATATAGTTAAGGATTATATTATCTATCACTCTTGTTTACAACAATGGAGGTCTCGCGGGCATATCATAGAAAATCATAGCGTCGTGCTATGATTTTCTGTGATTATAAACGAGAGTGACACTTCAAGGAATCTCAAGAAAGTTTACAAGCTACTTTTGGGGAGTCTGTTCCTACGTTAGTTACAATTACTTATTGCTTTGGTGAATTCAAATGTGGACAAGAGAATTTAAAAGTTGACCTTAAACCCGGCCGACCACCAACTGCAATAACTCATGAAAACGTCATCAGAGTAAAGTGGCTATTGCAGGAGAATAGACATATTACACATCGAGAGTTACAGGCTTAACTGAACATTGGATCACTGGCAGTTTCCACCATCCTGCATGAATACCTTAAAGTTAAGAAGCTTGCTTCGCGATTTCTATCTCTAACCGATTAGCAAAAATGATTTTTACGATTTTAAAAGTTCACTCTATTCTTATTCAAGACTACGCTGCTAAACTTCAAAATGATTTTGGGAGGAAGCACCACATTTGAGCATTGAAAAAAAAAGTATATAAGTATTAATATCAGTCATCTAGTTGGGTAGTACAAGCTCTGCTTAGTTTGGGACTAGATGGCGTTGTGTTTTAAAATGTCTGAAAATATTTATTTATTTATTTATATTTTATTGAAATATAAAATTTCATGGTGGTGGTCAATTTCAAACAACTGATATTTTTTTTTTTTAACCAGCTTAAAATTGTGCGATGACTCTCTACATCGATTGCTATTGACGTTGATAAAATAAGCATTGCCTAACAAAGGTTAACTTTAAAGAGGGTTTTTGGTATTGGAATTTGGATTTTCAGTCTAATAGATATCAGTTTTTTTTTGCAAAGACAAATATAATTTCTGTAACTTAAATCTAATATACATCTCTTCATAGACCCACCCATAAAAATTACAAAAAAAAAACAATAAAAAACTTGAAAACCTGCCAAGTGCGAGTTGGACTCGCGCACGAAGTGTTCTGTACCATTATCTATATATTATTAGACATTATAATAGTTTTTTTTATTTCCCAAGCGTCATTAATATCAAGAAATAATCACGTTTCTTGTATAGGAGTATCCTCCCTTCTTAAATATGTATTTTATATTAATTTTTTTTTTCAATAGAAAATACAGTTAAATATTGTGTAAATATTTCAAACGTCTATATGTTGCAGTTATTAATATCGTGCCAAAAAATCACGTATATTGCATAAGAGCCATCCGTAAATATTTTATTTTATTCTGTTTTTAGTATTTGTTGATATAGCGTTTCATGAGATAAAGCCTGGTGACAGACAGACGGTCAGCGGAATCTTAGTAATATGGCCACGTTTTAACTCTTTGGGTACGAAATTCTAAAAATACTAGAACCCAATTGTAGCGAATTCACCAAATTCATTTTTAGGTGTAGGATTAAGTTTAGTGTATATCTAGTTTTATGCTGTAAGGCTATTTAAAACCTTTTTTTTATTTCATTACTATTTATATATATATTGAAAATGTTTGTTCAGGTACAAAGCTTTGCCATTTAACTATATTACACCACAAGAGAAAAATGCATTTCTTAGAGTAAGGCACATGAATAAACTATATAGGACCAAGATTTGACTCATCCCATCACTTGCCTCTCTTCTCTTAGAAGGCCTCTCCGGAAAGGTTTTGGGCTATTACACCACGCTGGCCGGACGGATTGGTATAGGCTTTGATTCAAGTGGGGCGGCTGTTCTGCGGATCCGTTTCAAGAACACCGCCCCCGGGCCGGACGGGGTACCAGTCCGAGTGATGGCCCGAGCCCTCGACCATATGACCATATGTCAGACCGCCTCAGGGAAGTGCTGGACGCTAGCCTGGCGTCCGGACTCTTCCCTGAATGCTGGAAAAGCGGGAAGCTGGTCGTTCTGAGGAAGCCGGGACAGCCTGCCAATACGGTCGCGGCCTACAGGCCCATCGTGCTGCTGGACGAGGCAGGCAAGTTGTTCGAGAGGGTTCTCTCGCCCGCATCGTCCGGCACCTCAGCCAGATGGGCACCGACGTGTCGGACGCCCAATCCGGGTTCTGAGAGGGGCCGTTATGCACCTGGGGGCCGTGACCGAAGAGGCAGTGAGCTGTGGCGGCGTGGTGTAGGTAGTGTTTCTGGACATCGCCAATGTCTTAATAGTCTGCCATTCAGCTGCATCAGGGAAGCACTCCAGTACCATAGAATGCTAGAGTACCTGAGGCGGCTGGTGGCAGACTATTTGGAGGAGCATACCGTCGTGTACGAGGACCGAGAGGGCGCATTGAGACGGCGACCCATGTCGTGCGGCGTTCTGCAGGGGTCTGTCCTTGGACTATTCCTATGGAAGGTGGGATACGACTGGGTCCTTAGAGAGCGTCTCCCCCCGGGCTGGGCGTAATTTGTTACGCCGATGACACGTTGGTTACAGTCCGGGGGGTGAACTTCCAGGAGACAGCGTGCCTGGCCACCAGTGGTGTCTCCCTGGTGGTCGGAAATGGAAATTTATAAAAATGACAGATTCCAAATTCAAAAATAATATTTTCTTTATTTTTAATTGTAATAATATTTATGGCCGGACTAAGTAGATGCTGAAAAATCAGTAATGGTTACATTCTACTTCACACAAATGTTTAAAAAATACTTCTCCCACTAACATCGAATTCAATGCGTTATCAATTAAATTTTACATCATACAAAAAACGTAGTACACGTAATTGGCCCAATGGTTAGCGTTCCTGCAACACGGTAACTAAAAAATCACTATGAAGCATTATACATCCCCTTTTAATTTTACAATCAACCTCATGGGACTGTCCATATCCTTACTGATATTATATATGCAAAAGTAACTCTGTCAGTCTGTCGCGATTTCACACCCAAACTTCTGAACCGATTTGAATGAAGTTTGGTACACAGATAGTCTAGAGCCGGGGAAAGGATATAGCCTACTATTTTCTGCAATTATCGAAATAAACGCGGGCAGAGCTGCAGACAAAATCTAGTAATTAATAGAACTTTAACAACTCCATTACGAGTTTTATATGTGTGTGATATAGTCAAGAGTCTGTACTTTAAATGTTATATTTACTTAGAAGAAACGCATGACTGTAGTACCACAGTTTTGCATGTAGTGGCGGAAATACCATGATATATGCAAGCATATTAAAAATAGACACTGGCTGCCACCCAATTGGTATCTTTGAATAGGGTCACGAGTTCGTTATCGCTTACTTATCACAACATTGTTATGTATTTTCAATGCTGCATTTCGCATGTTTTTATCTGATGACATCTTATCGCTCAAATTTTATATCTATTGATACTTATTCAGACGACACTGTAAAATTAATTAATTACAGATTTTTAAGTATGAACATTGACTTGATCAGGTTGAAAATGTTGTATATAAAGAATACCTTAACAATCTTCTTATTCATATTTAGTTTTTTATACAGGAGAAAGCCAGAATTTGTTTACAATGAAGTAAAGTTACTAAAACCTTTTCTATTTGATTAATTAATAGGATGGTTTATGGGTTGTTGTTGAAATATAAATGAGCCGAGCGCTAGAGAAGAATATTTTTCTAGCTTTTGGTTGTTTTACGAAGAATATCAGTTAACTGTTGACGTAGTACCTGTTACAATATAGAATACAAAAACGTATTGAATTCAATATGTACAAAATATATGCTACTAATTAAATGGAACATTTGTTAACGCAATCTAGCTTATCCTATAAATTGTGATAGTCTATGTACAATATTACTTATTAACCTAAACTAACGAATAAAATGCACAGGATCTAGTTTTTTACCTTTACTTTTTCAAGTGAAGTTATCAAAATATGGACAACATAACTTAATTTTTTCGTAATCATTTTATCAGACGTAGAGTGTGCGTGATTTGTTTTTTGTGAGTGTTATTTACGGAAATCCCAAAGTACTGCCGCTATATTTTTTAAATAATAATAGCCCTCGTACGAATAGTAAAAACTCACCTTAAAATCTATGTTCTAAGCAAGACTGATTTAATTTTTCATACATCCATACATTATTCCTGCACGACTGGCCTAGTGCTTTAGGCGTTCACCACGCCGCTTTCTACTGCGCCGAGTGTTGTGTGTTCAAAACCCACATGGGACAACACTTTGTCATCCAAACATTTTTTTTCTGAGTCTATGTGTTCTTGTTTCCGTTTTATATATGTTTGTAAAGTCCCCTGCGACACAGGATGTATATTTCCAACGCTGGAGTTATCTTCTTAAAATAAAAAAATACAACTTAGGTCTTATTAGGAACAGAAGCGATTGTCCTTTAAAGAATATGAATAGTCTAAAGTAACTGTATCATATAATACATGTCTTTCAAATTTTTAAATATACTGGACAAAACTTCTTACGTTAAAGTCTAAACACCCGTCTAGCTAGACAGGTTTTACGCGCCAGAACATCAACAAAAAAACTCAGCCGAATTGTCTGTAGGTATAAATTCAGACTTTTTGCTAGATATTCGTATTCATACGACTAGTGTATATGCAGTTTCTGCCAGTAAATATATTATTAGTACTTGTAGTTGTTAATATATTCATATAAAATAAAATCATTGCTTATATATTACATACACAATTACATCGTCTGTATGCAATAACATTCATAGTTGTAATTCCTTCTCAACTTATAATTTCTATATCTATTCGATAACATCACAGCTATCATTCATAGAATATGCCCATACATTCACCTTTAATATTACGACACATAAGCAGATATCCAAACTAATTTTAATAAAAAAATTATGAATTGTTTAAACTTATCAGTTTGGATGCACATTCACGTGGTTATTATAAGAGGTTTGCCTAAGACGCTAATAGAGATGAAATCAAATTAAATTTTTTATTACATTATTATCTGTCTGCAGCAAGACTATACCTACCTTTTAGAATTCAGACATTCGATGAACTTTTAAAATACTTGTTTTTTTACACTAGTTCAGACTACTTTATACCCCCCTCCCCGTAGTCTGGGTCATATACCCGGACCATATTAGTCATAGTCATACTATTTGTAATTACAGATTAAACTAGAACGTGAATTTTATAACTTTCCTGTGCTTCTGACAAAGAGTATCATGAATGTGCCCGCATCTCCCTTAATAAAGCAATCATAGTATGTATTTATTTTCTTCTCTATATTGAGGTCGGAATTTGAATCTTTTTATAGCGTACCGCTTTTATTTATTGGGCAAGTATTGTCCTGTTCACGTACCATTCGAGGAGCTTCCGAAGAAAATACGCTGTTAAATAAAAGACTCGCTTTTAGGGCTTCATTTCTAATACTCTATAAATCTAAACAAAAAAAGGTACTTTAGAGATGCTGCATCTGATAATCAAGTTGCTTACTTCCCTACCAAATGCTGTGCAAAACACATAAATCGCATAATTCCAGATGTCACGCCTTAGCCCTCTGTGACATGCTTTTCTACAATAATAGTGGATTTATTACAACGATATCGGATCACGATAGGCGGCATTTCGTGCAATAATCTTGCGTAGGCGCTACATATGCTCCGCCCGCGCTATTTGTGTCTCTCATCACCGAACCCGTACGCATAGATCTTATTAAACGACTCCATTTTAATATTCACTGCTCTGCTTCAGCACAAGAGAGGAATGCATTAAAAGATACAGATGTGTGTATGCATCTTACCAGTACTTTAGCATTACAAGATGAGACGAGAAGCGTGTATGCGTTCCAAGCAATAAAATAATTAAAATAAGGAAAAAAATAAAAATAATAAATACCAAAATTGATATGATTTTCTTAATGTTTAATAAAAAAAGAAAAAAGGATAATTTAGTAGAGACAAATTCTTGTAAGCAATTCGAATTAATTTATAAAACTAATAAACACTAAATTATAACTATTTGAATGTCAAAAGTAACCAAATCGAGATTTTTTAACGAGCAACGGGTATTAACAATAAGTTAAAGTTGGATAATGTTTTCCTCAGCTCTTTTGACTGTTTACGATTGCCATCATCATCATCAAGGTTGCATTTCAGTATGTCCACTTAATTTCTAAATTGTCAATAAAGTGTTTTTTTTGTTTTTTTTCAAAGTCTTCACAAACATAGATGAAACTAACACAAAACAATGAGTAGCCTCAAAAAAAAATGTAGATAACACAAAATGGTACCCCATCGTTAGGGGCCATACGCTTAAATCCTGAACCGTCGAGCATTTACCAAGGTCTATTTTTTTATTCGCTGTTCAAATCAGACACCTTAATAAGCGTATAGTACAAGAGTTTATACGTATGTTTTATAACTTTAAAGAAGTAAAATAATAATAATAAATAGTTTGGTAACGAAAAGCCATACTTCATTTTTCTAGCTCAGTCATACATATAAGTTCAACACTAAGTACATAAATTTTAATTTCATAGAAATAGAGTAAAAGTCCGTGTCTATGGTAGTATAAACTGTGTTACAGACAATGGCGCCATCCTTTTACAATTT
This sequence comes from Hyphantria cunea, assembly GCA_003709505.1. NCBI lineage: Eukaryota > Metazoa > Arthropoda > Insecta > Lepidoptera > Erebidae > Hyphantria > Hyphantria cunea. Next base: position 305,314 of record PKRV01001110.1, on the reverse strand, counting down.
ATATGGTGTTCTTTGGTTAGAATTGTCAAAATGATGTATGTAATAAAGTTATGGTACAAACATATTGATTACTTCAGTGTGAGACTTATTAGGGATGTTACGGAGGTAGTTTTATCGTAACCGAAGACTAAATCAGAGATTTGAATTTATTTTTAACGGAACCGAAATCTGAACCGAATCCGAAATCGGAGGTCAACAAATGAAGTGTAGGGCCAAATGAGAAGTATGAGAACCTATGTTAGGGCCGGGTTAGATAAATTAATAAAATAATGCTTTAATTATTCTGTTCTTTAATATCAATTCGAAAACATTCACAGTCACAAAGTAAGCCTTTACTTGGTTTTACTAAAATTAGCTGTTTTTACAGCTAATTTTGGATATAATTTATAACCAAAATTAGCTCGCAAGTATGTGTTGTGAAAAATTTTGCCCTCTTGTATAAGCGTCGACGTTGAAGATTGTATGGTACTATTCATCAATCTCTCATTTTCAATTTCAAAACTTAGTCGTAGTTGAGTAGTATAAATGAGTTCATGGTTATATTTTAATTAACTTTTTAATGGAGTAGTGGTACCCCTTTTCCTTGAATATGTTTTTTCGCATATTTTAAACTTAGCTGAATTCGCGTCAAAATCAACAAAGTATTTCCATATTGCACTTACTTTCGGCCTCATTGTTAAATAATATCGTCCCCGTGACACTAAAACACAATCACATTCGTCTGACAAAACACAACACACTAGCTTGATCCCTACTGATATCGACTGCATGTCGACATGCACCAGAACAATAAAAAAATAGCGTAAATTCGCGCACAATTGCGCGTGGGGTGTTTCGATAAGTCTAAACCTGTTTGTCTAGGCACATATCGCGAGGCGCGTAGCTCGGCTGGTGAACCGGTATAACCTCCACTTCAAATCAATCGGAACGAAGTTGAAACCGAAGGTATGAAATCAACCGAAAGTTTCGGTATATCAGAACCAAAACCGGAACTCCGTAACATCTCTAGTGTGTAGTTTGTGTGTATTTGTGTTTGTGTCTCTCTCCCTCTCTGTGTGTCTGTGTGCGCGTAGTATGTATATTTTATCGTATAATACTTATAATCTATGAGGGTCACTTAGAAAATAGTTTCTCAGTCTCATCGTAAGTTAACTGTTGGAGATAGCTATTAACTACACCGTTACACTTAGCCTTGGACAAGGGATATATATTACACGCTTTGTTTATAGTGTTGTATAGGTGACTGCTGAAACTTGGGTAGCTTCGGGTTCCCAACATTGTTTTGGTATCAACAGGTGGACTGACAAGATATTTTTGTCATTTATGCTTAAGTAACGTTGGGATGTAAATTAATTTAGAATGCACACGTAAAATTATGTCAAGCGCACAAAGTTGTTTAACACTGAAAACAGATACATCTTTAAATAACTGAGTAGTTGGAAAGCGGTAAGGTTTGTAAAGCATGACCTTCAAAACAGCTCTTTGTGCCTTCTCAAGGCGAAGAAGATATATCTTAAATATACCACCCCAAGCAGAGATGCAATAGGTAAGTAGGGACTGAGCTAAGGCAAAGTAAACCGTTTTCAATAGTGCACCATCGGCCACCTGTCTTAATTTATTCATGGGTAACATTACTTTACGAACTCGCAACACTGTCACTTTAATGTTAATGCCAACTCAATGTGTTATCAATGTATACACCTAAATATTTAACGTGGGAGCTTCTACTTGTAGATGGGCAACTGGAAAAAAAATATAATAACACCGCTAGGTAGACCCTAACCAACAAGCATAGTTAGGTCAAGACACAAATAAGTAAAAAAGCAAATCCATAGTTGTTAGTATATTTTTGCTGGATGAAACGGCAAATTGTTTGAGAGGGTACTCTCTGTCCGCATCGTCCGGCACCGGATCTATCGGACTCCCAATTCGGGTACTGAGAGGGTCGTTCGTCGGTCAATGTCGTGATGCGCCTGAGGGCCTTCGTGCACATGCCCATTCGAGGATGACCAGCTGTAGAGCCTCAATGGTGGTAAAGCCAGCACGTGGAACCTTCAGCCAGGACGAGCAACGAGCTGTCGTAGCTCGACGAGCGGCTTTTCACGCCATTCGCGTATCTCTTCGGCCGGAGGGTGAAAGCCGTTAAAAGTTCAAAGTTCAACTCGTCGAAAAACTTTGGTGAGCACTTCCGCCTTGAAATCCCACGGGGTTGTTCCGGCCAAGGCGCACGCCGCCCCGTTCGACACCGTACGGTAGCCGCGTATATATAGCCGCCAATACCCATTGAGACGCCAGAGGCGCGCTTTATTCTAGACGGTCAGAGCCGGCATCCACACCGGTGCGGCCATACAGCGCCAGTGACCGGACTCGTCGTTGCGACTTACACGTGCTGGCTTTGCCACCATTGAGGCCCTACAGCTGGTCATCCTAGAATGGGCAGGGTGGGAGCTTGGGACCCTTTCCTGCCATCTGACGCAGGTCCTTTCCAGGCACATTGCTTCGAGAAGTGCCTGCACTCGATTGCCAGGAGAGATTTGAGTCCCACCTAATACCACTGCGACTGCAGTGAGGACTCGGACCAGCACAGGCTATCGGTATGCTGTGCCTGTGTACCGCAGCGTGAGGGCCTACCCTCACTGCAGTCATCGAAGGAGATCTCTTGCTACCGGCCGTCATGCTCTCTATGGCCGGTAGCGACAGCAATTCTTCAGTCACCTCGTTGAAGGAGGCGGCGGAAAATGCCCCGGAGGATGACCTCCACTCAGACCCGAACCATCGTCGGCAAACTGGTTGGCGAAGGCGCGCCTACCAGCGCCTCATGCCACCCTGAGTATGGACGCGAATGGTCGCGTCAGGTTTTTTCGT